>QGSO01000320.1:959216-961716 GCA_011037825.1 Carya cathayensis
ATCAATCCCCGGCAACGGTGCCAAAAACTTGATTAGTGCAAAACTGCAAGTGCACAGTATTGTAGTTTTATAGTAAAATGATAAGAAAAGTATCGTCCTCAGGGATTGATATCTCATTTTTGACAAATACCAAAATTATACTAATCTTGATTTTATCTAGAGAAATCACTAGGATTTTTGTAGTTGTAATTTAAACTAAAATCAACTCAAAGAAAAATACGCAAATGAAATAAAAATGATGTTCGAAGATCAAAGTATTGGGAAAGAAAACTTCTAGAAAATTGATTTCACCTAATTCCTCACTATGCTTTACTCATCTAACTAATTTAATTTAATTCTTTTTGTTTATTAGCAAATTTCTAATTCATCCAACTGCCTCTTTCGATAGTCAATTGAAAATTATTCTTGTTCATTAATTTACACAAGAATATGCAAATTAATAAAGCAAGAAAGCAATAAGACCAATGATTTAAATACTACATAGGTTCATACAAGTCTTTCGATCTCTATATTTACCTATGCCGACATATTCAAGATCTATCCTATAATTCTCTCTTTCGATAGCAAATCACAAGATTAAAACATCATCTAATCAATGGTCAGTTAATTAGAAACAATAAACTCAGAATAAATCAGATAAACAAAGAGAGAATTGCCTTAAATTAGTATAGACAATCAAATATAGTTCGGAACTAGGTTACATCGTTTTTCTAGAATAAATAAAGTTTAGTTTATGCTAAAAATGGAATTCAACATAAACGAATTCACCATAATTGTTCTGAGAATATTGAAAGGAAAATAAAGACCAAAAAATACTCCTCACAGGCACAGCTCATCTTCAAAAACACCAGGAAGTGATTCACTGCTTCTCTCCCTCTGTGCCCGTGTATGATTCCAGTGTATGTGCAATGCATGGAACTCTCTCTCCAAAATAAATTACTTGAATTCTTCTAGCTGTGTTTTTTTATCCCAAACAATGTTCTCCAGTCAAAAGTACGGCCATATGATGTAAAATCACTTAAATATACCTTGACGGCGGAAAAATCCTAGATTTGTAAAATACGATGTTCTCTCGAGCGGCGTGTCGAGCGCTCATCGAGCGTTCAACTCTGCTTGATTTCGCTCGAGCGTCCAATGTCTTCGCTCGAGCGATCTCGTTTTCCCGCAACCGCTTGAGCTCACTGTCGAGCAGCTTTCGACCGTTTGAATCTACCTGAATTCGCTCGAGCGCCAAATTTCTCCGCTCGAGCGATGTGGTAAAACTGCAATGTGAATTTCTGCAAGTCATCAGCAAGGATGGAAGCAATTCACTTGGAATGAAACTAGCAAGAGCCTAACACTCAAGATGGGGTTGAGAGGAAGAGATCCAGCTTTCATCCGCTATGGAAGACACGACTTAGGCCTATTGTTGTTATTGAAGGCATTGGATTTGTTTATTTCATTAAAATGACTTTTAATTTGTTATAGGAATTAGTCTAGAATAATTGGGCTTGAGGATGCTTGGCCCACATATGTTTTATTTTGTTGAACTAGGGTTTTAAAAGGCTAAGTTACTATAGCGGTACTGTAGCCATGCACTATTCATTCTGGGGTATTTTTGAAAGAAAGGCCTTTATTTTGGCTAAGGTTTTAATTAGGTTTTGGTTTAAATATTCTTTGTAGCCTCATTTTAAGGAGTTTATGAAAGTTTATGAATTTTATTCATTGTGAGTTAAGTTTATCTCCTCTTGTTCTTTATTGAACTTTTGAACTTATCAAAGGTAAATCACAACATTTATGGCGTTCCTCCTTTGTAATCTGGGTTTTTGAGATAGGTTATTCAACGGGTCTAGATTTTAATATAATCTAGGTTCTTGAAACAAGTTCCTCAACGGGTCTAGATTTTATCCATTGACTTGATTTTTTTGGCATTATTGGGTGAGTTTTCAAATTGATTGTGGGTTCAAGGGATTCCAATTCCGTGGGTTCATATCACTTGGTATTCAGAATCAGGTTTTCAATCAGGTATTATTCTATCTTTTAATTCTTTCATT
This sequence comes from Carya cathayensis, assembly GCA_011037825.1. Lineage (NCBI taxonomy): Eukaryota > Viridiplantae > Streptophyta > Magnoliopsida > Fagales > Juglandaceae > Carya > Carya cathayensis. Next base: position 961,250 of record QGSO01000320.1, read on the forward strand.
ATCTTATTTGTCAAAAAAAAAAAAAACAAGGGGCCAACAAAATTCTTAGGGTTTCCTTGGGCTGCTTAATCGATTTGTCTTAGGGTTTTTGGTGTTGGCCGAAATCGATTTGTCTTAGGGTTTTTGGTGTTGAATTTGGTGTTGGAGGAAGTGAGAGATATGATAAATCAACGAGGTGCAATAATTAGAAATCTGCAAGGTGTGAGAGATAGAAGGAGACATAAGCCTGGTATTGAGAATGTGTATGAGTATGAAGAGTATGGTAAGTCTATTGTTGCTAGGCGTGCCCTCAATGCACAAATCAATGTAGATGAAACAGAGTAGCAGAGAGAACATTTTTCATACTAGATGCCACATCAATAATAAGGTATGTAGTATGATCATTGATGGAGTTGTACTAATATGACTAGCACTACTTTAGTTGAGAAATTGAATTTACCTAGCTTGAAACACTCTAGACCATACAA
>QGSO01000320.1:966716-1049298 GCA_011037825.1 Carya cathayensis
CCGTCTGTGCCCGTGTATGATTCCAGTATATGTGCAATGCGTGGAACTCTTTCTCCAAAATAGATGACTTGAATTCTTCTAGCTGTGTTTTTCTATCCCAAACAATGTTCTCCAGTCAAAAGTACGGCCATATGATGTAAAATCACTTAAATATACACTGACGGCGGAAAAATCCTAGATTTGTAAAATATGATGTTTACTCGAGCGGCGTGTCGAGTGTGCATCGAGCGTTCAACTCTGCCTGATTTCACTCGAGTGTCCAATGTTTCTGCTCGAGCGATCTCGTTTTCCCGCAACCCACTCGAGCTCACTGTCGAGCAGCTTTCGACCGTTTGAATCTACCTGAATTCGCTCGAGTGCCAAATTCCTCCGCTCGAGCGATGTGGTAAAGCTGTAATGTGAATTTCTGCAAGTCATCAGCAAGGATGGATGCAATTCACTTGGAATGAAGCTAGTAAGAGCCCAATACTCAAGATGGACTTGAGAGGAAGAGATCCAGTTTTCATCCGCTATGGAAGACAGGACTTAGGCCTATTGTTGTTATTGAAGGCATTGGATTTGTTTACTTCATTAAAATGACTTTTAATTTGTTATAGGAATTAGTCTAGAATAATTGGGCTTGAAGATGCTTGGCCTACATATGTTTTATTTTGTTGAACTGGGGTTTTAAAAGGCTAAGTTACTATAGCGGTACTGTAGCCATGCACTATTCGTTCTGGGGTATTTTTGGAAGAAAGGCCTTTATTTTGGCTAAGGTTTTAATTAGGTTTTGGTTTAAATATTCTTTGTAGCCTCATTTTAAGGAGTTTATGAAAGTTTATGAATTTTATTCATTGTGAGTTAAGTTTATCTCCTCTTGTTCTTTATTGAACTTTTGGACTTATCAAAGGTAAATCACAACATTTGTGGCGTTCTTCCTTTGTAATTTGGGTTTTTGAGACAGGTTCTTCAACGGGTCTAGATTTTAATATAATCTAGATTCTTGAAACAAGTTCCTCAACGGATCTAGATTTTATCCATTGACTTGTTTTTTTTTGGCATTCTTGGGTAAGTTTTCAAATTGATTGTGGGTTCAAGGGATTCCAATTCCGTAGGTTCATATCACTTGGTATTCAGAGTCAGGTTTTCAATCAGGTATGATTCTATCTTTTAATTCTTTCATTATCTTATTTGTCAAAAAAAAAAAAAATTAAGGGGCCGACGAAATTCTTAGGGTTTCCTTGGGCTGCTTAATCGATTTGTCTTAGGGTTTTTGGTGTTGGCCGAAATCGATTTGTCTTAGGGTTTTTGGTGTTGAATTTGGTGTTGGAGGAAGTGAGAGATATGATAAATCAACGAGGTGCAATAATTAGAAATCTGCAAGGTGTGAGAGATAGAAGGAGACATAAGCCTGGTATTGAGAATGTGTATGAGTATGAAGAGTATGGTAAGTCTATTGTTGCTAGGCGTGCCCTCAATGCACAAATCAATGTAGATGAAACAGAGTAGCAGAGAGAACATTTTTCATACTAGATGCCACATCAATAATAAGGTATGTAGTATGATCATTGATGGAGTTGTACTAATATGACTAGCACTACTTTAGTTGAGAAATTGAATTTACCTAGCTTGAAACACTCTAGACCATACAAGTTGTAGTGGTTGAATGATTGTGGGAAAGTTAGAATAAATAAGCAAGTGCTAGTTTCTTTTTCAATTGGAAAGTATAAGGATGAGGTGCTTTGTGATGTAATGCCTATGCATGCTCGCCCTATTTTATTGGGAAGGCCGTTGCAGTATGATAAGAGGGTGATCTAAGATGGGGTCAAGAACATATACAACTTTGTAAATGATGACAAAACAATCAACCTTGCTACTCTAACCACAAAACAGGTTCATGAGGACCAACTAAAGCTGAAAAGTAAGGTTGATAAAAAAAAAAAAAGTAAAAGTGAGGTTGATTAAAAAAGAAAGAGAGAGTGAGATTGATAAAAAAAAAGAGAGAGTAAAAGTGAGGTTGAGTGAAAAAGAAAGAGTAGGAGTGGGATTGAGGAAGAAAGAAATAGTGAGACCGAAAATGAGAGAGAGAGAGAGAGAGAGAAAAATGAGAGAAAAAAAAAAGATAAGGGTGTGGCCGTGTAACAACCTGCTCATTTTTTCTTTTATAGTTACGAGCCTCGTTCTACGTGTCGAGCCTCGATAACGTGTTTTTAAAAATATCAAATAATTTTTAAAGCAAGCTCAGTATTTTAAAGCTTACGAATATTTTAAAAATTTTGGAAATCTTTATATAGGATATTTTGAATGTTATTGGACTAAGTTTAATTTTAAATAACACAATTATAATATTTTTGAAGAGCTCCAAAAATATTATAATTGTGAAACATTATTTAATTTAAATGATTTCAGTCATTTAAAAATATTACAAGATTTAAATTATGTTGAAAACTTAAATTAATTTAAATGGTTTTATTCTATTCAAGTGATTAACAAGACTTCATCATTTTAATTAATCATGAAGGAATATTATTTTATGAACTTTAGTTTATAAAATAATATTCTATTAAAATTCCTCTCAGTGTTTTAAATTAAATTAATGCTTACGCATTTTCAAATCAGTATTTAAACTCACCGTTAAATTGTTTGAAGATCCCAAGACGAAGGGTCTGGATTAAATACCCAAGCCCCTAGCCTTATTCCCTCATTTCCTCTCTTTCCCTTCTCTCATCTCCCTCTCTCCTAGCCTGACGGAAACACCCCTCCCTTGGCCGAATCTCCTTTAGCCCACAGCTCAACTCCACCTTGTGCCTCCCAGCCTCACTCCACCACCGGCAGCTTCCTTCCTCGCCAGCGAGTCCAACCCCACCAGCGGTGTTCTCCATGTCGCCCACTCTCTCCTCCTACGGCAGCCCAACCAAAATGGGTTTCAAAACTCATTCTTCCTCTTAGCGCCGCCGTACGTGGCCAACTGGGCCACCGAGCACCTCCACTGACACCACCACCTTAGTAGCTCCACCTCCATGGTCTTCCTTACACCCAACTCTCCCCCTCTCCGTCAGACCACTTCACACACGCACACACGGCATGCACGGGTTCTCCACCATGCACCGCTGTACACAGCTACCCAGGCCACCACACCACTACCAACGGCCACCTCCTCTCATCGGCGATCTTACCAAGCCATCTCCATGCCCAGCCGAAGTCTCCACGTCTCTCACTCTCCCCCACTCTCTCATGGGTCTTCCATGACCCACGGTGTAGATTCGCTGCCTCTAGCGACCATGCAAGCCACTCCAACACCACCATGCCCTTCCACGACACCTCCTAAGTCCTCCATGGCCAACCTTAACCCCTAGCCTGGAAACCCATGAATTTCCTAGTTTAGCCACCATACATGGCCTAAACTCCTCCACGGACCACTGTGCCTCCACCGTGTGCCACCTTGGCACTACCATGAGACCACCACTCTAGGACCATGACCAAACCCTCATGCGCTCAGATCCACACCTGTAGCCACCTTCAATAGCGCAAACAGCCATCGTACGGGGTTTAACTGCACATACGACTCTTACGGCTCCTTTGATCTTGATGGGCAGCAAGCTACGCACAGGTTATCCTGTCGATAGTATAACCTTCTATCCCTCGTTATTTATATTAAATGTTAATTTATAGGTTGTGGATTGTGCTATTAGTATTGTGCAGTTCACTATGTAGTGAAGTTTTGGGCTTAATTGTGTAATGTGCTGCGTAGTGTCGTGGACTATACTGTGAAATATGGGTGTGAGGTGTGTACCATAGTTGTGATGTGGCGTAGTATGTGAAGGGAGTACACATGGAGTGTACTTCATGTAGTGCGGCGATGCACCTTTTGGCATATATCATAGTTGATGTAAACCCCAATCGACTCGCTTTGAAATCCAACAATAATATTGGAAAAAACAAGCCCAAGAAAGCCAAACTCAAGTCAATGGATGGAGAATCTAGACCCGAAGAGAAATCGTTTCAAGAACCTAGATTATACGAAAATCTAGACCCGTTAAAGAACCCGTCTCAAGAATCCAGATTACAAAGGAGGAACGCCACAAAGGTTGTGATTTACCTTTGATAAGTTCAAACGTTCAATCAAGAACAAGAGGAGATAAACTCAACTCACAACAAATAAAATTCATCAATTTTAATAATATCTTTTCTCTCAAATGAGGCTACAAGTGGTTTAAATAAACAATTTCCAAAACCCTAAAAGGAATAGTGTCGTGGGTACTGTAGCATGAACAATGCCGCGCTATAGTAACTTCTAAAACCCTAGTTTATAAAATATTAACTTTCCAAATAAGCCTTTGGCCAGAATATAAGGCCTTCCCAAAAATTTTAGTTCAATAGAAATAAGATGTGTGGGCTGGACATCCCAAAGCCCAATTATTCTAGATTAATTCCTATGACTAATAAAATAAGTCATTTTAATGAAATAAATAAGTCCATGGCCTTCAATAATAATAGGCCCAAGTCGTGTCTTCCATAGCTTAGATCAAGTGGATCAAAACTGATTCTCCTTCTTTCAAGCCCATCATGAGTGTTGGGCTCTTGCTAGCTTTATCCCAATTGGATTGCACCAATTCTTGCATTGCTCCTTTGATCTTAATCTTGTAATTGATCCTTAAGATTTGGTTCGCCTTGGGGCCCATCATTCCCCCTCTCCTCAAAAGGATTCGACCTCGAATCTCCATTTGGATTGAAGGGAAATAAATCAGTAACATTGAAAATAGCAAGCACATGATACTTACCTGGAAGATCCACTAGATATGAAGTATCATTAATTTTATCAAGAACTTGGAAATATCCATCCAAGCTACTTCTGTCATCAACATGTAAGGGCATTAAATCAAAAGGAATAAGTGGATTAAAACCATATGCAATTTCAAGATGAGAATAAAAAATGGTTGTATGCATGGTCCTATTACATGCAAACTGTAACAAGGCAAACGATACTCCCACAAACATTCATGCAACAAGTCAATGAAAGGCAAATAATACTCCCACAAACGTTCATGCAACAAGTCAATGAAAAGCAAATAATACTCCTATAAACGTTCATGCAACAAGTCAATGAAAGGCAAATAATACTTCCATAAACGTTCATTAATCACATCTAAAGTCTTCCTCACACCAAAATGATAATTCTGATTATATGCAATCTCAATGAGTGGCAAATAATATTTCCACAAACGTTCATACAACCAGTTAATGAATGGAAAATGATACTGCCACAAGCGTTTATGCCACACATCAATAAATGGCAAATGATACGCCTAAAGGTGTTCATGCAATACGCCTAAACTCTTCTTTACACCAAAGTGGCCACTTCAACTATATGCAAACTCAATGAATGAGAAACAATACTCCGACCAATGTTCATTCAATATGCCTAAAATATTCTTTATACCAAAGTGACCACTCCAACTATATACAAACTTAATGAATGGCAAGTAGTACTCCCACCAATGGTCATGCAACACGTCTAAAGTCCTCTTTATATCAAAATGTCCCAACAAACTACATCCATGCACAAGCAACTCATGCATAAGACTAGTAGGCACACAAAATCTTTTCTCTCTAAACAGGTACCAATCTAGTCTATATAAATGAGAAAGCGATGCTTTCTCATGTACTTCATACATACTAGCCAAGCCATCATCATTAAGAAACAATTTCTTATTATATTCAAGTCTCAATAACTTTGAATCTATAATGATGACAAGGACATACCTTCTTGCATAAGCATCAACCACAAAATTTTCCTTACCTTGTATGTACTTGATTACATAAGGAAATGTCTCAATGAATTGCACCCACTTAGCATACATTCTATTCAACTTACCTGTTCCTTTCAAGTGTGTCAAGAACTCATGTTCTTCAAAGAAATTCCGAGTAGAGATTGTCGCACTTGGTACAAGATCAATATAATGTTCTATCTCTCTAATAGGTGGCACTCCACTAAACACACTGTTAGGAATCATGACCTCATATCCCTGCAACCAAGAAACAACAATACTAGGCAAAGGTACGTCAAGTTTGTTAGTATTAAAACTTGCCTTAACATAAAAACTCACTTCTCTCTTTGTTTTTCTCTCACTTTCTTCATTCTTCTATTTCTTTNCGGCCACCTCCTCTCATCGGCGATCTTACCAAGCCATCTCCATGCCCAGCCGAAGTCTCCACGTCTCTCACTCTCCCCCACTCTCTCATGGGTCTTCCATGACCCACGGTGTAGATTCGCTGCCTCTAGCGACCATGCAAGCCACTCCAACACCACCATGCCCTTCCACGACACCTCCTAAGTCCTCCATGGCCAACCTTAACCCCTAGCCTGGAAACCCATGAATTTCCTAGTTTAGCCACCATACATGGCCTAAACTCCTCCACGGACCACTGTGCCTCCACCGTGTGCCACCTTGGCACTACCATGAGACCACCACTCTAGGACCATGACCAAACCCTCATGCGCTCAGATCCACACCTGTAGCCACCTTCAATAGCGCAAACAGCCATCGTACGGGGTTTAACTGCACATACGACTCTTACGGCTCCTTTGATCTTGATGGGCAGCAAGCTACGCACAGGTTATCCTGTCGATAGTATAACCTTCTATCCCTCGTTATTTATATTAAATGTTAATTTATAGGTTGTGGATTGTGCTATTAGTATTGTGCAGTTCACTATGTAGTGAAGTTTTGGGCTTAATTGTGTAATGTGCTGCGTAGTGTCGTGGACTGTACTGTTAAGTATGGGTGTGAGGTGTGTACCATAGTTGTGATGTTGCGTAGTATGTGAAGGGAGTACACATGGAGTGTACTCCATGTAGTGCGGCGATGCACCTTTTGGCATACATCATAGTTGATGTAAATCTCAATCAACTCGCTTTGAGACCCAACAATAATATTGGAAAAAACAAACCCAAGAAAGCCAAGCTCAAGTCAATGGATGGAGAATCTAGACCTGAAGAGAAATCGTTTCAAGAACCTAGATTATACGAAAATCTAGACCCATTGAAAAACCCGTCTCAAGAACCCAGATTACAAAGGAGGAACGCTACAAAAGTTGTGATTTACCTTTGATAAGTTCAAACGTTCAATCAAGAACAAGAGGAGATAAACTCAACTCACAATGAATAAAATTCATCAATTTTAATAATGTTTTTTCTCTCAAATGAGACTACAAGTGGTTTAAATAAACAATTCCCAAAACCCTAAAAGGAATAGTGCCATGGTACTGTAGCGTGAACAGTGCCGCGCCATAGTAACTTCTAAAACCCTAGTTTGTAAAATAATAACTTTTCAAATAAGCCTTTGGCCAAAATATAAGGCCTTCCCAAAAACTTTAGTTCAATAGAAATAAGATGTGTGGGCTGGACATCCCAAAGCCCATTATTCTAGATTAATTCCTATGACTAATAAAATAAACCATTTTAATGAAATAAATAAGTCCATGGCCTTCAATAATAATAGGCCCAAGTCGTGTCTTCCATAGCTTAGATCAAGTGGATTAAAACTGGTTCTCCTTCTTTCAAGCCCATCATGAGTGTTGGGCTCTTGCTAGCTTCATCCCAATTGGATTGCACCAATTCTTGCATTGCTCCATTGATCTTCGTGGCTCTTAATCTTATAATTGATCCTTAAGACTTGGTCTGCCTTGGGGCCCATCATTCCCCCTCTCCTCCAAAAGGATTCGACCTCGAATCTCCACTTGGATCGAAGGGAAATAGATCAGTAACATTGAAAATAGCAAGCACATGATACTTACTTGGAAGATCCACTAGATATGAAGTATCATTAATTTTATCAAGAGCTTGGAAATGTCCATCCAAGCTACTTCTGTCATCAACAGGTAAAGGCATTAAATCAAAAGGAATAAGTGGATTAAAACCATATGCAATTGCAAGATGAGAATAAAAAATGGTTGTATGCATGGTCCTATTACATGCAAACTGTAACAAGGGCAAACGATACTCTTACAAACATTCATGCAACAAGTCAATGAAAGACGAATAATACTCCCACAAACGTTCATGCAACAAGTCAATGAAAGGCAAATAATACTCTCATAAACATTCATTAATCACATCTAAAGTCTTCCTCACACCAAAATGATAATTCTGATTATATGCAATCTCAATGAGTGGCAAATAATATTTTCACAAACGTTCATACAACCAGCTAATGAATTGAAAATGATACTGCCACAAACGTTCATGCCACACATCAATAAATGGCAAATGATACGCCCAAAGGTGTTCATACAATACGCCTAAACTTTTCTTTACACCAAAGTGACCACTTCAACTATATGCAAACTCAATAAATGGGAAACAATACTCCGACCAATGTTCATGCAATATGCCTAAAATATTCTTTATACCAAAGTGACCACTCCAACTATATCCAAACTTAATGAATGGCAAGTAGTACTCCCACCAATGGTCATGCAACACGTCTAAAGTCCTCTTTATATCAAAATGTCCCAACAAACCACATCCATGCACAAGCAACTCATGCATAAGATTAGTAGGCACACAAAATATTTTCTCTCTAAATAAGTACCAATCTAGTCTATATAAATGAGAAAGCGATGCTTTCTCATGTACTCCATACATACTAGCCAAGCCATCATCATTAACAAATAATTTCTTATCATATTCAAGTCTCAATAACTTTGAATCTATAATGATGACAAGGACATACCTTCTTGCATAAGCATCAACCACAAAATTTTCCTTACCTTGTATGTACTTGATTACATAAGGAAATGTCTCAATGAATTGCACCCACTTAACATATATTCTATTCAACTTACTTGTTCCTTTCAAGTGCGTCAAGAACTCATGTTCTTCAAAGAAATTTTGAGTAGAGATTGTCACACTTGGCACAAGATCAATATAATGTTCTATCTCTCTAATAGGTGGCACTCTACTAAACACACCGCTAGGAATCATGACCTCATATCCCTGCAACCAAGAAACAATAATACTAGGCAAAGGTACGTCAAGTTTGTTAATATTAAAACTTGCCTTAGCATAAAAACTCACTTCTCTCTTTGTTTTTCTCTCACTTTCTTCATTCTTCTCTTTCTTTTCACTCTCTTTTTCGACATCTTTTTTTGAACTCTCGGCCTCACAATTGTTTTTCAACTTATTCTCTTTTTTTTTGAGATTTCAGTTTCACCCTCATTTCTTTTCTCTCTCATTTTTCTCTCTTTCTCTCATTTTCGGTCTCACTATTTTTTTCTTCCTCAATCTCATTCCCACTCTTTCTTTTTCGCTTAACGTCACTTTTACTCTCTCTCTTTTTTTTTTTTATCAATCTCATTTTCTCTCTTTCTTTGTTAATCAACCTCAGTTTCACTGTTTCTTTTCTGATCAATCTCACTTTCTCTCTTTCTTTTTTGATAAAAAGAAAGTAAATTCATTAGGATGACAGAAAGTGAATTCATTAGGATAAGTAGTGCCTTCAAAATCCTGCATGACCACCAAGGATCTGTAAAACAAAAAAACCAAGTCTACCTACCATGATCCTCTCCTTGTCAGTTACCTCCTGGAACTCAATGATGAACTAGTTACCACCTGCCTCTATATAATTGATCCATCCTTCTAGTTTCCATAATTGAAACATAGTAGATCGAAATGCTTCACGATTCACTCTTCTGTATGCTAGTATCTTGACCAAAATGCAATTCTTTCATCTTGATATTGCCTTAGAAATTGCTTCCTTCGGGTGCTATATTAATAGATTTTCATCCTCAATTTTAGGCCTTCCCAAAGAGTGGAAAGTTCATTTTTTGCCAAACTATAAGGAACCTCTACTAACACAAGGTCCGAGAGACTAGAGATCTTTGCCAATGTAAATAGACTGAGAGCATTGGTATTGAATTAGTCATCACAATCTTCAAAATTTGACTAATATGTAACTTTTTTACTTTTATCAAATTACTCAAAACTTGAAATCTACATTAGATTAGCCATCACACTCTCTATAATAATAAAATATTATTTTTTATTACTAATATTTCTTTAATTAAATTATATAGATGAACATTACTTATATTATAATTTGTTACAGGATAAGATTATTGCATTATTTTGTACTTTATAAATAATTAATAAAAAGTTTATTCATATTTTCTCATATTATTATAATTTTTGCATGATTATAGATAGATGAAAATAAAATTCTTAATTATTTTTATATTTTAAAAAATATTAAAAGAAAGATGATTAATATTCTTTTATAAAAACATAATTAATAATAGGAAAATGCATTGTAATTCTACGGATGAAGTTACATTAGAGGGAAGGAAAGGGGAGAAACACAAGAAATAATAAAATATTAAAATGAAATTGCCATAGTTTCCTTCATGTATGACTCTAAGAATGAAGTTACTGTTGCTCATCTTCCAATGAATTGTGTTTAACTAATCTAATATAAGAGAAATTTAATAAATATTCTTTAAAATACGATTTTCACTTACATTTGCCAGTGCTCTCACACCTCACCCTTAAGAGAGAAGGACCGGAATTGACTTTTTAGATATTGAGAGTATCTTAACACTTCTCAACATACTCTACTACTATTTATTATTTTATTATTATTTTTTATATATTTTTTATTACTATTTAGTATTTTTTACTATTATTTAATATTATATTATTACTTTTCATCTATTTTTTATTATTATTTATAATATACTACAACACTTTTTATTATTTTTATTATTATATTCTATTATTTTAAAATTTTAAAGTAACCATAACAAGTGGCTATTGCCAACGGCCGGCCGTTTCTTAGAAAGCATCAGGAATCGGGGTCCTCGGGAGATAGTCGTTTGACTTGCGCTTTACGTCAAAACGAAACAAACTTCATGTATGGAATGACGATTTTGTCCTTCCACGAATCCACGGGGCACCGTGTAATAGCGCGTTGGCAAAGCTCTATAAGCCATCGGGCGTAAAGAAATCATATCCGAAGTTCCCGAGAGCGTCTCAAAATTATCAATCCCCGCTGGTCGTACAAAAAACAATTTATAGATCCAAGAAGACGATCACGAAGATGGTAAAAGTCTCTGAAACTCCATTCTCATATTTCGTAACTTTGTTGAATTCTCATGTTCCTTAACATATGTTTGTGTTATGTTCTGTTCTAGGTTTGCCTGGCGTGTTTATTACCCCTTTTCTTGGTACCCATCGTCAACATTCTTCCTCTTCTGTTCCATTTAATCATGGTATGCGATCCCTCTCTCTGCAATCGTAATCGCATTTTACCATCTGGGCTCTGCTTGCTTTGTTACTTTTCCGTTGACGAAATTGCTGTCCTCTCTCCCCTGCTTTCTTATATTTTTTATGAATATCCCTGCTTTCGTATTTCTTTTGTTTGTTTGGCCTCAAATTATCAATTCGTCTATGGCCACTTTTGGTTCTTTCTAATTGTATTTACTAACTTATCGTTGTATTTTCTGGGCACAAAATTTTCAGGGAAAAGTTTATGGGATATTTGGTTGGGAATACAGGAAGCCGGAGAGGGTTCCACCGGCTTGTCCTTATAAGCCTGCAGCCAAGAAGGATAGCAAAGTGAGTGAAACACTGCTAAATGCTTTTGATTTTATGTGATATTAATTGTCCGCTTTTGTTTCCCACTAAAACTGAATCCTGTTAGTTGAAGCAATTGGTTATTGCATTAATTTGACACGAAGGGGAGAAAAAATTAAGTTTATTTCCTTTTGGCAAGTACAAACTCAGAAGAGAAAGCATTGAGGTAGGTGCTAGGATGTGATTAGAGAGTTGGTAACGGACTTATAATTTCTGTTAATTGATTCTGTTAGAGTTAGTTTCAATTAGTTTGAGCAGCTGTGATTAGTTATAGGGTGGGGTTTGTTAGTCTGTCAGTAAAGAGCCACAGCTCCAACACTTCTACAAATACATGTACTCATTATCAAGGAAGATCATCCAAATTCCTTCCCCCCCCCTCCTTCTCTCTCTCTCTCTCTCTCTCTCTGCAGTTCTCCTCTTCCCCCTAACTCTCCATTTCTGACATGGTATCAGAGCGCATTCGAGCTTCATTCTGCATCTCTGATTTCCTTTCTTGTTGTTTTACTAAAGCTTTTAGCAGCTTGGTTGAAAAAATTTAGTTGGAAGCTCGCCCATGTGGGCTAAGCCCACACGGACTGTCCCTTGATGAAGCTTCACTTAGAGCATAGTTCCTCTTTTGATAAGTGGTTTGTATGTGGGGAATCCGTATAAATAGTAGTCCAAGATATCACATCTCCTAGGAGTTTTGTGGCCAAGCTACTTGAATCAAATCGTTGACGTGTTTGATGAAGCTCTATAGAGTTGTCTTCGGTCTTCATTCAAGCTTTCTTGGATGATCGGAATTGTTCTTGGTTGCCCATCATCTGTTTGACAAAAATCCCCAAAAGGAATGGCTCAGGTTTTTCAAGCTTTTATCTGTCTGTGCCTTGATCTGTGCAGTCTTAGTGATTTGGGCAATGTTTTCAAATGTTTTTAATCCTTGATGTTGATGGTTTCGAGTAGGCTTGTGCAAATAAAGCTGTGGCCCGGTCCGGCCCGACCCGACCGGAAAAAGCGATTTGAAATAGCTTGCAGGTCAAACCGCTGAAACCGACTACACGTTTTACCAATTGATCTCAAACCCTAGCTGCCATCCCTCCCCATTTCTCTCTGTCATCATTACCACTTGCAGTCGATTTAAAGCACAATGCAGCACATATGTTATACGGATTGTTGATCCGTGGTTCAACCACAAGGAAAATCTTTAGTTTTATGCCGATTTGGAAAAAAGAAAAAGAAAAAGAAAAAGAACAAAACAGAGCATTTGATCATGGAAAAAAATGAAACAATTTGCTAGCAAACCCGTGAAGAAACACAAAAAAAAATGTTTATTTCTTACCTTGCAGCTGTGGGATGTAAGAATCATGTAGTTTGATGCACTCCAAGTCTCCAATTTGCTAGGGAGCTCAAGTAAGGTTTCTCGGAAAACAAATATAGAAGGACCCCTTTCTTAGCATCATCTCTGACTTCAACTTGTTCCACAAAAGCAAAGCTTGCTTGCATCAACTGTGAGGATCAGCTCGGCCCATGCACCATCCAAGAATCCCATAAAACCCATATCAAATGCTTTGCCAAAAAAAAACCAATTTTGAGATTCAAGTACTTTGTTAAAGCTTAAAAGGAAATCAATAAACTCGGTTCGGTTCGGGTCAATGCAGGGTTTTCGTCTAGTAAGCCGGTTTGGGTCGGGTCGGACCTAAATGCAAACCGGGTTGGTCGGGTTGTTGGCCTAGTTTCAAGATTGAATTTTCTTTCATATTTGGCGTTTGGCAAAGTGTGTCGGTCATGTCTTTTCTTCTATATTATTACCGTCGGTAGTGATGCTGGAAAATCTTGTTTAGCAACTATGAGGTGGTTCCACGGTGTTTCAGCAAGTTCATTGAAGCAGATTCTTCATGTTTAGTGATCTTTGGTGTTTGTGATGTTTTTCTTTCCTGGTCTGCAGTGTTTTTTTTTTTATTTTTTATATATTTTGTGTTCACCGGTGGCTTTTGCGGTGGTTACTGCCATTGTCGGCATTAGATACCAAGGTTGATGACCTTTCAATGAAGGGAAGACCCCTGTTTGGTTGCATGAGTTGGTGCTTACCTTTATTGATGAGAGAATCCTTGTTGTGTATTAAGTAGTGTTGTAAGTCTTTGACCTGACCTGCGAACCTAAGATGAACCCAATAGGGAATAATAGAGTTAGGTTGTGCTTATTTGGCTTACGTCAATTTTCACACAAACCCTAATAATTGGGTCACTCTATGGTTAACCTGTAGTAACCCATGGATTGACCCAACTAATCTGTTCATTCAACACATAAATTTTCATAGTATACAATTTTGTTCAGTAAAACCCCACAATAAGTATACAAGCTTGGGTTATCCCTGCCACAGTGGTTGAGCTTTTGGCCAGTTGGACAAATCTAGGCTGTATTCCACAAATCACAGCTATGTTTGGACAAATCTAGGCTGTATTCCACAAATCACTGCTATGTGGAAGATGGTTCCTACTTGTATTTTGTGGTACTTATGGCAGGAGTATAATGACGGGACATTCGAAGACAACGAGCACTCAATAGAGGAGCTTAGATTACTTTTTGTTAGAACTTTATTTTTGTTGGCCAAAGTTGTTGATTTTAATAGCCTTGATTTTCATGATTTTCTTGTTTCCATTTCTTCTTCCTAAATAGGTGTTATGTCTTGTATACCATCTTGTGCACTTGGGATATGCCTATTCTTATTTTTGACAAGTAAATATAATATATTAATCAAAGAATAGGCAAAGCTTGATACAATGTATAGTTGCCCTACCAAAGTAGGAGCAATGGAAATAAGAAAATCATGATAAGCTATGCCATTAAAGTCAACCGCAATGGCCCAAGTACCAAGAGTTCTAGTAAAGTAAACTTTCAATTTCTCCATCGATCTCTCTTTGTCCTCGAACATCCAATCATTGCGCTCTTTCCACAAACACCACATTATGCATATAGGGATCATCTTCCACACCGCTTTAATCTGTTGGATACCTTGCAAATTTGCCCAGCTGGCCAAAGCCGCTACCGTCTTAGGCATAACCCAAGCCAAGTCAACTCTCCCAAGAACTTCATTCCACAACCCTCTCGCTATCTCGCAGTGCAGTAAGAGATGGTTCACAGATTCACCCCCCTTCCTGCACATGCGACACCAATCTGCAATAATCACCCTACGTTTCCTCAAATTATCAGTTGTGAGGATCTTCCCCAAGGAAGCAGTCCATACAAAAAACGCTGCTTCTGGTGGTGCCTTATGTCTCCAAAAATTTTTCCAAGGGTACTGGATATGTGGTTCTTGGGTTAGGGCCTTATAAAAATATTGAACCGAGAAAATACCTTTACCTACAGGTATCCACCACAACCTATCTTGTGAGATACTCAGTTTGTTGGAATACAAAAGGCTAAAGAAAGCTTCAAAATTGCTCATCTCCCAATATTGTGCTAGTCTACTGAAATTGATGTTCCATTGGATTTGCTCCCCGATCTCATCAATACATCTGCCACTGAAGCATCTATGTCACTTGTAACCTGGAATAGTGAAGGAAAAGCATCCTTTAGAGCGATATTATCACACTAAGTGTCAAACCAGAATTTAATTCGGGTTCCCTCTCCTAGACAAAGTCTAGTGTGGTGAGAGAAGACCTCCCACCCGATTTTTCCATAACCCCACTTTGTACGCCCCTCACACTTCTTTTGTGCACCAAACCCCTCATAGACCCCCATATTTGCTCTCAATCACCTTCTTCCAAAGGGCTTGTGAAGCGCCACTCTTGCTGGAATTGGGAATAGGGACAAAAAATAGGTAGGTAGATTAGAAAGTGTGTTGTTGATCAAGGTAATCCTACAACCTTTAGACAGGTACATTCTCTTCCAACCAGCTAGACGACGCTCCACCTTCTCTATCACTGAATCCCATAATGGAGCCGCTCTCGAGGCAGCTCCCAGCGGAAGTCCAAGGTAAGTCATAGGTAGTGCTGCAATCTTACACCCCAAATTACTAGCCAACTGTCTGATGCTCCGAACTCCTCCAATAGGCACCATTTCTGATTTTTCCAAGTACTTTCAGCTCGGATGTTGCTTCGAAACAAAGGAGGACGACCTTCAAAACTCGAACCTGGTTAGGATCTGCTTCATAGAAGAATAGGGTATCATTTGCAAATAACAAATGAGAAATGTTAACAAGTTCCCTAATCGGGGAACCAATCGCAAAACCAGCCACCAATCCATTCTCAACCAGGTCATTCTGATCAATGCCCCCATCATGATAACAAAAAGTAATGGGGACAGCGGGTCTCCTTGTCCTAAGCCTCGTGTGCTACTAAAGAAACCAGTTGTTGAATCTCTTGTGTGAGTTAGCTACTCAATGAAAGAACGGTCTCCTTCCTTCGGCCATAGCGCTCTTGACTTTTGACGCCAAGAAGTCTCTTCTAATAGAACTATTCTTTCTAGGTCTACTTCCAGCACTACTTTTAGTGCTATCTCTTCCTGAGTTAAGGTCCTGGCTTCTTGTGTCCTTTCTAAACCATGAAATCTCCATTACCTTGCTTTTCTTGCGCTCCCCTATGTCTCCAAAAGACTGCATATTCCAAAAGACTACCTATTCTTATTAATACAATTTTTTAATTATAAAAAAGAATTAGTATAGTATAGACTTAAAGTCTTAATGATACATGAATAAATGCAACAACAAAAATATCTTATGTATCTATTGTGATAATTGTGAGTTCCAAAAATTTGCAATTGTTGAAAGTGACAATCTCTAAATTGAAATCCTCCAAAATCGAAATCTATAAGCAATATTAAGTTGTGTTTGGAAGATGAACCCAACTCAACTCATCTCATCTCAAATCAGTCATTGATGGGACCCGCTACTTTTTCAATTTCCCATAAAAAAGTTAAACCCATCTCAACCTAAAAAAGTTTAACCCATCTTAATGGGATCTACAAAATACTATTATTCACAACTTAACTCATCTCAACATCAAACATAGCCTAGAATGAAATTCCTCCAAAATCCAATTCCCGAAAATCGAAAATCTAAAAAATCGTAGAACCTCCATCCCGATGTTTTGTTATTGACTACTGCGAGAGGATAGTCAAAGCTCACTCGCCTCCTTTGATAAGGACCTTAAGAACTGATACATGCTCTGTTTCCATTTTAAGGAGTTGTAGTACTTTGTTGATGTTTTAAATTTATAAAATAACTGGCTTATTTTCAGTACCTCTATATATTCAAACTTAGAAAATTTAGGCCTTTTGTATTTATAATATGTTCTTATCCTATGAATGTTGTCAACATATTGATGTTGTAGATGGGTGACAAAGCAAATAAGGAAATAACTCATGAAAAGCATATATAATAATTATATAATTAAATCAAATCCATTGGCAAATGTTTCTACAATTATGAAGAGTGGCAAAAATATCGGATTGGGGGATTTCCCATTGAATTACCCAAGGTGCACTTGCGGGAAATTCCTTGCCGAAAGCCTGTGCACTATCAGGATCAATCAGAACTATGTTCTTGGACACCCCGTGCCAATCAAAAAATATGGTTAGCCCGATATGAACCCAAGTGACCCAAACTCGACCAGCACATTTGTTATTTAGGTCGGATTGGGGTTCATTGAATGATGACCCCGAACCCAAATAACCCGACATGTTTAAATGACCAGACATGAACTGACACCCTAGTTTTTAGCAGATGCGTGGTTCTTAGCACCTTCATGATTTGAAGTTTAAGTAGAGCAATTCCACCCAGCCCAGTTGCATGACACCCAACCTAGATCCAAGCCTGTTTCAAATTTATGTCCACTATACTTATCTTATTCACAACTTTTTGTTAAGTTCATTCAGTCCTCTGGTTCAGAACACTTTGACCTGTTCAATCATTTTCTTTCAGATTCAATGGGTTTCATACCCAGTTCTTGTTTGGTTCAGTGATTTTCTTCCCGCTTCAGATAATATTCTGTCCCGTTCAGTCATTTGCCTCCTGGTTCAGGGCATTCCCGACCATCTTAGCTTATTCCAGCTTTAGTCTGGTGTTTTTTCCTGTCGTTTTCGGCATGGTTTTGGTATTTTTTGGAATTCTTCAACAAAATGTTGGCATTTCCCAGTGTTTTCTTGACAATTGCTGGTATTTTCCCGGTGGTTCTAACACCATATTTGTGTTTCTAATTTCTATTATGATAACCAATTTGTTTATTGGTTGATTGCTGGTGTTTTCCAGTCTTTTTGTTTCTCTCTATTTCATGGAGTGTATTTCTTTATTTCTTACTTCTTAGCCCCTGTTGTGTTCTTGTGATCTTTTGGAAATGTGAACGTGTTACATGATGAAGTATTATAATCCTTAGGCTTGGTGCTATGTTTCTATTTGTTTGGTTTCTATGGTTCGGCATCTATGGGCTTCAAACCAATTGATATTTCTCTCGTGGACTGCTGTATAATGCATTTCTATTCTTACTTTGTCTACTTCATGTTGTTCCAGCCAAGGTTTTGATTTCGTTCCTATAACACCCTGTTCCCTAGGGTTAAGAACAAAGTCATTTTTAGAAATCTCGGGAACCAGATGCAAAAGATTCCATAAATAAATAAAGTCAATTTTTATTAAAATACTTTAAATCCAAAAGAGAGCCTACGGAAGCACATATTAAATCAATCAAGTCTTATGTGCTTATCAAGAATAACTTATTAAACTGAAAATCATAAAACTAAGAATGTCATAATTTGTCTAGGCCTCTGCCTCAACTCCCTGATAAAGATTCTCACTTGGAGAGGTTAAAACATAAGATCATACAAAAATGAGCCAAGTACTCAAAAAACAACACATCATATAGTAAACATAATAAAAACGTAAGGGTTCTTGTAAAACATGCATACTCATAGTTGCATACGCAAATAACATGAACTTGATCCGTTCCTGAAATGCATTAACTTAAGTTGTAACTACCTCATCGGAGCTGCGTAGGTAGATTTTTAAATGCATTGATCTTAAAGATCTCACAACATTATGCACCCACCAGCGTTAGGTGCCATATACTATTTCGCTCTGGAATTCTTTAAAATTGATTCATTTGAAGTCTGTTGCCTGTTCTTCCTCAACTTAGGGGTTACCACTTCATTCGAAGCCAACATTGGGTTGTGACAAAAATATTTTTCTTGCTATGCTCATGACAACATATTTCTTTACATGTGTCCATTCACAATAGTATACTTCATGCTAAAATGACATTTTCATGTATCATTCTAAAACAGTACTACTTCATGCTTTGTGCACAGTAACATAACACATGTCATGTATGCAAGTAGCCGAATGCTCATTGATGTATCATATGACATTTCATGATCAAAATAACATTTATAACATGAATGTGTTGTTATACAAGAATCATAGATGAATTATCCAGAAGTTAGAAGCTAACTTACAAACTCCTTAGGTATTTATGAATTGCTGCAGGCTGAAATAAGAGATATTCTAAGTTAGGAATCATATAACTATGGGAAATTTCCAGATTCAAAGGGTAACAGTATTTGCAAATCTGCCCTTAACTTTCCCAAAATTGCAATTATAACCCTAAACTTTCACTATTTGCATTTTGGCCCCAGATTTCACCAAGTTACACAAACTTCATATATTCCATATCCTAATTCCACTTAAGACCTTAGAATCTCATGAGTCAAACATCCAATATGAGAAATTCATCCAACCTGAGACATGCATATTGCCAACTTTCACTATATGTGATTTTAAGCCTATGTTCTTAGTGGACTCTTGTAAATCCGAAGGGTAACACTTAACTAAACATTAGATCAGATCATATCATCATGCTAATTAGATTCAAGTCCTACGGGATCACATCAACATTCATGTGATGAACAACATCAAAGTATCATATATTCACAAAACCGAATACTTAACATGATTTATCTAACTTCTCTTTGGCATATTAACACCAATAGCTCTAAAACTCATGTACTCTAATTCTTAACATGCTGATAATATGGCTCTAGGTGTTTATAAAACATGCTTTGGGAAACTTAACCAAGAGGAAACCGAAACATGCTAGATGATCAACCCAAGATATGGATTCATATTCCTAGTATGACATGCTGTTTTGCCTAAATATCAACCTTTAATCATGATAACCAGACTTTAGCTAAGCTTATAACATCGTGTGAAAGTATGTCATGGCAATATTTCAAGATCAAAACATGTTACTCAAACAAAACTCCAAATCTCTACCGAAACATTCTTCCAAGGATTCCTGATATAACTCAATCAAACTCTCAGTTTCATACAATAAATCAAAGTCTAACATGTTAATCTAACTTCCAATAAAGAGATATGGTATGGTTATTCACCAAACCATGGCTTTTGGAGCTCTCAAGAACCAACTCTTTACAAGGAACTCACACTAGTCTTTCGGTTTCACTCTTATCTAAAGCTATGGATGGTTTGATCACAAGAGCTATGTTATGCTTGAGGATGGCATGGATGGAAGTGAGGGAAGGAGAGTGGTATTTATACGGCCGACCATTCTTCTCCTACTATTTTCGTTGAACACTACTCCCTACCTTAGAAATCACTCCATTGAAAATCAATACAGAAAGATGGCTAAAAATGACTAAGTGTTGCCTGGTTTTGCGGAAATGAAATGGTATGATGTTCTCGGTGGAGTGCTTGATAGTGTTTTGAGATTGTCAATGTGTGCACAGTTAAGAATGTCTCATCATTAACCTATGGACAAAGACCATTTGAGTGTAAAAGGGTGTAGAGGTTGCAGATTTTCAGAGGGTGTTTGAGTCCCAAAAGAAACCAGGCAGTGCTGCTGGTTTTTCTTCCCAAGTGAAACCATTAGCTTTTCAGTTTCTATCAATTCCAGCTCAAAAAATCCAAGTGTTTTGCAGGTGCTACTATGGCAATCTTTCCGTGTTTATTGGGGGTATGAATGAGATACACTTGGCATTAAGTTGCAGGAAAAGAGGGAGGGTTTGAAAGAAGAGCAGTGCTACACCCACCGAAGGTGTAGCCCAAGATGGGTCCCGATAAGGGCAATTTTGTTTTTCATTCATTTTTTTATACCCTTCAACATGTTTTTTAAAAAAAAAAAAATTAGAACATCATGATGTAAATTCCAATCGACTCGCTTTGAGACCCAACAACAATATTGGAAAACCAACCCAAGAAAGCCAAAATCAAGAACCCGTTGAAGAACCGGTCTCAAGAACCCGGATTACAAGGGAGGAACACCACAAATGTTGTGATTTACCTTTGATAAGTTTAAACATTCAATCAAGAACAAGAGGAGATAAATTCAACTTACAATGAATAAAATTCATCAATTTCAATAATGTCTTTCCTTCTCAAATGAGGCTACAAGTGGTTTAAATAATAATCCCCAAAAACCCTAAGTGAGCCGTGGTACTGTAGCGTGAACAGTGCCTCGCTACAGTAACTTTTAAAACTCTAGTTCACATAAAATAATAACTTTCCAAATATGCTCTTGGCCAAAATACAAGGCCTTCCCAAATACCCTAGTTCATTAGAAATAAGACGTGCCTTCCCAAATACCCTAGTTCATTAGAAATAAGATGTGTGGGCTGGACATCCCCCAAGCTCAATTATTATAGATTAATTCCTATGACTAATAAAATAAGTCATTTTAATGAAATAAATAAGTTCATGGCCTTCAATAACAATAGGCTCAAGTCGTGTCTTCCATAGTTTGGATCAAGTGGATCAAAGCTGGATCTTCTTGTCTCAAGCTCATCATGAGTGTTGGGCTCCTGCTAGCTTCATCTCAATTAGATTGCTACAATCCTTGCATTGTTTCCTTAATTTTCGTAACTCTTAATCTTGTAATTGATCCTTAAGACTTGGTCCGCCTTGGGGCCCATCATTCCCCCTCTCCTTAAAAGGATTCGACCTCGAATCTCCACCTGGATCAAAGGGAAATAGATCAGTAACATTGAAAATAGAAAACACATGATGCTTACCTGGAAGATCTACTAGATATGAAGTATCATTAATTTTCTCAAGAATTTGGAAATGTCCATCGAAGCTACTTCTGTCATCAACCGGTAAAGGTATTAAATCAAAAGGAATAAGTGGATTAAAGCCAAAAACAACTTCAAAAGATGAATGAGAAATAGTAGCATGCATGGTCTTATTATATGCAAACTCTAATAATGACAAATGATTATCTCGCAAACGTTCATGCAACAATTCAATGAATGGAAAATGATATTCCCACAAACATTCATGAAACATATCTAAAGTCTTCCTTACACCAAAATGACCACTCCAATTATATGCGACCTCAATGAATGACAAATAATATTTTCGCAAACGTTCATACATGTCAATGAATGGCAAATGAAACTGGCACAAACGTTTATGCAACACGTCAATGAATGAAAAATGACATGCCCAAAAGTGCTCATGTAACATGTCTAAAATCTTCAGCACACCAAAGTTACCAAACAAACTACCTCCATGTCTATCACACATTTCTAAGGTCCTCTTTATACCAAAATGTCCTATCAAAGCACCTCCATGTACTCCAAGCACAAGCAACTCACACATAAAACTATTAGGCACAAAAAGTCTATTCTCTCTAAATAAGTACCAATCTAGTCTATAGAACTTACCAAATGATACTTTCTCACATACTCCATATACTATCAAAGTTATCATCACTAGCATACAATTTCTTATCATATTTAAATTTCAATAACTTTGCATCCAAAATGAAGACAAGGACGTACCTTCTTGATATTGCAACAACCATAAAATTTTTCTTACCATGTGTGTATTTGATGACATGAGGAAAAGTCTCATTACATTCCTCCCATTTGGCATGCATTCTATTAAACTTACCTTGTCCTTTCAAGTGAATCAGAGACTTATGTTTGGTATGTAGGACAAATTCTTTTGGCCAAAGGTAGTGTTGCCAATTCTCCAATGCTGTCACACAATCAATTTGATGCTTTATTCCTCTAATAAGCGACAATCCACAAAGAACATCACTAGGCAACACGACCTTATATCCCTGCAACAAAGAGATAACAATACTAGGCAAAGATTCGTTAAATTCGTTAGTATTAAAATTCACCCTAGCATAAAAACTCACTTATCTCTCACTTTCTTCACTCTCGTTTTTCTTTTCAATCTCGTTTTTCTTTTCACTCTTTTTTTTTCTTTTACTCTCTCCTTTTCGATCTCACTATTTCTTTTTTCCTCAATCTTACTCACACTTTTTCTTTTTCGCTCAAACTCACTTTTACTCTCTTTTTTTTTAATCAATTTTAATTTCTCTTTTTCTTTTTTGATCAACCTCACTTTCGCTCTTTCTTTTTTGATCAATCTCACTTTCACTCTTCCTTTTTTGATCAACCTTACTTTTCAGTTTCAGTTGGTCCTCATGGACCTGTGTTGGATTTAAAGGAGCAAGTTTGATTGTTTTTCCATTCTTTTCAAAACTGTACATGTTTCTAAACCCATTATAGATCACTTTCCTATCACACTGCCACGGCCTCCCTAACAAAATATGGCCAGCATGCATAGACACTACATCACAAAGTACCTCATCTTTGTACCTCTCAATTGAAAAAGAAACTAACATTTGCTTATTTACCTTAACCTCCCCACAATCATTCAACCACTGCAACTTGTATGGTCTAGGGTGTTTCAAGGTAGGTAAATTCAATTTCTCAGCTAAAGTAGTGTTAGCCACATTAGTACAACTCCTCCATCAATAATCATACTACATACCTTGTTGTGGATGTGGCATCTAGTATGAAAAATGTTCTCTCTCTGCAGCTCTGTATCATCCATCTTACTTTGTGTATTGAGAGCACGCCTGACCACAAGAGACTCTCCATACTCCTCATTCTTATACTCATGTTTAATACTAGGCTCACGTCTCCTATCTCTCCCACTTTGTAGATTTCTAATCAATGCACTTTGTTAATCCATCCTATCCCTCACTTCCCCCAACTTCAAATTTAACCTTTCAAACTTTTGTTGCATGGACTGCAATACAAAGAATGAATTGTCTGCCACCCCCTTCGATGTTGAGTCACTATTATGAGACATAGTACATGCTGCACAAAAAAAAAATGTTAGTAAAAAAAGACCTCACACGCTCCCTTACGTGTTTACACTCGAATAATGGCGCTCCACTCGTGTTTCACTCTTAATTGGCTTTTTCCCAATAATGATCTCACTCTCTTGCCTTTTACTTCAAGAGTTTTCCCACTCAAGTTCTTTAAGAACTAATTGAACTCAATCAAGATAATACAACCTTGTTGTTCCAACTAGTAATTAGGTCCAAGAAAACAAAGTACAAGAGAAAATACGGAAGGAATAAAATGATACGAGACTCAAGAAATTTATAGGATGGAAAGAGTAATTACGAAATAAAATACCAACTGGAAAGATGTATTCAGCTCCTTTAAAGACAAGGCTCAATCAATAAAATAAAAAATTTGGATTTTTTTTTTCCGATTTTTTTTCTTTTCCTTTCTTTTCTTTTCCTTTCCTCTCCTCTCCTTTCTTTTCTTTTCTTTTCTTCTTTTCTCAACAATTCAACCACAAACAAAAATATCAAATTGTGATAATCAAACAATTGAATTCAAATACATAAAAATTGACAAGGAAATAGAAGAGAATCAATGAAACCCTAGAAATTTCAAATCCTAGATGGTTCAACTAAGCAATTTAGCTACCCTATGATGATGAACACGAAATCAAAATGATAGAGTAAATTGGCAGCCCTAGGAAAAACGAATTTATGCATTTTTTTTTTTGGAACCCTAGAACATTGAAGGACTAGAATTTACGATGCAATAAATAAAAGATAGAATAAGACCTGATTAGAAACTCTGCTCTGAATACCAAATGATATGAACCCCAATTAACTCGCTTTGAGACTCAACAATAATATTGGAAAACCAACCCAAGAAAGCCAAAATCAAGTTTATGGATGGAGAATTTAGACCTGTTGAGAACTTGTTTCAAGAACCTTGATTATACTAAAATCTAGACCCGTTGAAGAACCGGTCTCAAGAACCCGGATTACAAAGGAGGAACGCCACAAAGGTTGTGATTTATCTCTGATAAGTTCAAACGTTCAATCAAGAACAAGATGAGATAAACTCAACTCACAATGAATAAAATTCATCAATTTCAATAATGCCTTTCCTTCTCAAATGAGGTTACAAGTGGTTTAAATAACAATCCCCCAAAAACCCTAAGTGAACAGTGCCTCGCTACAGTAACTTCTAAAACTCTAGTTCACATAAAATAATAACTTTCCAAATACCCTAGTTCATTAGAAATAAGGCGTGTGGGCTGGACATCCCCCAAGCCTAATTATTCTAGATTAATTCCTATGACTAATAAAATAAGTCATTTTCGCGATGCCGGCATCGATAATGAATGCACTTATCAAAAAAAATAAAATAAGTCCTTTTAATGAAATAAATAAGTTCATGGCCTTCAATAAAAATAGGCCTAAGTCATGTCTTCCATAGCTTAGATCAAGTGGATCAAAACTGGATCTTCTTGTCTCAAGCTCATCATGAGTGTTGGGCTCCTGCTAGCTTCATCCCAATTAGATTGCAACAATCCTTGCATTGCTTCCTTGATCTTCGTGGCTCTTAATCTTGTAATTGATCCTTAAGACTTGGTCCGCCTTGGGGCCCATCACATCATTAAAAAATACTTCCTTAATCACTAAGTGAAAAAATTAAATTGTTGGGATCCAACTCTCGGTGAGAGTAGCTTTTTCATTGAAAGAAAAGCTTCAGCTGAGAGAAGCACCTGGTTTTCAGTAACTTCCTCCATCTATCTCATTCGGCTATGCTGTCAAGTGGAAGGCAATTGGTCAGGCAAGCAAGTGGATAGCTTGGAACCCTAATTCAGACCTAAAAGACAAGGGCTTGAGGTGTGTGAAGAGGGCTGAGTTCGCTGCAGAAAAAGTTAGAAAACATTAGTGCAGTTTGGCTGGCCATATTTCTTTTCCTAGGTGCAAGAGCTTGGCCCAGAGTGACTATGGAGGAACTGTTCTTGTCCTAACATTAGGTCTGGAGTTTTCAGAGTTTGGTAGCATGAAAGAGGGTTAAGCTCTTGCAGAAAATTATATGAGAAAGCTGTTTGAATGATAAAAAAATCTGGTGGCTTGTTCTTGTAGTGAATCGGCTGTAAACAGTGTGGTTGGTTCCGTAGAATCAAAGACTACGGCTTACAAGTCAGCGACTTAAATCCTATTGGGTGGGTGTTACACAGCAATGACATGACTAACTCCTCAAGTTGTGTGCTGCACTTGATTTACTATTCTAGAGCTGCAGATGGGTTGATCTAAATCAAGAAGAAAGGAACTAAGTTGCAGAAAAATTTCAGAGTGCTAGGAGTAATTGGCTGTGCATGCATCATGCTTGGAGAATTGTCAAAGTTACTATGTGCTATTGTTCATGGGCATTATGAGGTGTTCTGAAAAATGGAAATGTAAACTCATGATGAAGGGCTGAACTTGGCAGAAAAATGAATCCTAGGGGTGCATGGATGAAGGGTTTTCGCAACAACTATTTGCTAGGTGGTAGGTTTCCTGTTGACATGATGAGATTCTTGGGTATACTTGTTCTCCAAGTCTAGTAATACTTTGGCCCCACGTTTCTACTAAGTTAGGCCTTAATATGGGCCTCGAAATGGGCCTTCCCTTGGGCTTCATATTTTAGGCCTCTATTTGGACCTCAATAGCTTACTAAGTTGGGCCTTAACTTTGGGCCTTGTCTTGGACCTTTCTTTGGCCCTTTTCTTATCAAGCTTGGACAATCAATTTAACCAAATTTTTGGGCCTTATTCATATCCATCTGGCCTCCATGACTTGCTATGAATCAATCACCAAGCCCATTGAGGTGGCAAGTCCTTCTCATGCCACTTGTCATCCTTCTATTGGCCTCTTGGCAACCCATTTTTACAAAAATTTTCATTGCTCCAAATATCTCAATTTGAGCAATGGTGGAAGTTATTTTGCCATGATCCTAAATGACTCAATTAAGACCAAAAAGCTCAATTCTCTTCAGGATCATTACTTCCACTTGACCAAATTCATTGGTTATCATTGTCAAATTCTCAATATTGGACAATTGTACCATCTTGATCTTTGTAGTTCTTAGTATAACAAGTTGCTGGTTTGGACAATTTCATTACTATTTACAGAATTCTAAGATACTCCAAGTATCCAAACAAGCCATTAGTCTGGCTGGCCAGCTTCTAGAGACAACTAAGATGCCACATTGGGTTTTACCTCAAGGTTGGCCCAAGTGGTGAAGGCCTTGGTCTTGGGGTATCACTCCTTCCAAATTCTAAGGTTCAACACCTCATGGGTGCAAACAATCCTTTGGGACCAAACCCCCTGGTGTAAAACCAGCGATTTAACCGGTTCTGTGTAGGGAAACTTCTGAGGGTGCGATGCACAGGACCAGGGTTTACTTTATAGGGGTGGGTCCGAAGGGCCCTATCTTGGAGAGGTTCCCCGGCATTTAAAAAAGAAAAGAAAAGAAAAAAAAGATGCCACATTGGTTTGCAACTTAACATAGCTCAGAATCTTAGGTATTTGATGCACATTCCTGAGAGGCAATTTGGTTATATAGAAAAGTAAGAAACAGGGTTGTTACCAGATCCATTACGGAATATAATATCAATCTATATTTCACACATTCTGTGATTTTATGTGGCTGGGAAACTTTCTTGAAGAGTTGGGTTTTATAGTGGATACCCATGAGACTTTTTGGATACACCCACTTGTTCTTCAAGGAACGATGTGCATTTAAGTTGATTGCCACTTTGCTTTGTGACAAGTTTATAAATTACAAAGTTGTTACTTTATATGTGAAAGTCAAAAGATCAATTAAGTAATTCATTTACCAGGTCGTGGTTGGGTTGTATTTCTTTGTTCCAAACTGGGGATTATATGAAATACAATCTTTGATTTGAGTAGGGTTATTAGATAAGGTGTAAAACCCCAATGGGAAGCCTAAAACCACATGGCTTATACTCGAAAAAGACTAGTTAATGATCTAATTGGAGCCCCATTGGAACCCTATAAAGAGCAAGAACTTCTCATTCCCAAGCAATGTGGGATCTCATACACCATCTACCCTTATCATATGGGGTATCACAATAGTCTTCTTATGATGATATTTTTGTATTTGGTATTTGAAGTTTACTATTGTGCAATGAATGAAAGATCTCGGGGGATACTAACTATTTTTGTGCCTAATTTTTAACATAACCTATACTCACTCAATATAGGGGTATCACAATATACCATTTTTAATGGCCCAAAGAAGGCCCAAGCCACATTTGGGCCCATACTCCCAAACAACTTGTCAATGGTAATACAATTGGAGCTTCTTAGAATCATTATAAAGAATAAAAACTTCTTCCTCCCAAGCAATGTGGGATCCCATTCACTATCTATACTCATTATGGAGTTACGTTAGTCTAGCTGGAGTAACATGCTTGATGGTTATATGCATAGAATCTGGATGTAAACATGTGGACTACTTGGAACTAAGATCATTGCTTCCTCCTTTGATTGCTTTCTTGAGTTTGAAGATTTCCATTACAAACTTTCCTTGGGATTTGATGTAAATTGTAGACCTTGAGCAATTGGAAGTACATTAGGAAGATGCAGTAGCAATGGAAGCAAGGAAGGATTAAAATGAGTATCACTGATTGTTTATGTTTTGTGGCAAGAGTATAAGCTTAAGTCACCCTTAACTATTGATGTGGTCGGTTACTTATTTCAAAACAAAAAAGAAATAATAATGTTAACGTAGCCAGTTCATTGTCTTAGTAACTGGAAGAAGATTTTTGGCTTAATATATTTTCCTTGCCCTCAGATGAAAGAAGAGATGCAAGTATTTTACATCTGACCCTACCAAAACAAAGACCCAAAAATACTTAATTCATTGCCACGCTCCGTGTGTTGGTTTCATAGGCATTCATTTGCTTTCCTTTTTTTAGTCACAATTGCTACTCATCAAAAGAAAATGTCTCAATTGCTTGTTCTTTTATGTGCATGATTTAAGTAATGGTGTTGAAAGCTTTTGATTATGTTTTTAGTGTTGTGAAAGAGGATAACTGATCCTTCTGCATGGGATCAAATGAAGAAAATTATGCTTTTTTTTTTTACCCTGTAATATTTTGTGCAATGGAGACCCTGATGGTTATTATTCATTTTTGTTCTCAGTAGTGTGGAACTGTAACGGTTTTACCTTTGATGATTTTTAATCATTACATTATTTTGAACACCCATCCACACCCACGCGCAAATTCTTTTATATCATTTCTCTTCTTTTATTCTGAGCATGATAGATGTGCTTGCTTCTGGGCTTGCCAAAGTTTTGTACTTGTGCTTGCATATGCTGCATGTTAGCGCATATATGGCTGTTGTTTTGGTGCTTGAGGCCTCCTCGAATAGTAACTGAGATAGTATTTCATGTTTCCAGGCGGGGGTGGAAACTTCCACTGAATCTGCTACACCCGTGTCTTTCTCAAAACCTGTGGGAGTGGCAGATGACAAGCAGGACTGAGGCTGGTCTACTTTCTTTTGTGCCTGGGCATTGGGGAGGAAAGCCATTGCTTATGATTTTTTTTGTTTTGATTCTCCGAACTAGACGTTTGTTGGAAACGGTATAACCTTTTATCATATTAACTAGTCGGGCCCAAAAAGAAGAAAGGTGGAAAAATATCGGATTAAACGAAATCGGATATTGCGTATGAAAATTGTTTTGATATGGCAATTGTAGTACATTTCCAAAAAAAAGAAAAAGAAAAAGAAGGATAGCAATTGTAGTTGTGACTTCTCTTGGATTTTTCACGATTATGTAATCTAAACTTGACTCGGATGAAAAGTTATTTGTTTGAATGACTAAAATAGTATTTTAAGGACTTTTGTTGGACTGAATATGTAGGCATCGAGTTTTTACCCCTCACAAAAAGGGGGGGAAAAAGAAGAAGAAGAAGAAAGACATGTATCATGTTGGGTTTGGCAGTAAGTTAATGTTATGCCCTAATGTTTAGTTGGGTACAGGATGTCCGAATTGAGGTCTCAGCTTTTAACTACCAAAAAGTGTTAAGACTACTGTATTTGTTCTTTTGCTTGTGGTTTCTGTTTTGAACTCTCTAGATTCTGGATCGGGATTTGCCACTTGCAAAAGCTTGGCAGAAAAGTATGGAGTCAATCCAACTTGGACTTAAGACCTCTAAGGGTGCAGCGCCAAATCAAATCATATAACTTGAGAAATGTTAGGATAATATTTAGGAGGAAAATAATGATAAATTTCAGAAACAAATAAACACAATACGTGAGTTTTTTATTTTTAATTCCACCACGTCTATGTCAATATGGGCGATGGCTAATCTATTTGGTAGAATCCTTTCTTTAAAAAAAAAAAAAAAAAATCTCCGTTTCAATTTCGCTATCACAAATGTGAAAGTTAAAGTGCCATATATTCAATCGGAGTTTCAAGTCTTTGAAAAATAAACTAATAGTAGAGGGCTCATTTGGATGAAGAGATAAGATTAGATGATTTTAGATGAAAATTGAAAGTTGAATAAAATATTATTAGAATATTATTTTTTAATATTATTATTATTTTAAAATTTAAAAAAATTGAATTATTTATTATATTTTATTTAAAAATTTGAGAAAATTATAAAGATGAAATGATGTGGTACTACTACTTCATGATTAATCAGAATATAACACGTATTATATTATGTAGCTCAACATTTAAAACTTCTCAAAGAGACTGTTGAAACTGTTGAAGCTCTAGTTATGTTAAGAGATTTACAATTCTGTCACCTCAGGCATATCAAAGTTGATCCTTGAAAGTGACTTCAAACTGCTAGTTCAGGAACTCAGCCAAGAAGGGGAATCTACGGCAATGGTGGGCAACTAGCTTAGACAGTCTATGCAGATTGTCAAGTGCAACATGTCTATCGAATGAGCAATGAGGCAGCTCATAGATTGGCTAACATTCTTGGCACGTAGAAAGTGTTAAAATGTGATGGGACAATGTCTCAAATTCAGTGTCACAAGCTATTTGGCATGATGCAAACATTTTGTAATAGTTTGGAAGGAATGAATTCTGCTTTCCTTTTTTTTTTATTTAAAAAAAAAAATCTTCTCAAAGCATACGGTCAATATACCATGTCAGCATGAACAGTAAAAATAATAATAGTTTTCGAAAAAGGGTAAAATTGAAAAGAATGAATAAACAAATCACCTATAAATTTTAGAAAATGAACAAAAAAAAAATTAGCAAATCAGTTTGGTCGTTTTATTTCTTTTTAAGTAAATTAGTTAAAAAATATTTCCACTTATTGTTTATTTTCTCTTAATTTTTTATTTTTATTTTTTATAAATATTTTTTAATCAACTTTGTCTGTATGATTTTATTTTTAAAAAAATTTAATGTTATTTTTTATATTTAGTTTTTATATTTTTATTTTAGTGATTTTAAGAAATCTAATAAAATTTGCAAATCTATATATTTTTATGTGTTTTAGAAATTTTTAACGTTAATTTTTAAAACTGAACTTATAAATATTTTTATTTTATGTTTTCTCAATTATGGTTGTTTTTTTTTTTTCTTAAATTTATATATTTGTCTATTTTAAATGCTGGCCGTGCATATAATATGTGCAATTTTTCTGTTGGTCATGACATGGTGATCAACTATCAAATTAGAATTTTTTATTAAGAAACCGACTGATGGACCTGTTGAAGCTTGTTTTGTAAGAACAAGATGAAGAAGGAGAATGAATTATCCCCAGCTCACGTGGTTTAGTTTGGGCCTTGATTTGTGTGGTTTAGGGCTCATGATAGCACTCCGAAGTGGCGGTATAGTGTTTGTACGTATGTCCATTGTAGTAAATAGAAGATAAATGCAGTAAATATAAATAGAGAACAAGATATAGATTTATATGGTTTAACATAGGGCCTACGTCCACGGGTCATTTTAGTGTGCAAATCCACTATAAATGAGAATATTTTAACTCTTTCGTGGTTCATTGTACAAATGATAACACTAAAACTTCTCTTCTGAAGGTTGAAAAGAAGCTTTATCTCTCTAGTCACTGCTATGTTCAGAAGAAGAAGAAGAAGCCCCCGTTGGTAGTTGGTG
Source organism: Carya cathayensis (assembly GCA_011037825.1). Taxonomy (NCBI): domain Eukaryota; kingdom Viridiplantae; phylum Streptophyta; class Magnoliopsida; order Fagales; family Juglandaceae; genus Carya; species Carya cathayensis. The sequence goes on from QGSO01000320.1 coordinate 998,527, forward strand.
AGAAAGTTGGCTTTATGTTGCTTCATCTTTTTCTGCCACTTCCTCCCTTTTCCTGTTACTTCCTCACTTTTCCCCCTAACACATTTTCCCTTCCTCAGCTTTTGTCCCATCCTTGATCTTTTCTTGTCTCTTCCTGATGATGTCTCATGGGCTAGGTTTGGGGCTCTATATGGGCTAGGAGATTTTATTCCTTCTAGTAACCATGCGATTCTTAAGTATGTCTTGCTTCATAAGAGGACTTCAAGAATCTACATATCAAGCTACTTGTGAAAAATAAACTGCAAACATTGGTCCTTGATCTTTCATTTGTCGAGACCATGATGATTTCCGAGCTTAAAGCTTAGCTTGGAGATTTGGGTGAGAGCTGGACTCAACTGACTGCCCAAGGTGGCGATCGCGGAGCTCGACTTCGAGAGCTAGGTAGGAGCTGGATTGGACCGCGCAAGGTGGCGAGCGTTTGCTTGACAACCTAAAGCTTGGCGTTTGCTAGAGAAGATGTGAGCACGGAGCATCTTGAAGATGGTGGGATTTGGAATCAATTGCTTTGGGTGCCGGAGACAAAGCTCGACTGCACTGTTGCGAACTGACCAAGATCTGGAATCGACTATGCTAGGTGCGGGAGATAGAGCTCCACCAAGCTATTATGGTTGCAGACATAGCTCATTAGCAATGAGTGTGTTTTCTAGCAGGTGTTCAATGGGCTTTTCCCCCTTGATTTTATTTGTTTGTTTAATGTTTCCATTTTGGTGTAGATGTTAGAGTCTATTTGTAGTAACCCGTGCTTAAGTGGTCAGGGAGCTCATCGATCCCCTAGGTCCATCTTAGGCAATTGTCGAACTTACCGATTCATTCTCAAAGGAAACCCGCGCGAGGTGGTTGTGGAGCCCGGATGCGCATTCTCGGAGGTAACCCCCTGACGGTAGGTGTGGCATCAGTGTAAGCACTTAGCATTTGTTGGAGAATATGATACTGTCGAGGTTCGAGCGCCAAGCATCAACTTAAAAAATCAGGCGAGATCTAGAATCGATTGCGCTTAATGGTGAGGAGGGACTGTGACACTTAGGAGAGGTGTTCCCTATTGGTCACCGAGTGTGGGTACGACTTTGACTTTGGCAAGATGTAGAATCGACCACGCTGGGACGAGGGAGGACTGGGACACTTGGGAGAGGTATTCCCCATTGGTCGTTGGGTACAGGCACAGCTTATCAACTTACGACGATGGGTGACTGGAATACTTGGAAAATGTGTTCCCCCATTAGTTGCTGAGTGCAGGCGTAACTTTGACTTTGGCAAGATCTGGAATTGATCGCACTAGGCCGAAGGGGGACTGGGACACCTATTGGTTGGAGGGTGCAGGCGCAGCTTACCAACTTACAACAATAGGGGATTGGGACACTTGGGAGAGCTTTTCTCCCATTGGTCGTTGAGTGCAGGTGTGACTTCGACTTTTGCGGGATTTAGAATTGACTACGCTAGGATGAGTGGGGACTGGGACACTTGGGAGAGGTGTTCCCCCATTGATCTCTGGGTGTGGGAGAAGGAGCTCAATTGTGCTGCTCCGATGGGAGATAGTGCTTGACCACCTGGTGGGACAGGAGACAAAGCTCAATCACGCTGTTGGATTTGTAGCCGGAGCTCAACTACGTTGCTGTGGCAGGATATATAGCCCCACTATGTTGCTGGAGCGGGAGATAGAGTTCAATAGTGTTGCTATGGTGGGAGATAGAGCTCGACCGCATTGATCTGATGGGAGACAAAGCTCAATTGTGCTGCTGGAGCAAGCCGAAGCTCGATCGCACTGCTACAACAGGAGACAAAGCTCAACCGAGCTGCTGGAGATGGAGCCAAAGCTCGACCATGCTGATGTAAAGGGAGACAAAGATTATTTGCACTACTGGAGCAGTAGCTAGAGCTTGACCATGCTGATTCTATGGGAGACAGTGCTCAACATCGTTGTTAGAGCCGAAGCTGAAGTCGAAGCTCGACCACACTACTATGGCAAAAGACAGAGCTCAATCTTGCTGTTGGAGCAAGAGCCGGAGCTTGATTACGTTGTTACAGCAGGAGACAAAGTTTGATCGTGTTATTGAAGCAAGAGCATAGTTCAACTGTGCTGTTGTGGTGGGAGACAGCTCAACAATGCTGCTAGATACCAAGCGGGATCTAGAATCCACTGCATTGGGTGTAGGAGATTGAACTCGATTACTCTGCTAGGACGGGAGATGACTCAATTATGCTGCTCTAGTGGGAGACAAAGCTCAACCACACTGCTACGTATTGGGCGGGATCTAGAGTCGACTGCACTGAGTGCGAGAGATTGAACTCGACTGAGTTGCTATGACAAAAAAATGACTTATTCGTGCTACTCCAATAGGAGACGGAGCTCGACCGTGCTGAGGCTAAACTCAATCGTGCTGCTGTGAAGGGAGATAGAGCTCGACCACACTGCTCCTGCGGTCAATGACTCAGTTGTGCTATTGGGGCAGGAAATGACTCGATTGTGCCTCTCCAGTGGGAGACAAAGCTCACACCGCTAATGGGATAAGAGACAAGGTTCTATCGCACTGCTCCTACTGAAGACTGAACTTGATCGCACTATTGCGACAGGCGACAGGGCTAGACTTCATTGCTCTGTTGGGAGGCTGAAACTTGACTAGTGGGAGATAGAGCTTAACCGCACTGCTTCAACGGGAGACAGAGCTCGACTGCCCTACTCCAGCCGGAGATGACTCGATCGCACTACTCTAGCAAGAGATAGAGCTCAACTGCTCTAATAGGGTGGGAGATGGCTTGACCGTGTTGTTGTGATGGGAGATAGAGTTCAACCGTGCTACTAGGAATGCAATCCGGTGCAATTGTCTGGGCACTTTCCATGGGCCATGTAATGCGTCGCAAAGCCCGGACTTGGTCCTCATGAGCCCTAGGTGCAACCTGCCATGCACTATCATCATGTGAGTGTGAAGGTCGCCGTCTTGGTGCGACACAGTGGATGAGACCACTGCACAAGGAGCTTGCCCCTTCCAAGATGTGGTGATATGAGAAGTTCCCCACTATGGCGATGTATGCATGCTATGGTGGAAGAAGGGTGGTAGGAGCTTCCTTCATCGACGATGACCTTCCATGGCCAAGCGGGGTGGTAGAGTTGACCACCCCCTCAGCTATGGGTGAAAAGCCCATGATTGAGGAGGGTGGCTAGAAGGCACATCCCGTGGGCGAGAAGCCCATGGCTGAGGGGGGTGGTCAAGCAGACCACCATGGGCAAGAAGCCCAAGGCCAAGGAGGGTGGTCGAGCAACTCTAGCCCGCCCTTGTGTATGGCGAGACATGGAGGTCGCCACTGTGGCGGGACATCATGGTCGACGGGAGTGGTCGAGCAACTCTTACCCGCCCATGTGCATGGCAAGATATGGGAGTAGCCGCTATGGCGAGACGTCATGGCCAAGGGACACCTTGTTGGCGACAGAGATCTCTCAGTATCGTGGTTGGCTGGTGGTGGCCCCGCCAGCCCACGGTGAGTGGGCAAGGTGGGACTCGACCGTGTGCATGCCCCATGCACACGATTTGTGAGGCAGGCATCGCCTTCATGGTCGGGAACCACTTCACGGTGATATAGGCTTTTGGTGATCTAGGTCGTTGCTGCTGGGACCTTCACTTGGCTCACGGCTAGCCCTCGTGGGCTTTATGGATGCAAGTTACATGCATAGTTTTTGTGGTTAGAGATAGTCGTAGCATAGACAGAAGATGCCAACAGTCACATGGTGGCCATTGACACCTTTGCCAATCCCCCGATAAGTGGGTGAGGAAGCTCCAACTGTGTGCACATTACATGTGCGTGGTCATTGTGGTGGGCCTCCTCCATTGACGAGAACCACTTTGACAGTAGTAGACATCTCTGGCCCCCCATGTTGTGGTTATCGGGGCCAGCACTAGTCCACGGTGGGTGGGCGATGGCCCCCTGAAGGCACAACAGCACGCACCGTGCGTGGCCCCTGTGGGTGGGAACCACCTCGGCAGAGATAGAAGGTGCTAGGGATCCAGGTGGTGACTACCGGCACCCTTGTCGAGACAGGTATGTTGGTGCACGACAACGTGCACACAATTGATAGACTCTCACGTGCACTATGAACTTACCTGCATAGTGCACTCAAATGCACAGTGCCTGCTTGACCTCTACCTACGCAACGTGAACTATGTAATTTAAGGTGAACAGTGCGTTTAAGTACAAAATGCATGCCCAGGCTTTGGGTTCTTGCCCCTTGATTTTTCAGTGGCATTATTTGTAACAATAAGAGATGTAGAGTTGAGAGCACTTATTTGAGAGGAATTTTGTTTGCTCATTCAGAGATGATTGCATATGCCTGAAAATCTTTCTTCTCCCATTCCTGGTTTAGAGAATAATCCCATCTCACAGATAGCACCAACTATTAATGCCTATTTTTCAAGAACAGGTTGAAGAGGGAGAATGAGTCATCCCCTACCCACGTGCTTCAGTTCAAACCTCAATCGATGTGGTTTAAAGTCTACGATGGTGGTATGAAGCGGCGATACAGTGTCTATACATATGTCTATTGCAATAAATAGAAGATAAATGTAATAAATATAAATGAAGAACACAACATATAAGAGTTTTGCTACATACAAGCAAAGTTGCGTACTAATCTGTGTATCAATTCTGATTCCTTCATGTTGCACTTTTTGCTCCTTTACTTAAGTCTCACATGGGTGGAAAGTGAAGGAGGAGTATATTTGCAAGCCTATATAAGGAGGCTTGGGTTTCTTAGTTTAAGTGCACTAGTTGAAAACTTATCTAGTAACTTTTGACTTTAGTTAAATTCCTCTGTTGGCCCTTTTTTGTAAAAGGGGAAGATGTGTAAAGTTAAAGTTTTACTAGTGGGGTAGCTTTGTGAGTATGTTTGGGGTGAAGAGAAAAATTGTGTGATTATAATAATTTTTCACATAGTAGATTTTCTTTTATGGGTCTGGTGGTTTTTCTCCTATTTTGGAGTTTCCACGTAAATTTCTTGTGTTGTTATTATGTCTGTATTTTTCTTATTATTCCTGCAAAGGGCAGATCCTAGGGGAGGTGAATTTGGGAGGTCCAAATTCCCAACACTTCATACTTAAAAATTTAAAGAGAGGCGCTAGGGGCCGGTCGGGTGTGACACCTGTTTTTACACCAGCAAATGAAATATTACCACGTATGAGTTTTAGGAAAGTGATTCATACATGCGCATGTACTTGATTTTTTTTTTTAATTCACGTTTTTCCTTCTCGTCTGCGCTTCCCCTATCACCCACAAGCCAATCTTTACTGCCAGTGAAAAACCCCAACAACATCTGCAGCACCTACCAAAACAAGAGCAAAAACAACATCAAAATTTTCAGACTTGATCATCGTACAGCTGAACTTGATCAAAACAAAGAACCGGAGACCTCATTGCAATCATCCTCCATTACTGAAACCTAAGAGGAAGAGAAAAACATGACAAGCCCATTTGACCCAATGGAGCTCGTAAATGACTTCCTAGTTATGAAGTTCCATCAATGAAACCCAGTGAGATTATCGCTCCAAGTGTAGCTTCTTCATCGACTTCTTCCTCTCCTCATCCTCTTCTTCAAATTCCTCCAACTTCTTGCAAGAGACTTAGATCAGTTCCAGGATAAAAGAAAAAAATCAAACAAAACCCAGATAAATACATCTTATTCACCAAACATTTCATCAAATAAATCATAGTACAGATAAAAAAAAATAGATGAAGGAAAATGAAGAACATCGAGAATTTATCGAAAGAATTTGAGGCTTCGAAAATTAGTGGAAAGCTTTACAAAGATTTGTTATGAAGACAGAGCTTCAAGGAAGTCGGAGACTAGAGAGAAAGAGCGAGAGAGGGGAGGACTTGCCAGGCGACCAGGAGTGAGGGGAAGGGAGAGAGAAGAGGGGAAGAATAAAATTTATAAAATGAAGTACTCATCTGCATGTGGGTGTAAATCTTAGTTTGCTGCACTTTCTACGTGGCAAATTTTTATTGATGGGTGTTAAAATAAAATTTCTACCCGACCGGTTAGAGGTTTTTTCAAATTTAAATTAACATTATTTTTAATAAAATTTACTTTTTAACCAATCACATTAAATTAATACGTAAATTAATACATAATTACGTTTGTAACTAAATTTTTTCATAAATTTAGATAGTTGTACGTAAAACTTACGTTTACGAATCATTTAAGGTATAAATTTATTATAAATAAAAATAATTTACAATGTCTCGTAATCCTCATGACTTACTGTACAAACGATGACGCTGAAATTTCTGATCAGGTTGAAGAAAAGTGTCGGTGGGTGAAGGACAAAGTCCGAAATTTCTTTTATTTATTTTAAGGTTGGAATGGATACTATTTTAGCACTTCAAATCTGAAAACCAAAAACAAAAACAAAAGCATAGATCTTAGACACGTGTGAACAAGTAAGCACTTTCTTTCTAGATGGTCGGGTCCGCGGGCTAGAAATGCTTGGACTTACGTCTAAAATGTCAGTGCGTTTTCGCTTTCGATTAAATGGCGGATCTTCGGCAACGATTCTGTGGGGACATCGTTTTGATTTGATGTGGCATTTCTCTGTCGCATGTGCCGATTGTGCGGTAAAAAGAGTTACAACCATTTCATTGAAAAGGACATGAAATAGTTATCTACTTCCTTAACTTCTACGGTCTCCTTTGAATTTGGATCCTTTGAAAGTTTGAATCCACCCACCCACTCACCGGACCGACCCAACCTAACCTTAATACGACATTTTAAGTAAGAAAAAAAAGGCTGCCCATTCTGTCTTTGACAAATTGACTGGGCACCTAAGAATATTTTAAGTTTTGGTTACGTTCCCATATTGAGATAAAGATCAATGTTATATGTAGTCGTGAATGTATAAATATCGTGCAATTGTTTTGAAAAAGAGTGGAATTCACGATTAAAAAATTAGTTTTTTTTACATGTGGATCTCATATTAATTCACTTTTTTCAAAGAGACTGCACGCCGCTTGCACAACCACGACTGCAAATATCATTTCTCTGAGATAAATTGTGAATCATAATATTCTATATGTCCTATTGATATTATTTAACTTTTTTATATTGAAATATACAAGTTTAATTTTTTTTATAAAAATTAAAAAAATAATAAATCAATTAATGATTTGTCTGAAATAAATTGAAATGATTTGAATTTGGTTAAACAATCAAACACAGTTAAGAGCTGGTTTAGATTTTTAGAATATTTTAATATATTTATAAATAGTAGTAAAATTGTTTGAATTAAAATATTTTTATTGAATTTTGAAAAAGTTAAAAAATGTTGAAAAAAAAATATTAAAAGAAATTGTTTGAATATAATTTTTATTTTAAAATTTTAAAAAATACCATTATCTTTTGTGATTTTTTAAAAATTTGGGCTCAAGTCATTCTGGTAAAATACACAACAATAAGTAAAACGAAAGTAATCAACAAAGGACTCCTCAAAACTAGTGTAAGAAAAGCTTGTGAAAGTTTATTAAACCGAGTTGAAGAGGCCGAATGAGTTGGATCTTTGAAGCTAGGCGGTTGTTCCATAAATACCTCCTTGATTAGGTGACTTGGCTATATAGAAAAGTATTCTAAACATCCAAATTGGCGATTGAAGTTTACAACTAAGGCCAAAAGTAGTCTCATGGTTGTTGATTCTACTATAGAGTCGAAAGTCTCGGTAAAGTCAACACCATTTTGTCACTACAAACCTTTGCTTACCAATCTAGCCATATCGCAATCAAGAACCCCATATGCTTTAAGTTTCAGTTTGTACAGCTATTTGCATTTGATCACAACTTTTTGCAGTGGTTTTGAGCATAATTCCCGAGTCTGATTGGCCTGCAAAGTAATCAGAAGACAAATGGATGTATAATATTAATGTAGAAAAGTGGATGTATAGTATTGTACAAGTTAGAAGACAAACGGACGTATAGAAGAGTTCGGTTATATATAATAATTTTTGTATCTTTTTTGTGCACTTTAGTGATATAATTGGTCAAAGTAACCCTTTTATATTTAAAAAAATAATACAGTTAATTACATAAGTGAAATGTGCAAAGAGTACGCAACTATACATGATGAAGTGTTTGTATATTAGAATATTACAAATGGATGATTGTACATCCATATTGTTGAGCCATGGCTTGAGTCCGTGTCCCGTCAGGAGACTTGGCTGCCATTGCAAAAGTTTGAAATTCAGGGAGGCAAAGAAACAAATGGATGTGTTATGTATGGTCTTGTAGAAAAGTTGGTAGCTGGGAATTGTTTGGACTGGTGGTCATTCGATGATTCTACACATATATTTTGCAGAAGACATATTTTTCTTGACAATAAAGGTAGTCCAAAGCCAAATAATCTCCAGAGCAGAACCACTCATTCAGTGCTATTTCCCCTCATTTTTACGTTTTCCAGCTTTTCTCTTTGGTTTTCTTTTGGCTTCTATGTCTGCCCTGCACCGCTTTCCTCACCCCTAATTTTTTGTCTTGATTGACACTCAATAATATATCATATTGTTAACATTAAAAATAGTTATTTACACATATTAGGCTTTTAAACATATTAGGCATGATGTTACAAATTTGGAAGAATTTATCCGCTTGTTACAAACTTAAAAAATTGAGAAAAGTTTCAACATTTAAAAGCAATTAAGAAAATTTACCAAATTGAAATTATATATGAAAAAAATAGAGGAATTCTATTATTTTTCTAAAGGTGTAATCGGTCTGGTCTGGTTAGTCTTGGAGGAGAAATTTGGTCTAGATTGATACTTTCAATCTACCAAAAGATTGGATCGGATCCAAACCAACCTAGAGGAAAAAGTTTAAAAAAAAAAAGGAAAGAAAGAAAGTAATTCATAAACCTGGGCCCTGGCCATTGGGCCTTCTGGGGTAAGAAGGAGGAGGGTGGAGGAGATCTAGATGTCGATTCTGAAAATATGGGAGAGTATAAAGAAATAAAAGAGACTTGCAAAAATTCAAAATACAAAAGCAAAGCATCTTTGAATGTATCTTCATGTGGAATCCTTGTCTACAACTAGCTCTATTAATATTCTTTCACTGAAAGCCACATTATTCATACTCTATCCCCCTTTCAACTTGGTGGATCATTTTCTAATCCCCTTCTCTGTCCACTAATTCGATTAAATATTTCCAAGCACGTTGCTTGACTATTATTCGATCAACATCATACGATGCTTTATATACCCCTGACTTTCTGATATTAGGCTTGATATATCTGACCTTCAGCCTTTGTTCTATATTCAAACACTTGGACTATCATAAAAAAAATAAAAAATAAAAAATAAAAAAATGCACGACAATGTTCAAAATGAAACAGATAATTTTGAAAACAAGATTAAATATGAACTCCCGTACACTTATAACAATTTGGAGAAAATAATAATTACATCATATAAAATAGCAAAAAAGTGTTCCAAAATATGCTTATGGTACACTGCTTAGGAATAAAAAAACATTGTTGACACTGATTTTTGCCCCTAGGTTTTCTCATGGCAGTAGGCTAGTAGCTAGGAAACAAGTAGGAAATATCAAATATGAAAGTGTAAGGTAGTTTCAAGAATATTATTATAATAGGGATATTAATTTTAAATGGTAAGGATAGACACAAATGCATAAACCATATGGGGTTGAACACATACAAGTCATTATCTACGTGCCACTTGTTGGGTCTCAGTCCGCTAGCTAGGACCCACGCTAATTGCCAACCCACAAATCCACCACCCATTTAACTTGTCAAAGAAGTATTTAACAAAAAAATATTAAATAATGATAATGATAATGATAATAAAACATAAGGTAGCGTTTATGTGGACCAGTTTCACCTCCCTAAGTGGCGGAAGATGTTCCACATCGTTGTCATCCAACCTCAGATCATTATCATCGATTTTTTTATTTATTATTTTTTTAAATATTGTAAAATACCTTTTCTCTTAACTTGGGTTGCTTCCACGTGTGTAATTGGGGGTTATTTTATGATATTTATCGTTTATTTTAAGAGCAGTAGTGGAAAACTACTATGAGAAGGAGGTCCGTATGAACCTTGCTACCTATCCTTTTGTTTTATAATTGTCATTAACCTATCTAATTTAAAAAAGAAAGTATTCAATAATTGATCCAGTACTGCCTTGTTTAAATAATTATTTTAATATTAAAAACGGGACTTAACTGCGTAAAATAATCATAGTTTGAAATAGATATATATTTTGCTAAAAGAAAATTTGTTTTTAGGCTTCAATTAGTACAATATTTTTTTTTAGCAAAGATGAGATGTAGTTGGGGTTGTAAGTTTGTAACCAATCTCCTATAGGATTTGGCTAGACAGTTAAAACTAGATTTACAAGAATAATAATATTTTAATAATTATTTTAAGAGTAATGTTACTGTAGAATATGTAAGTCTCGTGTAGTCGTTTTGAAAAAAAATAGAATCTACTATTAAAAAATTAATTTGTTTCATGTGAGTTTCATATTTATTTAATTTTTTTAAAATGATTATGCGATGCTTGCGCATCTTCGACTGTAACTATCATTTTTCTTATTTTAAAACTTATTTTACAGTTAACAAATGCGCATAATAGCATTGTTTAATTGAAAATATTACGATTTTTTTTTAATTTCAAAATTTAAATATCTAGCCCACGATTAATATAAAATTAGAGAAAACAATTATAAAAGAATTGCAAATTTATATTAGTGATGATATACCTACAATTATTTTATATTTAATTTACAACCTAATTTATAATAAATCAATAGAAACATGTCACTTTACTAAAAATTAAATTAAATTTTATAAAATTACTTTCAGTTTAATATAAAATTATAAAAGAGTTATAAAAACATCACTTATTAGTGGGAAAGTATATTATGACACAACACATTATACACACGTGCTCACAAGCCGTTCAAGTCTATCTCCGACAAGGTTGCAATAATTGATGCAAATTGGTTTGGTTTGGTCCCTCAAGGAAGGCATATCCAATTGACGCACTTGTAGCCATTTAGAGTGGAAGCATGCCGTCATGGTGTTGCGTGGTGTTGCGTCACGCATACATACATACATATATATATATAGTGTGTGCGTGTGTATGCAAACATTTTAAAATGGCGTATGCTGAGAAAAAGCATTATCTTTTCTTCTTTTTGTTTTTGGGTCTGTAGTGTAGAAAGCAACCTTCCTCAGATCCACTGGTCGGGGCTCGTCTTCATCTTTCTATGCAAAATGGATATGAATCCATGACCGAAAGCGACCACATTCAGGGATAAAAAGTGGTATTATTTGTCTCTTCAGTATGGTTCTTGAATTCGGAAGTCTCGTTTGCTCCGATTTAACGGCAAAGACACTAATTTTACATATATTTTAAATAATGATTTGTTAGCTTCAAATATATAAAAGTTTACGTATTCTTTTTTATAAAAAAATAGAATTCATACATTAAAAAAAAAAATTACTTTTTTCAGTGAGATTTACTTTATTTATAAAGGTCTATGCAAGATTTCCACACTTTAAATTTATACATAGTATTACTCATATATTTTTTTACAACTATGTTTAAATGAGTAATATTTCTTATAAATTGGTATTACAAAAATATTCCCAATTTTAAACGGAATTGTAAAAAGTTAATAAAAACAATTATTTTTATGATAACAGAACTGCTACAAGGATAATGGTCTTAAAAATGTTAACTCTACTCCATAGAGTGTCTCTTGGACTTTTGTTCATAGAATGTATCACTTCGTCTTAGATAGAATATGAGGTTTATTAATTTTGTTTTGAATATAATTGTATTGTATTTCATAGAATTGTATTGTCTTTTAGATAGTGATATGTAAAAATTTGCAGCATAGATTAGACCATATCAGTCACAATTATGTATTAAAGAGTTATTAATATTGTAGTTAACTTGTAATGTATATTTCAAGCCAAAGTTATAATGTCCGTTATTAATGAATGCAGTATACTTTAAAAAAAAAAATGTATACCCCTCTGTTCTCTTATCACTTTTTCTCTCGCCAAGCATTTCCTTCCCATTTATTGTAAGGAGTTAGAAACGTACACCTATCGTATTCTAATAGCCTTTTTTGTGAATGGTTTTCATAAAGGGAAATGCTATATAAACTTGCAATTTCATTCACAGGATCACGTGACGATGGACAAGCTATTAATAATAGTAGAGATTTTAAAATTTGAAATTTAAATTAAAAAAATAGTGATAAAATAAAACTGTTACTTAATATATATGATATTTTGCGCAAAATTGTATGTACGTATAATACTCCTCCCACTATTTCTTTTAAGAATAATTCTATTTGCAGTTCCCACTTGAGGCCTGTATGTGCAGACCTTTTATTAAATGAGAAAAATTATCATTTTAAGAGGGACATTTTTATAATTTTAAAAAATTTTAAACATAAATTGCCTAGGCCTGTATTGCAGTCCCCAAATAGGGACTGTATGTAGCATTGCTCTTCTTTTAAATCATGATTGGCATCATATCCAATAAATTTATTTCCTTAAACAAACAACCATAAGGACAACTGGAAAAACAAAAACAAAAGGAAACAACGTACAAAAGGGACAAATACCCACCTACTAGTCTACTGCATATTCTTGCTCTATAGGGGGAAATACTATTTCTCTAACTTAGAGAGAAGAAAAAATCTAGTTGTAAGCATAACTGTACATTAATATGTGTATCAATCTAATATGATTGGTTAAAAAGTAGATTTTATTAAAAATAATGTTAATTTAAATTTTGAATATGAATGAATCAATATTAGTATATAGATTAATACGAGACTTTACTTGTACGTAACAAAACTCCTTAAAGAAAGATGGTGCGCACTACTTTAAAATGATACTTGGCCAAACACAATTTAAAAACGTAAGCTTTGGGATTGTACATTTGTATATGTACGTAGTGCATATTCTATTCTGATATGCACAAAGCAGCCATATAGCCGGGTAAGATTCTAGTCTGCTATTTTCATTTTGATTAAAGAATGAAATTATTAGAATCTGCTAAAACTGATGACATAGATCGGCATGACTTCATTCCTTTTACCAAGCATAACAAAATTACACCCAAACAAACCCGTATTTCGATCTCAATAAGAAAATATTTTATGGAAAATAGAAAAGGTTATGGTTAGGTGAGACCACAGATGGAAGGGAAATTTTTTTTTTTAAAAAATTGAGGTAGTGGGGAGAGTGAGAATTGACAAGGAAAACTTTTCTTGAATCCTCCGTTAAGATAGACAGACACGTGAGGGGCCATCCAGAAAATAAGACACGAGAAGGCGGCTGATGCAAGTTTGGTCTGCCCGAGTCACGGGGTTGGAGTGGAACTCGATCTGTGGGCTGGAATTTATCTCTCCAATTTATCAGGAATTGCAAGCATTTCCCAGTTCTCCCTATATCGTGGAACTTTGTCACGTTGCCAACGCCGACACGTTAGCTTTAATATTTTTCTATACTTTTTTGCAAGATAAAAATTCTATTAAAACTAGAACGCGGTCCAAATAATTGAGGAGATACATACTCTACCAAATAAACCCATAACAAGAAGTTAAAATAAAACGAGAAATTAGAAAAAAAACAAAAAAACAAATTAACGGGAAATGACTTTGATAAGTTAGATACATGTTTCTCCATATGAAAGCTAATCTTAACATAAAAAATCAATAATAAAACTCTTTTTATTATTTTCAAATTTAAGAATTTTATATACAATCACTTTTGTATACTTCGTTGTATATTCTATTAATGTAATTGGATGCATCATTTTTTTTTAATATAAAATAACTACTTTGTTCAATTATATAAGTGAAATGTACAAAGAGTATATAAAAGTGATTGTATGTAACAGACCTCATAAAATCAATAATAAAATCTACATCTTATTAATTTAAAATTTTAAAATAATTTCATAGCTAAAAAAGTGTCACCACTGTTTTATTTTAGCGCATTTAGTTATTAGATTGATGTGAAATGTTCCATAAGATCCGGTCAAAGTAGATAACCAAATTCACATTGTTGGAAGGAAGAACATAAAGCTCTTGAAAAAACAAGCCACAAAAAGGCAACAAATCTACTTAGAGTAAGGCGGTGCATGGGTAGCATACGCGTTGGTTGCGGCCATGACGCACACTCACTGGCCAAATTACGAGTATAACAATCGAAGGTGGTTGCACATAATGGGGATGCTGCTTTTGGGTGGCGTGTAGGCAGCACTGGGCTTGAAGGATGGATTTGAGAGGAAGAAAAATGAGGAGATGTGGAGAAGAAATGAGGAAAAGAGGAACAAAAGGGGATGAAGGAGGATGAGAGTTTCTCCTCTCCTAGGCCATGGATTTGATTTTGGGGAGAGGCACTATTGTGATGGGATTTGCCGTTCTAGAGTTTTCAAGCCCTGCATACTCCATTTGAGCACTACTTGAATGAAAAATTTCAGCTGGAATGGCCGAAATGGAACATAATTGAAAACTAGGCTTACTACTACTACTACCACTACTACTACCACCACCTTTGTAAAGTCTCTCTCTCTCTCTCTCCAATTACCATGGGGAATAGATCCTCTCCAGCTCTAGTACTAGATAAGCATATAGTTAGCATATAAAGTCACGAAAGATTTAATTTATTTTGATTGTTGAGTAACATGAACACAATAAAAAAAGAAAAAGAGAAAAAGGATTTGTGTTAAGCACAAATGGTGTTTTTTTTTTTTAGTAGAAAGAAATAAAATTTTATTGATAAGAACCTCTATAACAGAGATTGAATACAATGGGGAATTTCCTTCAAATCAATAAGCAAATTAGTAATGCCCAGAGCATTTGTTTTCTAAAACACGAGCAATTACAGCCTACATTCACTTCCCTTTTGATGTGTTTTACAGGCTATTGAGAAAATATGTTGAGCATTTGTTTTTTTGTCTGAGAGGAGCATTCTTGTGCTGGTTCAGTAGACAAAACCTTGGATGACCTTGACAACTTTGAGAGTATCTCCCCTATAGGACAACATTCCTCAACCCCAAATCAATGCCAAAAATAGTAGCTTGTAGAGCTGTATAAGTCTCTACTAAGAAAGGATCTGGGAACAAGTCTATTTTCATCCAGCGTAGTCAAGACATTACCCTCCCAATCACGCACTATGACCCCAACTCCTACGCTTGCAGTGAACTCTATCAACCACAACATCCCAATTGATTTTAAAAATATCCATCGGAGGAGCCTCCCAACAACCATTTTGTTTTATGGATGTTTTAGCCTTGTTTGTAACCTTATAATCCAGCTCTTTGAGATTTTGTAAAAGCAGTGTTGATTGCTTCACCAAAGTACTAGGGTGCCCAAAGTACTAGGGTGCGTGAAAACTGTGACACCCCAAAATTTCGCTTGAGATTGAACGGACATCTGAAGCGTCGGGACATACAACACAAGGTTACATGCCCCCGTTCATGACATATAAGATGCAATGTTCCTAACATGCATCTAGCATTATGCAATATTCGCAGCGGATAATTTTTTTTTTCTTTAACAATACTATGCACCAAACTAAAAATATCCCAAATACTTGAAACATATTTCATACATAAAGACATACTAAATAGCCATGATCACCACACTAGTCCAAAATGGTTGTGATCAAAAGAATACTTGAGATACAACTCCAAAAGTACAAGTAGTAACCTAAGTTAAATACTATGACATCATCAACATCGCACCGTGGCCTAGTCGACCGTATTCAGTTGGTCAGATTCCAATTCTCCTTTGGGTCCTGTAACAAGATCTACCATTCGGGGGGAATGGTAGTTGGGACTACCACAGTGAGATTTGATTACAAATCTCAGTAAGTTAACATAAAACTCACACACAGGTTAAAAATGCATGCATGGCAGTAAAAGCATAAATGCATAATTATAGTCATACATAAACATAGTATAACTTGACATATAGCATGACTTAACCAGAACTTAAACGTGAACTGAACTTGACTTAACATGACATGAACTTGAGCTTAAAACATAACATGGACTAGCAACATAACATGAACGTGAAACTTGAAACATAACATGGACTTGAAATATAGCATGAACGTAAACATGCATAACATAAATATAAACTTGAACGTGAAATACATGAACTTGAGCCTAATATGACATAAACGTGAACTTGAGACATAATGTGAACGTGAACATAACATACATGAACGTGAGCTTGAACATATCATAAACGTGAACATAACATGATGTGAACATGAACTTGGAACATAACTTGAACATGAACATAACATGTACGTGAGCATAACATAACATGAACTTGATCTGAAACTTGACTTAACATAAGCTTGGAATCTTATTCAATTGTCTTGATTAATAACGTGACCATATGGGTGCTACACGGGTCCCCTCGAGCCGTGTGTCCCTGCCGATTACCGCATCACAACACAGGTATCTATACTAGCTGTGAGTGCGTTAATACGTACTCCATAGTTGTTGTGGACCCACGTATTCTACGTGTCACAATTGCTGTGTCTCACGTAGTGTATGCTCCACAGTTGTTGTGGCCCCATACTTCATGCTCCACAGTTGTTGTGGCTCCATGAATACACGTAACATAAAATATGACACCATTGGCGTTAGTGCCTAGCGCGCTCCGGTGACCAATTACTTAGGCCCTATTCGCAACCTGTTGACTGTACTTCGTCAACCCAGGGAATTTCATACCTATTTAGACACTCCAGCGTGAACAAAGGTGTAACAGCCCGCTAAAATTATCAGTTTTGGATTCTTTCCCGACAGCAATCACATCTCTCTCGTCTTTACCCTCATCTGGAATCACACGTATAGATTATCTTTTCCGTAAATCACGTAATTTGTTCTTCACCGACAGCTGTAAAATCATGAACAGTTTTATCCTAAGCGTTGTACCTCGATGGCGTTTTCCCGGATCTTATCCATCGAATTTCAAAGTATTAGATAAGCTTGTTTTTAAAGTAGCACAATTATAATAATTTAATGAGCTCTGAAAATATTATAATTGTGGATAATTACTTAGATTAAATATTTTAGTTGTTTTAAGATATTAAGATGTTTAATTTTACGTTGAAAACTCTTATTTAAATTAATTGGTTTTATCATCTTCGATTAATTAACGGTACTTTATCATTTTATATAATGATGAGGAAATATTATTTTATAAATTTTAGTTTATAAAATAATATTCTACCTTAATTCATCGTGGTGTTTTATTTAAAGTGTTTTATTTAAAATAAAACATTTACGCGTTTTTAATCAGTGTTTTAATTCACCGTTGAATTATTTGAGGATCCCAAAACGTAGGATTGAAGTTTATTACCTAGGCTCCTACCCTTTTTCCTTCATTTTTCCTTTTTTCTTTTTTTTCCTTCTCTTTCCTCTCCTTCTCTCCATGGTCGACTTACACCCTTCCACCATAGCTGATCGGTTCTAGCTTCCTACCGGCGCCACCTCCGGCCGCCGTGCCTCACCTCCACCTCCGGCATGTCCCTCCCTCACCGGCGAACACATCTGCACCGGAGGTGTGCAACGCCGGCCACCAATTCTCTCTCTCTTCCCGTGCTCTTCCTTCTTGTCTCATTACCGTCGCCGCCCCTTTGACCGCCCGTTTCTCCGCCGTCCGGTGGAGGTGTCGTACACCACCCCCGCCATTCTCTTCCCCTTTCACCATAGTTCATACACACCAATTTTCAGAGCCATCGGACCAGCCGTTAGTCGCCGAGAGCCCCCGGAAGTTGCTGCCCCTGCCCTGTTTTCTCCCCTGTTGCCGATTTCTTTCTCCGCCCAGAACCGCCGCTCGCCGGCGGCGTGGACTACACCACCCACCCAGATTTCTTCCCCTCTCACCGGTGAACATCCCAACCAAGTTTCACCTCCATCCGAGCCACCGTTAGCCACCACTCTCGCCTCCAACAAATGGGTCTCTAAGGGTTTTTCACATTTTTGGACCACCATACGTGGCCAAATCAGCCACCAAGCACCACCATTGGATTCACCACATCAAGGGCTTCCTCCCCATGTCTTTCTTTTTCCCAAACTCTCACTTTTTCTCATATGGGTTTCTCAAAACACCCGTTCGGTTGCACCACCGTGCGCCGCCGTACACGGCCACCCATGGTGTTTCACCACCACCATCTTGTTCCTCTCATCCTCATGAACCTCTCCAAGAAATTTCATGGCCAACGGAGCTTCGTAGAGCTCACACTCTCCCGCACTCTCCAAGGCCAAAAATGGTTTCAAACGGCCGATCTGCCGCCGTTAGCCACCGTCCGACCACCACCTCGCCACCACAGCTCCACCACATGTTCCTCTACCTTTCCCTAGCTTTCCATGAAGTTCTATGGCTTTTCGCTACCTCGCGTCTCCTCCGCTCACCGTTCGGAGTTACTGTTCACGGCGTGATGCCGCCGTGCTCCGTCACCTTTGACCACCACGAGGCGACCGTGAGTCTTCCAAGACCACGCCTAGCCTTTCTCAAGCCCAAACTACCACTTTATGTGGTGGACAGACACCGTACCGCCACGTACGCTCCTCCGACGCATGTTCGTGACGAGCAGCGAGCGACGCACGGGTTATCCCGTCGATGGTATAACCTTCTATCTCTAGTTATTTTACGTTTAAAATAGTTAGTTGGTTGGTTTGTGGATTGTGTAGTTGTATTTGTGGAGTTCGTTGCGTAGTTGTGAAGCGAAGTGTGGTTGTGAAGTGTTGAGTTTGATTGTGTATTTTGTGGACTGTGCTGTGAAGTATAGGCGTGAGATGGATGCCGTAGATGTGATACGGCGGGTTGTGTGAAGAGAATACGCGTGTAGCGTATTCTGTGTAATGCAGCGACGCGCCGCGCGACGTGCGCTGTAGTGATGTGTGTCGTAGAAGGAAGGGAGTACGCATGTAGTGTACTCCGTGTTGTATGGCGATGCATCGTGTGATGTGCATCGTGTTGATGAGTGTTGTAGCGAAGGAAGTACGCGTAGCGCGTACTCCGTGTCGCGTAGCGATGCACCGTGAGACGTGTATCGCAGTGATGGGTTTTGCAGTGTGGATGGAAGAGAGTTCACGTGAGTGTACTCTGTATTAAGTCGTGAAACACCGGATGGCGTGTCACGAAGGGTTGGATGGCGTAACAGAGAAGTGTAGAGCGTATGGTGTAGTGTTGGGAAACTGTATGACAGTGTCCCGAAGCAGTGATGATATGGATTATAGTCCGGGGTGACTGGTGTCATCTTGTGGTTGACTATGGCTAAGAGTATATGGATTGAGAAATGAGTTGTTTGTTTGGTTGTTATTGATAATTTTAATGAACTTGTTTTAGTGCAAAGGCTTTCTGAAGTCAATTTATCTCTTCCGAGTATAGTGAAACCTCAAGTTGGCCGTGGTGTTGCAAGTGCTTACAATATGGCAATTGAGTTCAGAAGTGAAAATCTTAAGGACTTGAGTGTTCCTCTTCCAGCTGTTGTGCAGTTCCTCGTGTTTCGCGCTCTATTCTCATAGAACGCGACGATCGAGGTAAGTTAGCCTCTAACTTACTATCAGTTTATTGTGTATGTGTGATGGGTAAGGGAACTACAATTTATGTATGTATGTTATCGTATATGCCATGTCATGCTATGTCATTACATGTTTATCTGTTAAGTATGATTTAATCTCTCATGAATATTTATCTGTTACACAATCTTTTCTGTCATACAATGTTGTATGTTATAAGTATGCCATGTTAAGTATGCCATATGATACATGTATGCCATTAAATGTTTATGATTAAATCATATTGTGCCATTTACAAGCATACGCCATGTTAGAAAAGTATATGATATTAAATAATATCTCATGCATTAAGAAAGATAAGACATGTTATGTTACGTATAATACGTGGGGCCACAACAACTGTGGAGTACGTATTATATTTTATGTTACTTATAATGCGTGGGGCCACAACAACTGTGGAGTACGTATTATATTTTATGTTACTTATAATGCGTGGGGCCACAACAACTGTGGAGTACGTATTATATTTATGTTACTTATAATGCGTGGGGCCACAACAACTGTGGAGTACGTATTATATTTTATGTTACATGAAGTATGGGGCCACAACAACTGTGGAGCATACACTACATGAGACACAGCAATTGTGACATGTAGAATACGTGGGGCCACAACAACTGTGGAGTACGTATTATATTTTATGTTATGTGTATTCATGGGGCCACAACAACTGTGGAGCATGAAGTATGGGGCCACAACAACTGTGGAGCATACACTACATGAGACACAGCAATTGTGACATGTAGAATACGTGGGGCCACAACAACTGTGGAGTACGTATTATGTTTTATGTTACTTGAATACGTGGGGCCACAACAACTGTGGAGTACGTATTAACGCACGTTATTAATCAAGACAATTGAATAAGATTCCAAGTTTATGTTAAGTCCAGTTTCAGATCAAATACATGATAAGTCAAGTTTTAGATCAAGTCCATGTTATGTTATACTCACGTACATGTTATGTTCAAGTTTATGTTATTTTCAAGTTCTTATTTATGTTATGCAGGTTTACGTTCATGCTATATTTCAAGTCCATGTTATGTTTCACGTTCATGTTATGTTGTTTGTTCATGTTATGTTTTAAGCTTAAGTTCATGCCATGTTAAGTCAAGTTCAGTTCACGCTTAAGTTCTGGTTAAGTCATGCTATATGTCAAGTTATACTATGTTTATGTATGACTATAATTATGCATTTATGCTTTTACTGCCATGCATGCATTTTTAACCTGTGTGTGAGTTTTATGTTAACTTACTGAGATTTGTAATCAAATCTCACTGTGGTAGTCCCAACTACCATTCCCCCCGAATGGTAGATCTTGTTACAGGACCCAAAGGAGAATTGGAATCTGACCAACTGAATACGGTCGACTAGGCCACGGTGCGATGTTGATGATGGTATAGTATTTAACTTAGGTTAATACTTGTACTTTTGGAGTTGTATCTCAAGTATTCTTTTGATCACAACCATTTTGGACTAGTGTGGTGATCACGGCTATTTAGTATGCCTTTATGTATGAAATATGTTTCAAGTATTTGGGATATTTTAGTTTGGTGCATAGTATTGCTAAAGAAAAAAATTATCCGCTGCGAATATTGCATAATGCTAGATGCATGTTAGGAACATTGCATCTTATATGTCATGAACGGGGGCAGGTAACCTTGTGTTGCATGTCTCGACGCTTCAAATGTCCGTTCAATCCCAAGCGGAATTTGGGGGCGTCACAAAAGGAGTTCCACTAGGATATTATCCCATCCTAACATTTAGGGTCGTGATTGATATGAATAACTTAACTTAAACATAATCTGAAACTTATATGAACTTTAATAAAGTGAACCACGTTTGAGTCCGTGCCACCGCATAACATAACTTGTGGTGAACACGCTTAGATCTGTGTCACCCTTAACATAACTTGTGATAAACACGCTTAGGTCCGTGTCATCCTTAACATATCTTGTGATGAACACGCTTAGGTCCGTGTCATCCTTAACATGTCTTATCTTTCTTAATGCATGAGAGATTATTTAATATCATGTACTTTTCTAACATGGCGTATACTTGTAAATGGCACAATATGATTTAAACATAAACATTCCATGACATACATGTAACATATGGCATACTTAACATGACATACTTATAACATACAACATTGCATGACATAAAAGATTTTGTAACAGATAAATATTCATAAAAGAATAAATCATGCATAACAGATAAACAGGTAATGACATGGCATATATGATAACATACATACATAAATTGTAGTTCCCTTACCCATCATACATACACAATAAACTGATAATAAGTTAGAAGCTAACTTATTTCGATCGTCACGTTCTATGAGAATAAAGCGCGAAACACGAGGAACTGCACAACAGCTGGAAGAGGAACACTCAAGTCCTTAAGATTTTCAATTCTGAACTCAATTGCCAAATTGTGAGCACTTGCAACACCACGGGCAACTTGAGGTTTCACTATACTCGGAAGAGATAATTTGGCTTCAGAAAGCCTTTGCACTAAATCAAGTTCATTAAAATTATCAATAACAACCAAACAAACAACTCCTTTCTCAATCTATATACTCTTAGCCATAGTCAACCACAATGTGACACCCGTCACCCTGGACTATAAGCTATATCACCACTGTTTCGGGACACTGTCATATAGTTTCCCAACACTACATCATACGCTCCACACTTCTCTGCTACGCCATCCAACCATTCGTGACATGCCATCCGGTATATCACGACCTAGTACAGAGTACACTCACGTGAACTCTCTTTCATCTACACGCCATATCACAACTACGACATTCATCTCACGCCCATATTTCACAGCACAGTCCAAAAAACTACAAAATCAAGCCCAACACTTCACAACCACACTTCGCTTCACAACTACGCAGCGAACTCCACAAATACAACTACACAGTCCACAAACCAACCAACTAACTACTTTAAACGTAAATAACTAGAGATAGAGGGTTATACCGTCGACAGGATAACCCGTGTGTCGCTTGCTGCTCGTCACGAACATGCGTCGGAGGAGCGTACGTGGCGGTAACACCGCGTACGGTGGCTGTCCACCACATAAAGTGGTAGTTTTGGCTTGAGAATAGCTAGGCGTGGCCTTGGAAGGCTCAAGGTCGCCTTGTGGTGGTCAAAGGTGGCGGAGCACGGCGGCATCATGCCGTGAACAGTAAAACCGAACATGGTGGGAGTTGCTTGAGGTAGCGAAATGCCATAGAACTTCATGGCAAGCTAGGGAAAGGTAAATGAACATGTGGTGGAGCTGTGGTGGCGAGGTGGTGGTCGTACGGTGGCTAACGGCGGCGGATCGGCCGTTTGAAGCCATTTTCGGCCTTGGAAAGTGAGAGGTCTACATAGCTCCGTTGGCCATGGAATTTCTTGGAGAAGTTCATGGTGATGAGAGGAACAAGATGGTGGTGGTGAAACACCACGGGTGGCCGTGTATGGTGGTGCACGATGGTGCAACCGAATGTGTGGCTTGAGAGACCCATTTGAGAAAGAGTGAGAGTTAGGGAGAAAGAAGGACATGGGGAGGAAGCCCTTGACATGGTGGTTCCAATGGTGGTGCTTGGTGGTCGTTTCCACCGTGTATGGTGGTCCAAAGTGGTGGAAAAAGCCTTAAGACCCATTTCTTTGGAGGGAGAAAGAGAGAGAATGGGTGACCGGTTTAACTCACCACCGGTTGGATAGTGTTCACCGGAGGGAGTAGATCACGCCGGTATGGGAGGTGAGGCACGGCGGCCTGAGGTGGCGCCGGCTGGAGCTTAGACCGAACGGTTATGGAGGAAGGAACATGCATGTGTACGTCGGCCATGGAGAGGAAAGAGAGGAGAGAGAAGAAGAAAAGGAAAAAGAGAAAAAGTGTAGGGAAAAGGGTAGGGGCCTGGGTAATTAACTTCAATCCTACGCTTCAGGATCCTCAAACAATTCAACGATGAGTTAAAACACTGATTTGAAAACGCGTAAGTGTTTTATTTTAAATAAAACACTTTAATAAAATACTAAGAGGAATTAAGGAAGAAATATTATTTTATTTCTTCATCATTATATAAAATGATAAAGTATCATTAATTAATCAAAGTGCATAAAATCATTTAAATTACTAAAACACTCAAATAGAACACTGAGAGGAAATAAGATAGAATATTATTTTATAAACTAAAATTTATAAAATAATATTTCTTCATCATTATATAAAATGATAAAGTATCGTTAAATCACTCAGAGAGGATAAAACCATTTAATTTAAATAAGAGTTTTCATCATAAAGTTAAACCTCTTAATATCTTAAAACAACTAAAATATTTAATCTAAGTAATTATCCACAATTATAATATTTTCAGAACCCATTAAAATATTATAATTGTGCTACTTTAAAAACAAACTTATCTGATAATACTGGAAATATCTCCTATAGATATTTCCATGATATTTAACATATCCATAATCTTTAAAATATCTATCTTGCTTTGAAACCCGGTGGATAACTTTCGGAACACGCCATCGAGGTACAACACTTAGGATAATTCTGTTCATGATCTTTCAGTTGTCGGGTGAAGAATAAAATAACATGATTTACGAGAAAAGATAAATTATGCACGTGATTTCGGGTGAGGGTAGAGACGAGAGAGATGGTGATTGCTGTCGGGAAAGAATACAAAACTGATTGCCATGCTGTCTAATATGTGCGAAATAAAAGGAAAGAGAAGGGTGATGAGATAAGGCTAGTTTTTTAGCGGGCTGTTACAAAAACAACCTTAAAAACAAAATCATTCATCCTCTTCCATGTCCTCCATAACACTGTTGCCATATCTTCCAACTCCTCTTTGTCAAGCTTCTCTACTATTGTTTCCATAGTATCCTTAAAGTCTGATTCATTATCCTGCTCTTCTGAATCCTTCTTGAACAATGCCCCCAAACTTCTCTTGCTGAAATACATTCCCATAAAAGCATGCTCAACTGATTCTAGTTCATGTAAACAAAAAGGCAAATTTGGACGATCAACTCCCCTTCTTCTTGAACATATTTAACTTGGTGGAAAGTGCATTAAGGCAAATTCTCCATGAGAAAATCTTTCATGCATTTGGAACTGCCAGCTTCCATATCTTAGTCCAGCTTTCACTCTTTGTATTGCTACTAGATGATTGTCCTTGTAGTCTTTTTTGTAATTCTCCTTGAAGGTGGCATGCACTCCTTCATGAAAAAACTCAATTAGTAGTGCATCTCCATATCAGTTTATCAGGTCTATTACAATGACTTGTAGGAATTTTACTGATAATCTTACCTTCATCAATTGAGAACACTTCCATAAGTAGTCTAATATTCCGTTGCTTTGTGTCTGTATCAATGAGGGTAGCTACTTTAGCATCTTCGTCTAGTATCTAGCATGTGCATAGGAGAGAGAAACGAATACAAAAGTTTTGGAAAATATTATTTATACTTAAATTTTATGCACACATCAGTTATTGAAATGATGAAAATTTTGAAATTTGAGATTTGGAATTCAATATAAAAAAGAAAAACTGATAAAATGAGGTAGATACTTATTATATATAATATTATGTATAAAGTTGTACGTATATGATGCATTGCTTAAAAAAAAGTTGTGAGAAATGCTACTTTGTCACCCCCATATAAATAGCTCACTTTGCCCCCATTGGGGTGGCAAACAAAATGGTACTGGAAAATATAAGTAGTTCAAAACTGAAACCCTAGTTTCCTTTTATCCCTTTTATATTTGTATTTTTAATTTTTTTTAATAAACCTTGTGGCACGTTAGTGGAGCAAAGCACGTAGTATAACTAAGACAGCACAGTAGCAATACTCAAAAGTTTTTATATGTATAAACAATGCAAGCCAAATCTAGTCGGATTACTATAGTAAATCGGATAATTAAGAT
Source organism: Carya cathayensis (assembly GCA_011037825.1). Classification (NCBI taxonomy): domain Eukaryota; kingdom Viridiplantae; phylum Streptophyta; class Magnoliopsida; order Fagales; family Juglandaceae; genus Carya; species Carya cathayensis. The sequence goes on from QGSO01000320.1 coordinate 1,024,108, forward strand.
AAAACAGAAGATCCATTGGAACTCTTTTTATTTATTTTTAATAACAAAGATTGAGTTATTTTAGAAAAGAGAAGTACTACATACATAAAGAGACTATATAAAAGTAAACTTATAAATTGACATGATTTCATTTGATCAGTTGGATCTACTTTATAATACAAAAATTTTATAATGTGATGTACTGCATTACACCACATCAGTTTGTAAACTTATTTTTGTATAGTTTTTTTGTGGCTAAAGTATTTCTCTTTAGAAAAATGTGTTTTAGAGGTTTGCTACACATAAACTAGTGTGTTAGCACACCACTTATAGTGAAACTCATTATACTTAAAAAAAAAAAATATCATTAAATTTTTAGCATAATTTATCTATTAAACTGTTACATCAATAATATTCTGAGTGTGTGTAAAAAAAAAGACCTTTAAATAGATTTTCTTGTATAATAATATATAGAAAGGAAAATATTAGGCTTCTCGCTGTAAATTTTATTTTGGTAATTTCGTCATTAAGAAAGTGTATTTAATAATATTGTGAAATCACTTTTTTAAAAATATTTAAACGCGTTAAAAAATGTATGTGAAAAAAAGAAAAAATTAAATTAAAATTAAAAAAATTAAATTATTTATTAAATTTTATATAAAAATTTAAAAAAATTATAATATTGAGACAAAATAATACGAGAATACTCCATCCAAACGGCATGAAAGTCATGCTCTTTTTATCGCACCAATATCTCGTATCCGAGAAATCTCGCAACCCTTAAACCATCCATACAATCCTCTTATGGAAAAGTGGAGAGAGAGAGAGGGTGGGATAGAATTGGACAAGCAAACAACAAGAACCAGTGAAGGGAAAGCAACAACGAGAAGTGAGGGAAGACTTGGCTCTCAGGTTCTGTGCTGCTCTGCTATTTCTACATCTCAATCCTGCTGTTTCAAGGTTTCTCTCTTTTGAGAGCTACTTGGAAAACAAAGAATATCAGTCCCACAACAAAAATAAAGTGGAAATAAAGAAGAGCTCAGCGCTATTTAAAGATTGAAAATCAAGAACATAATATGGGAATACTGCACGACGACGTAGTCGTAATCAGCCCTGCAGGGAGAGAAGGGGAGCCAAGGGTGATTACAGTGAATTGCCCTGACAAGACTGGACTGGGTTGCGACTTGTGCCGTATCATTCTCTTCTTTGGTTTGAGCATTGTCAAAGGAGGTAACTTCGAAAATTAGCTTAAGATTTTGCATATACTTGGGCGAGAAATTCTAGTTTTCTGTAACAAGTAATGAGTATTTGAAGGTCTTTTATTTAGGTGAAACGAGTAGTGGGTGTCTGAGTTTTTTCTTTAATCTTGTGAAGTAATGGTTTGTCGAAATCTTAATCAATTTGTTCGTTCATTTTCCGGATGAAGATGTATCCACGGACGGGAAGTGGTGCTACTTAGTGTTCTGGGTGGTAGGAAACTCGACGACGAGGTGGAGTTTGTTGAAGAAGAGGCTTGTGGCGGCCTGCCCTTCTTTTTCTTCAGCTTCTGGGATTTCCTACTACGACTCCGAATCGCAGCCTCCGAAACCTCCCGATGTGTTCCTCTTGAAGTTCTGTTGTTATGATCGAAGAGGGCTTTTACATGGTATTTTTTTTCCTTCAAATCTCCTTCAAAGAATTCATTCAATACTTGATTTGCCCTCTTCGTGTTTGCCCTGTTTTGACTAGCTGGTACGGATTTCCTAATAAACTGGTACAGGATTTTTTCTGAAGGAGAAATATAAGACTTATTTGAAATTCATTGAATGAAACATTCATAAATATTAATGTTTCTGTGACATTCCGGGAATTCAATTGTTCCTTCCCGCGTCAATTGCTAATTCTTGGTCATTGTATTCAACATTTACTTTGATTCTTTTAGATCGTTTTTATAAGTCTCATCATTTGGTTTCCATGGTTGGTTTGCATCCTTCTATGAGTAGAATAGAAATTGTTGAGAGTCTTGGGGAAAGAAAAGACAATTTTCATTCTTACACTGGATATTTGTCTTGAGACTCCAAGTTTGAAATTTATAATTTTATGTCTTGGAAGTGAAAAACGTATCCTTGTCATTGTGTGACTAATATGGATATTAATGTATTTTTGGCAGATGTTACAGGGGTTCTATGCGAGCTTGAACTAATAATAAAGAAAGTGAAGGTGTCCACCACCCCAGATGGAAAAGTGATGGACCTGTTTTTCATTACAGATACAAGGTTCAATGTTCTTGTACAATCTCCTTAGAAACTCACATCTCGTCTTTTCTTTTTATATCATTTCTTCTATTTAATCTATTGCAAGTTTATTGTTGCAGTTACCAAGTGGTAGTTATTGGATACTTAAATTGATTTTACGTCTAATATTTTGGTACAAACTTGATACCATCTCATTTAGAAATAATATGAAAAAGAGACCTATGCAGTCCAAATAGCTGGGTAACATTTCAATTTCAAATTATATTTTATCCTTAATCTTTAAACATTAGAGTAATTTAAATAGCTCCACTATTACGATATCAAAATTGAATTGTTGGAAATGAGGAGTTGAAATTTAAAGCAGGTTAGAATAGAAAAAATAAATAAAAGAATGATATGTGGTGTTCTGCATACTTCCTATTGTTAATATTATTTAATTATCTGCTGTATCTCCTTTCTGGTGGAAAGAGGAGGAAGAGAGTGCAGAACTTGATCAATCACAAAAAAAAGAAAAAAAAAAGGTCTCACGGAGTCATAATTTTAGTGCTACTTTTTGGGCCAGTGTGCTATGGCATGCATTATAAGATATGTGGGAATTTGGGAGGAATATTACAGCCTACTTTGGAACATGTATAAAAAAGATTTGTCTTGATGTTGTGAATGTTAATTTTGTTATTGTTCCAAAAGTGACTGTACTGTTTGTCTTTATTAGGGAGCTTCTACATACGAAGAAGAGGCAGGATGAAACTTGTGTCCGTTTAAATGATGTTCTTGGGGATGTCATTATAAGTTGTGATATTGAAATTGTCGGCCCTGGAATTACTGCATGTTCACAGACATCTTCATTTCTTCCATCTGCAATCACAGAAGATATGTTTGACTTGGAAGTTCCCACCAAACTCCCTACTGGAATTCTAACCTCCCACAGTGTTTCTGTCACAATGGACAACTCACTGAGTCCTGCTCACACGCTTGTCCAAATCGTTTGCCAAGATCACAAAGGTCTTCTTTATGACATAATGAGAACTCTGAAGGATTACAATATTCAGGTAAATTAACAGTATGTTGGTGCAACCTTGTCATGAAGTCCACACATCCTTGGCTAATATCTCATTCCCTTTCAAGAAAGATTGCACATGTCATTTACATATAAAAAAAAAGCAAAAAAAAAGAAGAAAGAGAAAAAAAAGAAGAGAGAAAGATTGCATATGCCATTGATGTCACTTGAAACATTTACGATTATATGTACATCAATTTTAACTCTTTCTTTCTGTTTAATTGGAGTGATTTGCATGTTTCACCATATGAAGTCCCATAATAGCTGATGGGGTTTTATTATTTTTCTTTTCTATATTTGGTTGGCATCTTACTAGGATGCTACAAAAAAATGGTAGGAGTCATGGACTGTACCACAGTATCAAGTTCTGTGATAGTAATAACAGAATCTTATTCTGTATGCAGATTTCTTATGGACGCTTCTCTATAAAACAGAGAAGAAATTGTGAGATTGACTTATTCATCATGCAAGCGGATGGGAAGAAGATAGTTGACCCTAGCAAGAAGAATGCATTGTCTTCTCGTCTTAGGATGGAACTCCTTCGTCCTCTTAGAGTAGCCATTGTCAGCCGGGGTCCTGATGTGGAGCTGCTAGTTGCAAACCCCGTAGAAATATCTGGCAAGGGTCGCCCTCTTGTTTTCTATGACATCACCCTTGCTCTCAAGATGCTAGATACTTGCATCTTTTCGGTAATTCCTCCTCTGCTTACCATAAAGTTACAAATTAGCACAGGTTTTGCTTGCATATGTTAGTTCTCCCCAGAAGGCATTAGGGATGTCTTAACACTGTTAGCGGATAGAACAGCATATAAGTTATCATGGTTGTATTTCCACCATTTGAGTCTCCAACAATTATTCCAATAATCACACAGCTGATTTGACCTTGAATTATAACAAATTATTTCAATTTTTGACTCCATCTTCCAGTTATACGTATAAAACTACAACAAATCCTTCCTGAACAATAACCTGGAATCTGATCTTCATTATCTAACCGAAATTCCTAATTCTGAGTTTAGATACTTGCTCTCTGGTTACAATTTATGAAATCATGGGTTCTTGTGGTTTTTACTAAAAAAATGCTTCCCCTTGTCCAGCCACCTCTCTCATGTGAAAAAGGTGACTATGATCTTAAGGCAGTATGATATATTCTCCAGTATTTGTTTTCCTGGAAACTTGTTTGAAGTTTCTTTTTCTTTTTTCCCCTTCTCAATGGTGGAAATAAATATGACTTGAATTATTTTCCAGGCTGAAGTTGGGAGGCACATGATTGGAGATCGGGAATATGAAGTTTACAGAGTCTTGCTTGATGAAGGGGATGCCTTGCCTGTTCCTCGGAACAAGATCGAGGAAGGGGTTTGGAAGATGTTGATGGGTTGGGAGTAATATTAACAGATGCAGATACCCCTCTCCTTTCAAAATTGCCACGGGCTTCCTGTACAGTTCACTTCTCCCCTGTTACCATGTCCATCAGATTAGAGGGTATATATATTAGTAAGCTGCGAGTCTTTCTACATCCTGTTTTATTACCACTGTTAAAAGTAGAAATATGAGAGAGTCAGCACTGAGGAGATAAACAAGAGAAAAGTTATCGTGGCATTGTATACCTCAATATGATTGTAAAGTGGTAGATATGGTGCTATTTCATACATGTTATTATTAAAGTGCAAATGTCTACTTAATGGGTGGGTTAATATGATCACTTAAAAGAGTTTATAAAATAAACTGTGTCTTAACAAAACATAACCAAAATTCTGGATCTGACTGAACTGGAAATATCACACAATAAGGTCACGAAATTTATGGTATGCTCTTTCTAATCTTGGCCTGTCTGCTTGTACAGATCTTCATCCTTATCTGGGTGGTTAAAAATATGAAATAAAACTAAATGAGTCGAAAACTCAGCAAGAAATTCACAACATCATAAACGTAATAAATATAGGATTTTTCATAAAACATTTTATGCTAAGAATTTAAATTCATGCTCATTCATACATATGCTCATGTTGACTTATCTTAAATTATCTGACTTATTTTACTTATTATGCTACCCAACATACTTAACCTTGTGTGCGAGGTTGTGCACCTGTCCCATATCCTGTGGCCACAAGGAGAACCGCTAATAGTAATCTAGCATACTATGATAGACTACGTTTAGGTCTATGACTTGCACGGTCACCTATAAAATTGCATTGGTGCCATGCATCTAAATGGCCAAAAATTTATGTAACTTGATCATAAAAAGCTTACGTGTCTTATGCACATGAGATGCATGATATCATACATACATAATTATAATTTTTGAATCAGAATATGATGTGGAATGACATGATCGTATGCTATGCTAGATGACATGTTTGCATAAAATGTGACATAAGTGATATGTAAAAGAGTCTATCAAGAATTGGCTTTAATAATAATTTATATAAACTAACATGTGATGATCCTAATTTGTAATCAAATTTATTTACCTCGTTGTGTTGCTTCCTAAATATCATTTCGAAGTTCGTCAAATATTAAATATTACTAAATCTATCTAAGATAACGTGCAGTAATATTCTATTTGATTGATTCATACCATGGAGAATAATTTAATACACATCATGTTTCATACAAAATCATTGAATCACAAAGTTAATTAAATATATTATAATTTAGTAAAATACTTGGGCTAATTGAATTCCGTTAAAATAAGTCATGAAAACCTAAATTCTTGAAATAGATTTACTTTCTTATACTTAATATAATTATTTAATCTTTACAAGAAATCTTAATAAATACTCATATCATTTAAATATTTTTAATATATTTCTTTATTTTAAATTCACAACTTAGTACAAAGTTATAATAAAATCTATGAAAGCCAATCCCCTAATCTCGTTAAATAAAATGGACTTAATCAGATTATAGCGTTCAAATAAAATTAAACACTTCTTATTTATTCCTGCAATTTAAATACTAATTTAATATCTAATCTTTCAAATATCAATAATATATATTTTTTATCTAAGTTTATAAAAATAATTGGTGGAAACATCCGATTCATAAAAATATACTTAATAATTTTAATATTAAAAATTATTGTAAACTATTATTATAGTTAATAATGATTTAATACCTAATAACATATTTTAAATCACTTACTTATTTTATGTAAAACCATATTTATTTAATCAAAAACCAAGCCCATGAAAAACATAATATAATGGGTTTTTATGGAAAAATATAATCTAGCTCAAGGAAAAATACATACCTAACTTAATATCCACTTAACATAAGCCCAACTCAAAGCACAATATGTTTCCTGCAGTAGTTAGTCTTCTCTGCTTTTCTCTCTAGGAAAGGAGGTGAAGTGGGGTCCATCAGGATTCTAACAGAATCAGTGGTGGTAGAGAGTGTGTGAGCAAAACAGTTACACGGCGACTAGAGGCAGAGAAACTGTAATCACTGAGAGTGATTCTGGTTGTTACACGGCGAGGTTCGCCGCTGCATTGGAGGGATTGAGCGAGGTTAATGCTGCGAGAGAGACAGAAGTAGAAGAGCGATGAATGAGCTCGAGGATAGGTGGAAGAAGTTGAGATTGACAGGGGAGGAAGCTCTGAACATTGAAGTTGACGATGAAGGTCCGGGAGAAACTAAATTTAAGGAAGAGGTGTGTTTAGTAGGGAAGGTCTGGATTGAGAGGAAGATAAGTAAGGGAGTGATTGAATCGGTTATGGCAAATATATGGACGATCAGTAGAAGAGCAAAGTTTCATGTAGTGGGGTCGAATATCTTTGTGGTAGAGTTTGGGTGCATTACAGATAAGTTGAGAATTATGGATGGGAGACCCTGGCTTTTTGATGATCATCTATTTGTACTGCTGGATTATGATGGATGCATTCCTCCACATAGGATGCAATTCAACATAGAGAGATTCTGGATTCAAATGTCAGGGATGCTTATCAAGTGTATGAATAAATCTAAAGGGGAATTGGTGGGAGGAACAATTGGAAAAGTTATTGAGGTTGAAACAGGAGATGATGGATGCGGATGGGGATTATATCTAAGGGCACTTATCGAGATTAACATAAAAAAACCACTAGCCAGAGGTAGAACCATCACTCTGATGGGGAGGAGCTTCTGGATCCCATTGAGGTATGAGAAACTGCCTCATTTCTGCTTAAGTTGTGGTTGTATTATGCATGATGAGTCAGGCTGCAAGGGGAAGAAGGAAGGAGAGGCTCAGTTTGGGGCTTGGTTAAGAGCAGGGGGTAGATCGATGAAAAATGAGGGAAGGAAATATAAGGAGAGGTCAATGTATGTTCCTATGAGAGGGGTAAGGAGTGAGGAAGGAAGTGAAGAAACTAGGGGGACAGAAGGGCATGAAAAAGAATCTGAAGGGGAAGGGAGGATCGGAGTGGAAGGAGTTACTATCACTCGGGTATCTGATTTATCAAACATGAGGGGGGATGGAAAAAAGGGAGAGGATGTGGAAGAGGAGGAGAGCAGGTTGAGTGAGAGAGACGAGGGTGATGTTTTTGAGAAGGGGGGGTGGAAGGTTTTAAGGAGAGGACTCTGAAAGGAAGTTTAGAGGAACAAAAAGGGGTCACTGAGAGTATTGTTCTGGCAGTCGTGGAGAAAAAAGGCAAGGGGAGGGGGTTTTGGAAGAAAAAAGCAAGGGAGATAGGGAAGAAGGGTGAGGGATCTGTTGTTTCTTTATCACCCTAAAAAAGAATGCTGAGGTTAGGGGTAGACAATGAAGAGATTGAGAGAGTGGGGAAAAAAACTAAGATGATGAAAGGTGGTAGTGATGGGGTTAGTGATCTGGTGACTCTTGAACAGAAGGATCGCAACACAACTGAATTGGTGGTGGCTGTAATGCAGCCCCACCTATCCCCATGAAAACCTTAAGTTGGAACTGCCGAGGGCTTGGGAACCCTCGGACAGTTCAAGACCTCTGCTATTTGGTGGAGGATAAGAAGCCCAATGTAGTGTTTTTAATGGAAACTAAATTGAGGAAAGTAAAAGCTGAAAGCTTAAGGAGGAGGCTTAAGTTTGAAGGGTGTTTGGTAGTTGAATCAGTAGGAGCAAAGGGAGGTTTGATCTTGTTGTGGGATAACTTGTATGGAGTAGAGGTGGTGAACTATTCAGCATGGCATATCAGTGCATGGATCAAAGAACCAGAAAGTGTAGAGAAATGGATGTTAACAAGTTTTTATGGCCAACCCGATGCTGGTTTGAGAGAAGAAACATGGACTCTCTTAAGTTCCTTAAAGCCACAAAGTGAAGAAGGCTGGTGTGTGCTAGGTGATTTCAATGAAATCCTAGCAAATGATGAGAAGTATGGAGGCAAACAAAGACCTGAGAAGCAGATGGAAAGATTTAGATTGGTGCTGGAAATGGGAGGCTTGTATGACTTGGGGTGGAAAGGGGACAAATTCACATGGAGTAATAAGCACGAGGATGAGACCTTTACAAAAGAGAGGTTAGACAGGGTTGTAGCCAACTCCAAATGGATGGACAATCATGTTGAAGGGTGGGTGGAGGTGCTGGTGGCTAGGTCTTCAGACCATAGACCCATCCTACTGAATAAGAGCCTGAAAGGAGTTCTGGGGGGCAGGAAGAAGAGGCTGTTTAGATTTGAGGCAAGCTGGGCCCTAGAAGGTAACTGTGAAGACATTGTTAAAACAGTCTGGAATGAGCTTACTGAGGTAGGGAATTCTACTATGGAACTTCCTAACAAGCTGTCTAAAACTGAAGGTGCTCTTTCGAGATGGAGTACACAATTGGCTTATGATCAGAAAAAGCTCCTAACAGAGAAAACTGAACATTTGAGAGAGCTACAAAAAAAGGAAGGGAGTCACAACTCTGCAGCTATCAAAAACCTTCAAAAGGAATTGGGGATATTGCTGGCCAAGGAGGATTTGAGGTGGAGGCAAAGAGCCAAGGTGAATTGGTATCAACATGGTGATAAGAATACAAAGTTCTTTCACTGTTGTGCCAATCAGAGAAGGAAGGTGAATAGGATCCAAGAAGTTTTTGATGAGGAGCACAAAAAAATATAACAAACCAGAAGAGTTGGCAGGTTTCTTTAAAGACTATTTTGAGAGACTGTTTTCTTCTTCAAATCCTAGATATGGTGAGATTGAGAATTGCCTAAAAAGTCTGGAGCCTTCAGTTACTAGCAGAATGAATGAACAGTTATCAAAAGCCTTCACCAGAGAAGAAGTTGAGGTAGCTGTCAGACACATGGCACCATACAAGTCACCTGGACCCGATGGCTTTGGGGCCTGATTTTATCAGAAATATTGGCATCTTATTGGAGATGGAGTCTGTAACTCAGTGCTGGATTGGTTGAATGGTAATTCTCTATCCCCTCATGTAAATCACACATTTATTACTCTTATTCCTAAGAAAAAAGAACCCAAGTTAGCAAGTGATTTCAGACCTATAAGCCTGTGTAATGTGGCTTACAAAATTATGGCAAAAGCTATGGCTAACAGATTAAAAAAGGTCCTCGATACCATCATTTCCCTTAACCAGAGTGCTTTCATACCTGGGAGATTAATTTCTGATAATATTCTTATAGCCTTTGAGGTTTTGCATACTATGAAAATGAAGAAGAAGGGAAGAGAAGGGTATATGGCTATAAAGCTTGACATGTCAAAAGCTTATGACAGGATTGAGTGGCCTTTTCTGAAAGCTGTTATGGAAAAAATGGGGTTATGTTCCAGATGGATTGAGCTGGTTATGAGATGTATTTCTACAGTTTCATATTCAGTTCTGGTCGATGGCAAACCAGGAGAGAAGATTAAGCCATCGAGAGGGCTGAGGCAAGGTGATCCCCTATCACCTTACCTGTTTATTTTGTGTGCTGAGGGACTTAGTTCACTACTTAACAACTCAGATCAGAAAGGAGAGACAAGGGGAGTAACTGTCTCAAGGGGGGGAACTAGAGTCAATCATCTCCTTTTTGCCGATGACTGCATTCTCTTTGGAAGAGCTAAACTTGAGGAATGGGAGAAGATAAAAGATTTACTCTGGCAGTATGAAAAAGCTTCAGGTCAATTTTTGAATAAAGAAAAAACTGCAGTTCTTTTCAGCTCCAATTTTAAAGAAGATGATAAGAGGAAGATCATGCAAAGTGGGGGTGCTGTTATGAAAGGATCATATGAGTCTTACTTGGGGTTACCTCCAGTGGTAGGAAGCTCAAAGTATAATGCATTCAGATGTATTAAAGAAAGAGTGTGGAAGAAGATAAACAATTGGAAGAACTCTTTCTTGTCTGCAGCAGGGAAAGAAGTGTTGATTAAAGCTGTTCTTCAGGCAGTACCCACGTACACAATGATTGTTTTTCAACTCCCAAAACAACTGTGCAGGGAGCTCAATGTTATGTTGGGTAAGTTTTGGTGGTGTAATCACCAAACAGGGAAGGGTATGCAGTGGAGTAGTTGGGAAAAAATGGGGAAACAGAAGGGGGTTGGGGGTTTGGGCTATAGAGATTTAGAGAGCTTCAATTTGGCTTTATTGGCTAAACAAAGCTGGAGGTTACTTCATAATAATAATAGCATGGCTGCAAAGATCATGCAAGAGAAATATTTCAAGAAAAGAACTCTATTGACAGCAAAGTTGGGAGACAGACCATCTTACATTTGGAGGAGTATGTGGAAGGCACTGAGATTGCTAAAAGAGGGACTGAGATGGAGGGTAGGAAATGGGAAAAAAATCAAAATTTGGGGGCAGAAGTGGCTTGCCTTGCCATCATCTGGTATGGTGCAGTCACCAGTTTCAATCCTAGATAGGGAAGCTAATGTGAGTGAACTGATGATTGATCCAGGAAGTTGGAATGTACCTCTGATTAGGAGTATATTCAATGAGGTGGAAGCGGAACATATTTGCAAAATGCCTCTAAGTAAATTAGGGGTGGAGGACAAGATAATTTGGGGTCCCACTTCTAAGGGTCTGTTTTCTGTAAAAAGTGCCTATCACTTGGAGATTGAAAGGAAGGAAGCCATACAGGGTGGTTACTCAAGGCAAGCAGAGAGGAAAAGGGTGTGGGAAAGTATGTGGAGGCTGAATGTTCCAGAAAAGTTAAAAATCTTTTTTTGGAAAGCTGCTAACGAATGTTTGGCTACCAAAAGGAATCTTTATGTAAGAAAGATTATTAACAATCCTTTGTGCCACATTTGTAATGGGGAAGAGGAAACCATGATGCATGTTTTATGGCATTGCCCAGCAGCCTGTGACGTTTGGTCAGAGTCTTTGAAAAAGATGTAGAAAATGAAAACTAATGAAGTAGAGCTTCTGGCTTTATGGGACAAACTAAGGGTTTTAATGAATGAGACTGAGTTAGAAGTGATTATTGCTGTTATGAGGGGGTTATGGTTGAGGAGGAATGAAAGCTTTTTTGAAGGGAAATTCAAATCCCCAGGCCAAATTCTAAGAGCAGCAAAGAATGACATACTCGAGTTTCAGCAGGCACAACAGATGATCACAGTTCAGAGTAGCAGTATTGGAAGTGCTTGTAGAAGAGCTCAAAGGTGGAACAAACCAAGCTTGGGGTATGTGAAAGTTAACTGGGATGCAGCAGTTAGAAAATTGGAAAAGAAGGTGGGGATAGGGGTTGTGATGAGAGATAAAGATGGGGATTTTTTAGTGGCAGTGGAAGAACAGAAGCAGCACATTGATCAACCAATGTTAGCAGAGGCTCATGCTCTATGGAGGGCTATGGATGTTTGTAGAGAACTGCGGTTGGAGAAGGTGCAACTTGAAGGGGATGCGTTAGTGGTTGTAGATGCAGTGAATTCGACTACAGAGGACTTTTCTTCTCTTGGTAGTTTAATTGAGGATATGAAAATTTTGCTAAAGCAATGGACTGGTTGGTCAGTACAGTATACACACAGGGCAAACAATGAAGTGGCCCATCTTTTAGCTAAGGAAAGTCTTTCTTTACAGACTAGTTTGGTATGGATAGACAGTATACCTGATTGTATTAAGAAAACTGTAGAAAGTGACAACAATTGTATCAAGCAATGATCAATGAATATTGTTTTCTTTTCAAAAAAAAAAAAAAAAAAAAACTCAAAGCACAATATAATAGTTTTCTGAAAATATAATCGCTTAATGTAAAAAAACGCTTAACTTAATAATCCTTTAACATAATCATAGCACAAGTCTAATTTAAACATCAAGCCTAGCCAACTTAAAACTAAATAGCCCACGTTAAAACACTATAAGCATTTTCAATATAATAAAACCAAGTCCACGAAATACTAGTCAAATAACACTTGAGCCATGTCTTAAACACTAAGGGTATATTTGCAATTAAATTAAAAGTCTACCTTATGTAGAAGACTAGGGTTACGGGATGGGGGCTGATAAGTTCCCTTTATCTTGATAGCAACAAACATGAGGAGAGAGAGTGTGGGTGGCAAAGAGTCTTATTGTGATGTCTCTAGCCCTCCGCTTGGGATTAGATGGTGACTGAAGTGTCGGGACATACAACACAAGATTACATACCCCTCGTACATGATAGTTAAGATGCAATGCACCTATAATCTATCAATATGCAGTAAATCGTAGCGGAAAAATTCTTAAACAACTTAAGGACGGTGGCAAATAATTAAAGTAAAATCCCAAAAGATAATACTTCCACAAACAAGTTTCCAAAAGAGTTGATAGTTTGAAATCATTTCCCCAAAACAATGGACCATCCAAAATATTGTTTTTTCCAAAATACCCTCAGAATACTATCACCAAATCATACTCCACCTTGCCTAATTTCCAAAGATCCATTAGGAGCTAAACACTAAAAGACTAAAGCCTCTCCGACTTAATCCTCTTCTCAAGGAACCGATCCTTGCTTAGGCTCCTGAGTCGCAAGGCTTCAATGAGGGTCTTGTTTTTGGACTCCAAAAGCTCAGGGATCTAGGGCTTAGAAGAGTTAGCCTCCATTTTCGACACTATCCTCTCCGGAGGGTGTGTCGTCCTCTTCCATTTTGTCATCTAGTCCTGTTACTCCTTCTACCATTCCGGTGGAGGGAATGGTAGTGGAAACTACCACAATGCGATTTTAAGAAATCTCAGCAAGTAAATAGTTAACATACAATAAATAACACAGGCATATATAAGCAGACCACAAACAATGGTAGTTTATAGAAAATGTATGAACATGAAATTTTATATATAAACTTTGACACATGCAACTTGAAGTTCTCATAAATGTTCTTTTCATCTTTTAGACTTCTTAACACGTGTTCATATCATTTGAGCTTAGGTTCATGTACTTATCATAACATACCATATCATAATCTTTCATGGCATAACATGTGACGCCCCCAAATTCCGCTTGGGATTGAACGGACATTTGAAGCGTCGAGACATGCAACACAAGGTTACCTGCCCCCGTTCATGACATATAAGATGCAATGTTCCTAACATGCATCTAACATTATGCAATATTCGCAGCGGATAATCTTTTTCTTTAGCAATACTATGCACCAACTAAATATATCCCAAATACTTGAAACATAATTCATACATAAAGGCATACTAAAAAGCCGTGATCACCACACTAGTCTAAAATGGTTGTGATCAAAAGAATACTTGAGATACAACTCCAAAAGTACAAGTATTAACCTAAGTTAAATACTATACCATCATCAACATCGCACCGTGGCCTAGTCGACCGTATTCAGTTGGTCAGATTCCAATTCTCCTTTGGGTCCTGTAACAAGATCTACCATTCGGGGGGAATGGTAGTTGGGACTACCACAGTGAGATTTGATTACAAATCTCAGTAAGTTAACATAAAACTTATACACAGGTTAAAAATGCATGCATGGCAGTAAAAGCATAAATGCATAATTATAGTCATACATAAACATAGTATAACTTGACATATAGCATGACTTAACCAGAACTTAAGCGTGAACTGAACTTGACTTAACATGGCATGAACTTAAGCTTAAAACATAACATGAACAATCAACATAACATGAACGTGAAACATAACATGGACATGAACATAACATAACATGAACGTGAGCTTGAACGTATCATAAACGTGAACATAACATGATGTGAACATGAACTTGGAACATAACATGAACATGAACATAACATGTACGTGAGCATAACATAACATGAACTTGATCTGAAACTTGACTTAACATAAACTTGAAATCTTATTTAATTGTCTTGATTAATAACGTGCATTAATACGTACTCCACAGTTGTTGTGGCCCCACGTATTCAAGTAACATAAAACATAATACGTACTCCACAGTTGTTGTGGCCCCACGTATTCTACATGTCACAATTGCTGTGTCTCATGTAGTGTATGCTCCACAGTTGTTGTGGCCCCATACTTCATGCTCCACAGTTGTTGTGGCCCCATGAATTCACATAACATAAAATATAATACGTACTCCACAGTTGTTGTGGCCCCACGTATTCTACATGTCACAATTGCTGTGTCTCATGTAGTGTATGCTCCACAGTTGTTGTGGCCCCATACTTCATGTAACATAAAATATAATACGTACTCCACAGTTGTTGTGGCCCCACGCATTATAAGTAACATAAATATAATACGTACTCCACAGTTGTTGTGGCCCCACGCATTATAAGTAACATAAATAAATATAATACGTACTCCACAGTTGTTGTGGCCCCACGCATTATAAGTAAATAACATAAATATAATACGTACTCCACAGTTGTTGTGGCCCCACGCATTATAAGTAACATAAATATATAATACGTACTCCACAGTTGTTGTGGCCCCACGCATTATAAGTCTAACATAAATATAATACGTACTCCACAGTTGTTGTGGCCCACCTTTATAACTAAAATAATACGTTACATTGTCCTATTAAGTAACATATAAATATAATACGTACTCCACAGTTGTTGTGGCCCCCGCATTATAAACATCATAATACGTACAGTTGTCCAGTATTAACGTAACATAAATATAATACGTACTCCACAGTTGTTGTGGCCCCACGCATTATAAGTAACATAAATATAATACGTACTCCACAGTTGTTGTGGCCCCACGTATTATACGTAACATAACATATCTTATCTTTTCTTAATGCATGAGATATTAATTAATATCATATAATTTTTCTAACATGGCGTATACTTGTAATGCACAATATGATTTAATCATAAACATTTCATGGCATATTATATCATATGGCATACTTAACATGGCATACTTATAACATACAGCATTGTATAATAGAAAAGATTTATAACAGATAATTATTCATAGAGATTAAATCATACGTAGCAGATAAACATGATAATGACATAGCATGAGCATGGCATATACGATAACATACATACATAAATTGTAGTTCCCTTACCCATCACACATACACAATAAACTGATAGTAAGTTAGAGGCTAACTTACCTCGATCGTCGCGTTCTATGAGAAAAGGGCGCGAAACACGAGGAACTGCACAACAGCTGGAAGAGGAACACTCAAGTCCTTAAGATTTTCACTTCTGAACTCAATTGTCATATTATGAGCACTTGCAACACCACGGCAACTTGAGGTTTCACTATACTCAGAAGAGATAATTTGACTTCATAAAGCCTTTGCACTAAAACAAGTTCATTAAAATTATCAATAATAACCAACAAACAATTCCTTTCTCAATCCATATACTCTTAGCCATAGTCAACCACAAGATGACACCAGTCACCCCAGACTATAATCCATAACACCACTGCTTCGGGACACTGTCATACAGTTTCCCAACACTACACCATGCTCTACACTTCTCTGTTACGCCATCCAACCCTTCGTGACACGCCATCCGGTGTTTCACGACTTAATACAGAGTACACTCACGTGAACTCTCTTCCATCCACACTACAAAACCCATCACTGCGATACACGTCTCACAGTGCATCGCTACGCGACACGGAGTACGCACTACGCGTACTTCCTTCGCTACAACACTCATCAACACGATGCACATCACACGATGCATCGCCATACAACACGGAGTACACTACATGCGTACTCCCTTCCTTCTACGACACACATCATTACAGCGCACGTCGCGCGGCGCGTCGCTGCATTACACAGAGTACGCTACACGCGTATTCTCTTCACACAACCCGCCGTATCACATCTACGGCATCCATCTCACGCCTATACTTCACAGCACAGTCCACAAAATACACAATCAAACTCAACACTTCACAACCACACTTCCCTTCACAACTACGCAACGAACTCCACAAATACAACTACACAATTCACAAACCAACCAACTAACTATTTTAAACGTAAAATAACTAGAGATAGAAGGTTATACCATCGACGGGATAACCCGCGCGTCGCTCGTTGTTCGTCACGAACATGCGTCGGAGGAACGTACGTGGCGGCGTACGGTGGCTGTCCACCACATAAAGTGGTAGTTTGGGCTTGAGAAAGGCTAGGCGTGGTCTTGGAAGACTCATGATTTTACAGCTGTCGATGAAGAACAAATTACGTGATTTACGGAAAAGATAATCTATACGCGTGATTCCAGATGAGGGTAAAGATGAGAGAGATGTGATTCCTGTCGGGAAATAATCCAAAACTGATAATTTTAGCGGGCTGTTACATAACATATCATATCATAGAGCTCAAATGCCTTGTTCATTTCATGATTTACATGACTGGATACCTCACGGCTCTCCTAAGCATCGTATATTCCCCGCTAGTTACCGCATCAACCATCAATCCCTTTGATCACAGTGACTACGTCTTATCATAAACATTTTCTTTTTACGATAGTTCACTTACTTCGCCTTCACCGTAACACTTACCCACTAACTTTAGGTGAAACCTCGCTTAGGTATCCTTTCACAAGAACCTTTCGGGGCCCGTCGACTATACTTCATCGACTCTGGAGTCTCCTCTCAACTTTAAACACTCTAGAGTGGACAGGGAATTCCACTAGGGCATTTTTCCGTCCTAGCGCTTGGGGTCGTGATTAAAATTACTTTGACTCTTCTATTTGAAAAGTATAGACTTCAATGCATAAAACATGACATAGCAACTAATCAAACTCTTGCAAATATGGACAACCTGAAACACATATGAGCCAAAACACCATGTACATATTACAATATGGCTTGAAAATATTAGAACATGCAATCTAGGATGAATACATGTAAAAACACATAAAATACATTCTTTCAAACCTAGAATAGATTTGATTTCTCTGAAAATAGCCTTGGCAAAAACATCCAAGTCCTTCAAACATGGCTTTTCATCAACTCATTTCATATTCACATGCTTACACACATTCATGGGTCAAAACAAGCACACATAGCATATGACTAGGTTAAAACCGAAGCTCTAAACATGGCATATCCAAGACATACATTAACATATCATCATCCAACCATGACATTTCATCTTTATAGCAAAACCAAATAAATATTCCACAATATAATGAGATTCAACCAACGAAGTAACAAACAAGAGTTCATTATACATATAAAAGAGTAATTCAAAGTAAGTTGAAGTTTATTTACAAAAATCCAATCGTATATACTTAACACAAATTTGAAAAATACATGCAAGACATATTAGAAACCACTAGAGAAACCCTAGTTTCAAAGTGAGGGTGGATATGTGTGTGCACCTATGTTTTTCGGAAAAATGCTTTTCAAATCAAACCCTAGAGTTTGAAACTCTAGAGGACTAAAAACCCTAGCTTTCCTCTTTGTTATGGTCGTGACCTTCAATCCCTTCAAAACTCGTGCTTCCTTTGCTCAAACTACCAAAGGTATCTAGGGTTCCTTTTTCCTTGAAGAGAAACCCTAGCTACAAGAGTGAAAGTGTGTGGTTGTGAACAAAACCCTAAAACCGAATGACTATGGTGACTTTTTCTTCTTGGCCATGTGTGTGCAAAGGAAATGGTGGAATGGTTCTCACCTTTTTGAACTCATCCTTTAGCCGAATGGTGTAGGGGATTCCTTAGGATTCACGACTTAGCAGAAGTGAAATAGTGGCGTATGGTTGGAGAGAAAGTGATGAGAAAGTGGTGAGAAAGTGTAAGAACTTGAGAGGAATGGTGTGCATGCCAAAAACTCTTAGAAAGAAAAGTGAAGATTAAAGCAAAAAGGACCTCCAACTTTTTGGCTACCCCTTTATATAGAGAACCTTCTATTCCTAAAAAAAGAACCAAAAGCCCTTTGCATGGATGCCACTTGGCAAGGAGACTATTCCCTTTCCCCATTGATGGGATTACATAGGAAGCCCAAAAGCCTTCTCCAAGGGTGGCGTGTAGTGTGACGCCCTCAAATTTCTGCTTGGGATCAAACGGACATCTGAAATGTCGGGACATGCAACACAAAGTTACCTGCCCCCGTTCATGACATATAAGATGCAATGTTCCTAACTTGCATATAACATTATGCAATATTTGCAGCTGATAATTTTTTTTTCTTAAGCAATACTATACACCAAACTCATAATATCCTAAATAGTTAAATCGTAATCCAAGCATACTTAACAAAATAAACATCCACAATTTTAGTACAAGTTTTAGAAGATTGTAATCTCAAAAAACATGGAAGACCAGACTCCATATTTACATTACCAAAATACACTATTGAGGAAGTTTGTCGAGTAACTCATGTAACTCAACTAACGAGGCCAGAATACTGTCTAAAAACTAACTATGGAAGCTATAAGCTCCGCATCGTATCTGTGGCGTCTAGTCAACCTCTTCTAGTCTACCAATGTCTGCTCCCTGCTATGATCCTGACACATCACCTACCATTCGGGGGAAATGGTAGTTGGAACTACCACGGTGAGATTTGATTACAAATCTCAGTAAGTTAACAAGAAACTCCCACACAGGTTAATGATGCATGCATGACAGTAAAAACATGAATGCATAATTAAAATCGTAATCAAACATAACATAACTTGACATATAGCATGATGTAACTGATATAACCTAAACTGAAACGTGAACTGAACTTGACTTAACATGATATGAACTTGAACTTAAAACATAACATGGACTAGCAACATAACATGAACGTGAACTTAAAACATAACATGGACTTGACATATAGCATGAACGTGAACATACATAACATAAACATGAACTTGAACTTAACATAAACCTGAACATAACATGACATAAATGTGAACTTGAGACATAATGTGAACGTGAACATAACATAACATGAACGTGAACTTGAACATAACATGTACGTGAACATAACATGACATGAACGTGAACTTAAAATATAGCGTGAACATGAACATAACATAACATGAATGTAAGCTTGGACATAACATAAATGTGAACATAACATGATATGAACATGAACTTGAAACTTAACGTGAACATGAACATAACATAACATAACATGAACTTAATTTGAAACTTGACTTAACGTAAACTTGGAATCTTGCTTCTTTACTTAACATGAACTTAGACTTGAATTCTGACAATCAAAATGATTCCACCAATTGTTTCGTAAGGAATAGTGAACAATTAGAATGATTCTGCCCAACATATTCTATCATAGATACTCAGACAACCAGAATGATTCATAATGAGTATTTTAAAACACGTACCCTAGCAATCAGAATGATTACACCAGGAGTACCTAGTAATACTCTAACAATAAGAATGATTCCATCACAAGTATTTTAAAAACACGTACCCTAGTAATCAGAATGATTACACCAGGAGTACTTAGTAATACTTTGACAATCAGAATGATTCCATCATGAGTATTTTAAATAAAATACCCTACCAATCAGAATGATTACGCTAAGAGTATCTACATAACTGAACTTGAGTTGCATTCTGACAATCAAAATGATATCGCCAAAAGTACCTCATGTGAATTACAAATGGAGATGTTCGGACAATCATAATGATTACATCGCGAGTATCCTAGACATAACTGAGTTGAACGTAACTCGAAAGACATGGCTTACTTGAGATAGAAACAGTTCGTAACATGGTCTAACATGTAATAGACAACATATTTAACATGATATAGTTGCAACAGTGAATATCACATGACTTGACATACATGTAATAGATATCATACTTAACTTGACATACTTATAACATATAGCAATATATGACAGAATAGATTGTGTAATAGATAAATATTCATGACAGAATAAATCATACATAACAGATAAACGTGTAATGATGTGGCATGACATGGCATATATGGTAACATACATATATAAACTATAGTTCCCTTACCCATCACACATACACAGTAAACTAATAGTAAGTTAAGAGCTAACTTACCTTGTTTGTCGCGTTCTGTGAAAATAAAATGCGAAATATGAGGAACTGTAAGAAAATATTTTAAAAGTTAAAAATTTAATTACTAACAATTAGAAATGTGTAAAAGAGATGAATTAGATTAAAATTATCATTTTACCCTCTACATGTGGGAAAATTACCATTTTACCCCTAATTGAAGAATTTCACATCCTAACTCCAAAAATTTCTAAAATTTACATGAGGCATGTAAACTTTGTCCTAAACTCAAATATCAACTCATAAAAATTTAAAACAAATCACAACTATAGAAAACACACAATGGCCGAAACATCCGTAAGCCATTTCTCTTAATTTTGGTTGCAATTCCTTCCAACTTCAAAACTCATGTCTAAACCAAAATTTTTCAACAAAAATCTTCCTACTTAAAACATCCATTTAGAAAAATATAATAATCAACACCAAAATTTTTTGCAAAAAGATCCGAACCCTTGAATCACAAGCTTTGACCCTAAATCAAAACATCTCATAGAATTCCAAACAAATCAAATCTTACTTCTAACATATTCATAACATCATCCTAAGATCAACCATGTTTTAAATCATCAAATTAAAGTCACCAAAATTACAAAATAACACTTGAAGTTTTTGGTTTTACACTTAGTTAAGGGTGTAAATTTTAACTGGTAAACCGGAAAACCGGCCCAGACCGGACCGGTTGTGCCGATTTTGGACCGGTTCGGTCCGGAACCGGTTTCATAAAATGAAAAACCGGCCGGAACCGGTCCGGTTTCGGTTCCGGTCATTTTTAGACCGGACCGGACCTGCCCGGACCGGTACTATTTAATTTATTTATTTATTTAATGTTATATATTATATATTTTATGTTATATATAATTTTTATATATAAGATATAATAATATAAATTATAATTATATATAACATACTGTTATTACAATTTATAAAATAAAAGTTTAATTTTAAAGATGAAAATTTAATTGATCATATGCTTTAAATATATAATATTATAAATATATATTATTTATTAATAACATTTTATCATAGATTCATAAGAAGTAAGAACAAAAAATAAAATAAAATCACTCAAATATTATTACTAAATTTTGATGGCCTTATACACTTAAAACTCTTTATATTTTTTCTGATAAGTACATAAGACATTAGTAGATAAATATAAATTATATATATTAGCATATAATTTATATAAAGCTATACTAATAGCATAATTTTTTTACATAGCAGATTTTTTTTTACATAACAGTTTTTTTATATAGTAGTTTTTTTTATAGCAGAGTTTTTTGACAAAGCAGTTTTTTTATTTTTTTATTTTTATAAACATATTTTTTAATGATAAATATATATTTTATTAAAACTGAAAAACCGGACGAAACCGGACCGGAAACCGTAAAACCGGAGTACCGGTTTAGGAGGGTAACCGGTGCGTAGTCGGTTTTGAAAAATGTAAAACCGGTGCCTACCGGTTCGGTCCTAGATTTTGTCCAAAACCAGACCGAACCGGACCAGTTACACCCCTACACTTAGTCCAAAAATAGAAACTTTTTTCTTAATTAGCTTTGATCAATCTCTTGATCCATGGCTTAAAAATATGAGATCTTCAAACTAAAATATCACATGGTTTAAAAATGTGTCTTAAAGAATATCCAACCATCAAAGTTAAAATCACATGGCTAAAAATCAATAAAATATGGATCTAATCCAAAAATATCAAATCTTAGGCCTAACCGAAATTTTCTTGTATAGAAAAATCATATATTTGAAACTAATACTAAATATCTTAAAAATAACATCCTAACATGAACATAAGAGACTTAGGATCATCATAATAAAGATTTGATGAATTAATAGCATGTGGAAGTGATTTAATCAAGTGATTAAACACAAAACTAGAAATTGGATAAAAAGGGGTTTGGAGGCCAACTTTAGGGTTTAGAGAAATCGTTTAGAGTTTTGGTTTCAACTAAGCTTTTGGGGTTTCAATTGAATTCCAACCATTTAGAATTTCACTAGAGTTGAAACCCTCTTTGATTTGGCTCAATTTGGTTGATCAGATGAAAAAAAGTTTTGTTTAGGTGGCATGATCTCACACCTTGATTTCCTTCACAAATCCATCTAATGATTCATCTTTCTGCCAAGTATTTAATACTATTCACTATGTGTGGCTAAAATCTTGCAAAGTGTCTAAATAAAACTTTTCTAACCTAATTTGGACATTCCACACTGTGATTTTGAAAACACTTCACTTACTACGCATATCGAGATTAGTATTCACTAAAAAAAAATGTATAATAAACTTAGTACTGAAAAATCCTAAATATTCATATTAACCTACAGTGAATTTTTTTTTTCTTTTTTTTATATAAAAAATCAACCCCAAAGTGCCCCTAAAAATAAATTCACAGTTTCAAACAAGCGTGTCGTCCGAAATTAAGAAAATGAGTTATTGCACCATAAAATCATAAATAATCAAGTGAGTCTAGTGGCATAGACCATAATGTATTCTGACACTTCTAACCACCTCAAAAAATTAAAATCGCATTTCTGGCACCATAGTGAGTGATAACACTAACAATGTTGACAGACTAAAACCTTTGCGATTAGTCGATTCATGAAAACTCATGAGGTTCCTAAAGTCTATAGAAATTCTACTATTGAATTTTTGGCAGGCTGTTACATGTAGCACCAAAATCGAAACCCTATCTCGCCTCACCTTCCCATTTTGCCCTTCTTCTCTTGTCTAGATACATTGAACTTATTGGTTAAAAGGTAAAAACACTTTTCAAATGGACTCCCCTACTGTGTGCATGGCTGCCATGTGGCAAAATGGAGTGTGGGTTGCTTGCTTGGCTGAAAACCCCTTGATCTCCCCTAGATGATCCTTTGCCTTCCCAAGACAAATCTCTTGGCTTTCCCCATGCAAAAACCGTTGGCCTCTCTCTCTCTCTCTCTCTTTCTATCTTGCTCTTGCTTTTCCAAATTCTTCTAGAACAAGTCTCTTCCTTTTTCCAACAAGATCTCTTTGGAACCCTAAAAAGTTTTCCTTCTTACTCCACGCATGTGTGACAAGTGGCAACATCTAGCCTAGCCTTACCAAAGGGGCATGTAAGCCCTAGTTTGAGTGATATCAATCTCCACTCATACCTTCTACAAGCTCATGCATAGAAGAAAAGTGTCTCAGCATGCCTTCTCCCTAAGTTCCTTGCTTGAAAAGACCAAAAAGTCCCTTAATGCCATGTAGCACCTACTACAAGCCTTGAGAAACATTTTAGGCCTTCCAACCCTAGTGCTTTCCTTGTTGGCTGAATTCCACATGGGCCTTATTGGGTTTCTCTTCTTCTCTCTTTAAAGCCTTCTAATCTAAGAATCCTTAAGGTCTAAGAATAATACCTACTAAAGCTTTTCTTCCAACACTTAACTTATTCATCTCTCACCCTAAAAGATCAAGAGACCTCTTCTAATTAACATATAATGGGGTTCTCACACTTACCCAAGGAAGAGAGGGGCACCATGCGGCTATCATTCCAAGAAGCCAGACCGAGGTCAGCAACGGTGGCTCGAGCATATAGGCTCTCTTTCAGTGGTCTTTCAGTGTGCAAGTTAGCACGGGGTGGAAGAGACGTGGCTGGCCATTGGTTGTTCGTGAGAACCCGGACTGCTAAGTCCCCGTCCCTTTTTTTTTAGAAGTATTTTAGTTATCAGAAGATTCTTAGGATGTGCTTGGCCATTAGAAATTTTCATCTTAAAATTAAAATTCTCATCTCATCATTACAACTTTCCCAAATCCCCATACAAACTATAATAAATAATTCAACTTTTTCTTAACTTTTTCAAATCCCAAAATAATAATAATATTAAAATATAATATTTTAATATTTTATCTTAAAACTTAAAATTCTCATATGAGAATTCTTAGTGACCAAGCACAACCTTAGTGCTGGAAGGAAAAGCGTTGAGTATATTGTACCTTTGAACCCTAAGAGTTCTAAAAAAATAGGAAGTCCATGAGAGATGGGAGAAGGTAAAAAAAAACCAACAAACCCATGTGAATTTTGGCCAACTAGGTTGAACTTAGGGCTTGGAAGCCCAAATGTGATTTCTAAAAATGGGTGTAGGCACCACATGGCACAAGATGGGCCATTTAGTCTTTTCTAGAAAGAAACCTAGGGAAGAGGCAAGGATTGACACTCGTCCAACATGCAGGAGGTTATAGAAGATGTGAGTGGAGGATGATGTCACCAAATTAGGGCTTACATGCCCACATGCAAGGCCTATTTCAGAAAATGACACTTGTCAAGCATGAAGAAGGACTTTTGGAATTCCAAGAAAAATCTTGCATGGGACGAGGGAAAGGTGTGACGCCCCCAAATTCCGCTTGGGATTGAACGGACATTTGAAGCGTCGGGACATGCAACACAAGGTTACCTGCCCCCGTTCATGACATATAAGATGCAATGTTTCTAACATGCATCTAGCATTATGCAATATTCGCAGCGGATAATCTTTTTCTTTAGCAATACTATGCACCAAACTAAATATATCCCAAATACTTGAAACATAATTCATACATAAAGGCATACTAAAAAGCCGTGATCACCACACTAGTCTAAAA
>QGSO01000320.1:1052493-1314250 GCA_011037825.1 Carya cathayensis
CGTCGCTGCATTACACAGAATACGCTACACGCGTATTCTCTTCACACAACCCGCCGTATCACATCTACGGCATCCATCTCACGCCTATACTTCACAGCACAGTCCACAAAATACACAATCAAACGCAACACTTCACAACCACACTTCGCTTCACAACTACGCAACGAATTCCACAAATACAACTACACAATCCACAAACCAACCAACTATTTTAAACGTAAAATAACTAGAGATAGAAGGTTATACCATCGACGGGATAACCCGTGCGTCGCTCGTTGTTCGTCACGAACATGCGTCGGAGGAACGTACGTGGCGGCGTACGGTGGCTGTCCACCACATAAAGTGGTAGTTTGGGCTTGAGAAAGGCTAGGCGTGGTCTTGGAAGACTCATGATTTTACAGCTGTCGGTGAAGAACAAAATACGTGATTTACGGAAAAGATAAACTATACGCGTGATTCCAGATGAGGGTAAAGACAAGAGAGATGTGATTGCTGTCGGGAAATAATCCAAAACTGATAATTTTAGCGGGCTGTTACAAAAGGCATATTCTAGAAGAAGCTTTTTGGAGGAGCAAGAGAGAAAGGGGGTGACGACTAAGCACTGGGAAGGCCAAGGGAGGATCACCTAGGAAAGAGCTAAGGTTTTCGGCCAACACAAGGAATACACACTCACTTGCCACATGGCAACCATGCATACGAGTAGAGTTTCAAGAAAGATTAGGGTTTTTGTGTTTGTACCTTTGAACCACCGAGTGCATTGTATCTAGACAAGTGGAGAAGGGAAAAATTGGAATATGAGGTAAGAGAGGGTTTTGGATTTTGAGGGCTACACGCCAACCACACACAAGGCAACTCTTGGATTTCCCATGCAATCCCATGAAAGGGGAAAGGGAAGAGTCTTTTTGCCAAGTGGCATCCATGCAAAGGTTCTTAGATATTTCTAGAAGGAAGGAAATCTCTCTATAAAAGGGCATGGCTGAAAGTCATGGAGGTTCTTTTTGCTCAAGTCTTCAACTTTCCTTCTAAGGGATTTTCGACACTCACCATTTCTCTCCAAGTTCTTACACTTTCTCACCAACCTAACACCACTATTTCTCTCCACCATTTCGAGAATCACAAGGATTTTTTATACACCATTTGGCTAGAGGAAGAACACATGTAAGATCCATTTCACCATTTCTTACACATACACATACGGCCAAGAAGGAAGAACCAAGCCAAGTTTTGGATTTAGGTTTTTTTCCCCCCACATGTGCACACACTCTTACTTTAGAAAATAAGGTTTTCTTTCTTCAAGAAAAGGAAAGACCCAAAAATATCCTTTGTTTCAATTTCTTGAACACAAAGTAGAAAGGGAATGAAGGCCATGAAGGTTCAGGGTTCTCAACCACAATAGTTTCAGACTGTAGGGTTTCTCATGGAAAAGTATGTTCAAAAATCCTAGATGCATACTCACAGCCACTCTTATTTCGAGATTAGTCTCTAGTTGTTTTCTAATATGTCTTGCATGTATTTTTCAGATTTTGTTAGTTTACATCTTGGATTTTTGTAAGTAAACTTCCAACTTACTTTGGATAGCACTTGTATATATTTTGTGAACATTTTGTTGGTCTTTCATTGGTTGAATCTTGTTATATTGTGGTATGTATATTTGGTTTTGATATGAAGATAAAATGCCATGTTTTTATGATGGTTTGTTGAAGTGTATTCCGAAAATGCCATGATTAGGGTTTCGGTTTGACCAGTATATGTGCCTTGTATGCTTGTTTTGATCTATAAACATGTAAGGGCATGAGAATATGAGTTGTGATGATGTAAATCCATGTTTGGAGGACTTGGATGTTCCGGCCAAGGCCATATTAAGGGAATCCGAATCTATTTTGAGTCTAGATGAGTGTGATTCAAGTATATTTATGTGACTGGGTGCACTACCAGTACTACTTACCCTGCATTGCAATCTATACAATTCTTTGGTACCCTTTCCATTTATATGACCATTACGTATTTTCATACATTAACCTTCGTTTCATTTCTTTCCTTTCTTTGCAGTTAAACATTTTCATTATCTTTTTCTTAGTCCGATGCATATGCATTTATTTTGGAAAAAGGGTATTTCATGTCATGCTTACATATAAGTAGGGCATTAGTTATTTGAAAAAGCATGTATAAAAATTTCATGACTTAGAACCTACTTGCATGCATTACCATATACACATACACCCAATTATAATCGATAAGGTGCTTAACAGGGGCTACCAACAAAGGCTTGTACATAATATAGATTCATTTACCCTTTCTTTAGAAGAATATTTGAAAAGAGAGATAGATATTCTTTTATAAGAGAACTTTGTGTAATACATGGTCATAACTACTTACCTCGATATACCTCGGTACCTCCAATGTCGATATGTCCTATTCCAGTTAAATAATAAGTATGTTAATACTCACCCAACATCCTTTAGGCCTCCCTTTAAACAAGAAAGCCAAATATTATAAATCTAAGGTCCCTTTATACCCTTAGCATTACCTCAAATAACTAACCTCTCATCTAACCCTTACAAGAGTAACATAATTAATACTAAAGCATGCTAGTTATCCATAAAAGAACCATTTGGGTATTTTATATGGAAAGGTAGTTGAAGACTCATGGGCTCAACAAGGTTTAGTTGATTTAGGCTTACTTTGGAATTAATGGAAGTAAAGGTTCAAATCTAGAAATTTCTCAAAAATGGCTAAAAATAGATTTAGGCATCTCAAATAGGCTAAATAATTTCTAAGAATCATGCCCCTTTTTAAAACAGTTAATTGTGTCCCTTATTAGAAATGCTACATTGCACATAACTGGGCTTTTGGGTTGGTAGGAATAAATCGAGAAAGAGCAAAAGCCAAGGACAGCTTTGGGCATCAACATAGGGCATTTATAAAAATTTTCTACTTATTGGACAGCGTACACACTCTAGCACTTTTGCACATTTAACATTTTACTTCTAATACCAACTTAGGTTGTAAATCTAGTAACATAAGCATAATAAATAGCCTAGTTAACATACATTATTTAATTAAGCATAACATAAAAAATAGCAAGAATAATCCATTAAGCAACATTAAAACTTTTAAACACTCAAGTTTATGCTTTACCCACTTAATACCTTTAAAAAGCAAGTTACAAAAATTACAAGGAACCAAGCCAAATCCTAGCACAAACACATGGCATCAACACACACACACACACACACACACACACACACACACATATATATTTATATCAAAAGATCAACTACATCACTTATGACTAATCAAGTTGATTAGCAAAATACGATTTTTGAATCATAGAAAAATACATATCAAAATTACCTCAATATTCTAGCAACATAGCATTTTTGGATATAGGGGAAATACATAGCAAAACTCCCTTAATAAATTTCGGTTTGGTCAAAACTGAACATATATAATTAATTGCAACACAGGGATTTAACTACAAGCAAGATAAAGTTAAAATAGTTTAGTTATCCTCCAAAAATAAAGCTAAAACCAAGGGGTTGAGCTAGGGTTTTCTTCACTTTGATGAATCCCTTCCAAAGCATGAAAATGATGAAGAGAAGAGGTGATTTCGACTTAGTGGACTAGAGAAAACACTAACCCTTGGCTTGAAATCCAAAACCAAAATATAGATGTGAGATAAATCATAAAATTTGAAACCCACATGCAAATCATACTAGGGAATGAATCAAGGGCCTCTTACTTTCAAGATCTCATCTTTTAGAAGATGAAAACAAGCTTCGAATCCCAAGCTATGAACAACCCGAAAATGGGTATGGAATGAGTGTATGGCAAGGCTTGGGAAAGGAGAAAACAATTTCTTTCTTCCCTTGGGGTCACATGGCTTGAAGAAATGGAGAGAAAGCTTTGGTTTTTCTTGAGTTGGAAGATGAAAAGAAGAAGAAGAGAGGAAGAAGGAGAAGACGGCGGCTTGGTGAGGAAGAAGGAGAAGTGTTTCTTCATTGGCTTATGACTGACGGAAAGGGGAAAGAAAAGTAAAGTCTTGGTCAAAGCTTCCATTGAAAGCTTGGTGAATTGGATGGCTTGGATTAAAAGTGAGGAGATATTTACTTCACCTACCAAATCCAGTGTTGTAAATCATTTGGGATATTTCTTAAATAATCAAAATTTGAGAGCTTTAAGAGAAAATTTTGTAAGGTCTTAAAATCATAACCTTAATTTATCTTAATAATCCACATAAAATAAAAACACACCCATCTTAAAATAAAATAATAAAATAATAAAAATCTTTGTCTTAAAAATATTTAATTTAAAGAATAAAGTAAAATGACGTAAAGACCTATATAGTAAGACTCGGGTATTACAAAGAGAGAGAGAGAGAGAGAGAGAGAGAGAGAGAGAGTAGAGGATCTGAGAGGGGGGAGGCAGTCGAGAGGAAGGTTCAATTTTTTTTTGAGGGGGGGGGAGGGGGGGGAAGAAGCCATGGTGGCTTGTGGTGGTGCTGGGAAATCACGATGGTAGCACTAGGTTGAATATTGAGAGAAAGGAAGAGAAAAAAACAAAGGGAGTGAGATGAAGAGGGGGGAGGTTGAGGTGGACACCGGAGGCAAGGGGTTTTCTTGAAAGTTGTTGCAACGTGGGGGGGGGGGGGGTTGTGCTCATGGCGGCCTGAGGTGGTTGGCAGCTTGGCATGGCTACTAGGACAAAGGAGGACGAGAGAGAGAGAGAGAGAGAGAGAGAGAGAGAGAGAGAGAGAGAGAGAGAGAGAGAGAGAGAGGTATCTATGGGATGAGGGTGAGGCCACGAGGGACGAGGGCTTGTCGCCTGTGAGGTGCAGCGGCAGCACGGGATGGCTGAGAGGAGTGCTAGGGAGTCTCTACTAGGGGGGACTGCGGATGAAGGGAGGGGAAAAGAAAGAGAGGGAGGAAAGAGGAAAGGGGAGGGGAAAATTTAGGATTTTCCCAAAACAATGTAGTTTTGGGTTTTCCTTTGGATGGGCTGAATTAAACGTAGGGAATAAAAGAAATAAGAGAGGTAACAAGATAAAATGGAATTGGAATAAATTTAAAATCCAACTTTGTTTTCTAAATCCCAAGATCGTATTTTGCATCATAAAATAAAATGATAAGCTTTTGCATATATTTCTTAAGAGAAATAAAATCATCTAAATAAGTAGAGTTTTCAACATAAAATAAAATCATGGATATTAAATAATACTCTTAAAGAAATAAAATCACTTAAACAAAATAATTTTATGAAACTTTATTATTTTCGGTGCTCCAAAAATTAAAGAGGTTTACTTTAAAAATTAGGTTTGGTTCAATAACACTAAAATACCCCAACATAAGTTTTGGACCTATAAAAATATTTAGAAGATTTTAAAACACTTGGCTCCATTTAAAAATCACCTACTAAATTTAAAAACAAATATTCAAGATTTAAAATGCATATATGAGACTCATGACCAATCGAGAGGAAAATGAGCAGTTGGCCACATTACCAATTCTTTGGATTTTGGAAAATGAGAGAGAAAATGTTGAATAAAAAATATTAAAAAATTAAAATATTATTATAATATAATTTTTTAATATAATTTTTATTTTAGAATTTGAAAAAGTATAATTATTATTTTTATTTACAAATTTAAAAAAGTTGTAACAATTACTTAGAAAAAATTGTAACAATTATGCAATAATTAGGAACCTTTCTAGTTGTATAGCTTATGATTTTGAAGTTTGATTGAAGAGATTTTAACAGGTATTAGACCCGATCTATGAGGCTCTAGCTTTAGGTGTTCAATGGGTTAGTATGTGCTATGAAAGCGAGAATTTTGTAAAAATTTATAGTTGAAAGTAGATTTTCAGAGGATTCGGGAATTTGTGAATTGAAGTTACTTAGGACTTAGTTTTGGAACTTTTGATTATTTGGAGTTTTTAAATAGTATTTTGGGGGTTCTCATTAGTTATTTGGGAGGTTTAGCTAGGAAAAAAAAGAAAAGAATGGAATTTTTAGGCTTGTAAATCTATGGTTGAGATACATACTTTTAGGGTTGATTCAAAGTCACGTTTGAAATCGACACTTGGATTTTGGAGATTGCTGAGTCGAGGAATATTAGAAAGTTGGGATTTTTGAAATATGAAGGATTAGTATATTAGACTTGACTTTTGATGAAGCAAATTTTGAGGACAAAAATTTTTTTAATGGGGAGGATGTAACGCCCGGGCCTAGTCAAGCCCACTTTTCAAAAAAAATAAAAAATAATAATTGGGTTTTTAGGTATGAAAAGCTCACTTGTGATTGTGAGATATTTTTAAGAGACAACCGGTCTAAGATTTTAGTTTTGGTGGATATCAATTTTTTTTTAGGCTTGCCAATTTAGTTAAATTCATTAATATTTTTGGGTTGGACAGAAATCGTAGTATGGGCCGGGTATTTATGGAACATGTATGTTTTTTTAAGGATTTGTCGGGACCCAAGAAGTTAGGAGAGAAAGCCCAGGCCAACCATGCTAGACTTTCCTTCACACACGGTATTGATCACGTTGTACGTTCATTTTTCAGAACTGCATCCAGGACTTCCATCACATCCCAAACTCCTCTGCATGCACGTTTGTTTCTTGCTAGGGTTTTCGGAAAATACTTTATATTGATATGATTTCACTTCACAGATCACGTCTTGTTCTCCACCTTGCACGTCTCTTACTCTCTTTCCGTTAGGGTTCTCAACATGCACATCCCCTCTCCTTTTTCTGCTCTAGGGTTTCTAGTGTTCCTTATTTAAATACACGTTTCATACGTTAACCTCTTAGTTCATAGCCCTTATGCCAAGCAGCCCCCACTGTCTCATCCTTCGTGTTCCCACTGCTGTATTAGTACCGCAAACCTCCTTGCAACACCACCCTCAACCTCACCAAAGGACCCCTGTTTTTGCATCTCAAAACAGAGCAGTCCTGTTACGTTAGGTGCCACCAGCCACAGCACAGTGAGCCCAGCACCGCGACTAGCCATCTTTCCTTCACCCAAGTGCCCCTCCGTGGTCTTCTGTCCTACCAACCACCTTGACGCCACCTCTTGCAGCCTCTCACTTCGCCGCTAGGCAAAGGCTGCCATCGTTGACTTAGTTTGGCAGCTTGGAACAGCAGCGCATGGTGCCCCATCTCCCAGAATCTCACGGTGTCTCTGTTTTTTTGTAACTAGCTGCACTACTCTCTGGTTTTAGAAAGTTAGGTTGCTTAGGGTTCTCCTTTACAACATACAGGTGTTCCTAAATTACAAAGAGGCCCTTTAAACTAGGCCTGTGCCAAAAAAAACCCTGGGGCCGTCCGCATGATCTGAAAATGGCCCACCCAACTTTTGTCGAGTTTATCGGATCAAGTTGAATAACGGGTTGACCACACCTATATTTGGTCGAAACCAAAGACTAGCTTTGTCGAATAGTAGGTTGGCTTAAGTTGAAAAACAGGTTGACTTAAGTAACACCTTTTGAATCGAGTTGTTCTCCTCAAAACCCTAGCTTCGTTGTCGTTCATCATCTCCATTCTTTGTCACCCTTCTCAAACCTTCAAAGAGGAAAAGCCCCAACATGTGTTTAGCAAATCCAACCTGCTCTCCTTCCATGCCCGATGAGCTCAAGAGCATGTTTTCTACAAAGGGAGAGCTCCTAAAGGAGATTAGAGAAAAATATTCTGTATACAATCGCCCCAAAACAACCAAGGTAAAATTTTCTTGTTCTATTTTCCTCTATTCTACTAAGAAAAAAAAAATTCATCTGTTCTTCTCTATTTCTTTGAATTCTCTTTTATGTTGCAATCTTGATGGTTTTGTCTTTGTTTTATATTCCAGAACAAGTGGGTTATATGCAAAGGAGGAGCACGAGGTGGGAATAGGACCATAATCTGGAAGATGGGTAGGTGTAGGACCAAGAAAATTTGAGCCATCATTACCACCCTTATCTTTCGGATGCTTATGAGGTTTGGTTCTTACTGTGATGCTATCTTGCACCTCGTTCATTTCTTGCTAATTTCCTATTTCTTGTTTCTGTTTCTGTTCATTTCCTACGCCTTGTTCTTTCTTCACTATCTTCGTTGATGATGTGGGACCAAGGACCAGATGATCGAGACGGGAGCATCGATGGTCTAGACCATGGCGAAGCAGCAGTGGTTGGACCAGAGGGTGTGGGTCGAGACTCGGTTGATTTGGGAGTGGGTTGACTCAATGCAGCACTGGTTGGACCCGATTAAGAAGACGAGTTCAGCATTTTCAATGTTTTTTTTTTCAATAATAATATCAAGCGGGTCATACGGATTCAACCCGATTTTTTTTTTGGCAAGTCGGTTTGGACCGGGTTGTTGACTTGTTATGGATGTATTTGGGTCGGGTCAGGCACAATCCCGGCTTAATCAGCTCAGGTTGCAGGCCTACTTTAAACCTTGCAATATTGTTTTCTCCGTAAAGCCTCCTTAAGTTTTTGATATAATTACAGTTTTGTCCTCTAATAGTTAGGTGGTTTAGTTTTCATTTGGACTTGGAAGCTTGTGGGCTTGATTTTTGTTAGAATAGTCTAAGTTGTTTTCTTGTTAATTGGACTTGGTTAATGCCTAAGTGGATCGGGCTTAACAAGTGTTGGGCTTTTTCTTTTTAAGGCTGGGTTTATTTCAAAAGCTTGTTGTAATGCTTTATGGTGTATTGGACACGTGTTTTAGAATTAAATTGGGCGACGTTACCATTTTATAGAAACCATTCTAATGATTTTTAAGTGGTTACTTATGAATTTAGAAAGTGATGGTATTTTTGGGTTAGAAGAATTTTAGGTTTTTGAGGAATTAAAACAAGCGATTTAAGTATTTCAGGTGTAAGTGCGTAGTAACTATTCAATTGAAGATTTACTCAAGCTATATGATTTTCTGTAGGTGACGATTGATTTTTCCATTAGCATTATTGTGAAAAAATTATGAAAAGCTAAGAAATTTAGGTAAGCAATGTTCCTATACTAGACTTCGTATAAATAGAAAAGTGAGTTGAAGTTGGTTTAAAAAATATGCATTATATGTTTTGGAAAGAAAATGTGAAAAACAACCTCAGTTATGTAATGCTCCGTTACTCATGAAATCTATATAAAAGAGGAAAATGTTTTCTGACATCACTGGTGTAGACATGAGCAATATTTGACATGTTCATGAAATGTGCAAAAAAACGAATATGATATCTAAGAATTTTGTACATGTTATATGAAAATATTTTGGATTTGTTTTAATTATATGGAAATTATAGGAATATGTTTAGCAAGTGGTTTGATATGATATGAAATGATATAATATAATATGATACGATATGAAATGATATGATATGATACGATACGATATGAAATGACATGATAAAATAAAGAAAGATGTGCAGTTTTGAATATGAATGAGAAGTCTCTGATATGATATGAATAGTTGGTATTAGAGTAAAGTTAGGTATGGTGGTAAGTAGAGATGGTGGTAGAGTCCCGCCTGCGATTCTGATGTACAATGCTTTGATGGGTACCGTCTATAGTCGGTATTTGAATTTGAACAAAGTGTCTTTGAATATGAACAGTTTTTCTTGTATATGAACAGTTTATAAATTATCGTTCTGATGTTTTGATAGCATGTTTTTGGAACATGTATTCTGAAAATGAAATGTTTTTATTATTTCATACCGAACTATATGAAAAGGCGCATGTATAAACATTAATATATGTGCTTTACTTATTGAGTTGTTGATAACTCACCATTTAATTTCATAATATTTTTTAAATGATCTTGATGATTCCGCTAGAGCGCAAGAGTAGGCACTAGGCAGTATTAGGGAGGTTTGATGATCATGGAAGAATAAGTGTATGAGGGTACAAGTGCTTATTTGAGAGTCATAGTTAATAAACTGATTATTTTCTATTATTTTGATATGTTAAGGAGATTTTCGAGTCTTTGGAGAGTTTTAATTTATTTCAATGAGAATTACGTTATTGTCACTATGAAGGAATATGAACATTTGGGTTGAGTAAATGAATTAATATTTTATTGAGTTTTTTGGATTTTACAGTTATGATATTGGAGTTGATATTAAGTAATAAAAGTTAACTTTCCAAACCTCCGAGACTGAGGCATTACAGATTAGTTTGAAAGTATTTATATTTGAATAATATTTTGAAAAAAAAATGAAAGGAAATGAGATAAAATAATTTGTGCAAACATCCCCTTAAAGGGCATCATTAATTTTAGAATTCAAGTGTTGAAACCGTTAAAAAATCCTTCTACGTTCAGGGACGATAATAGCATTTAGATGAACGAAAAACTTCCAAGCGGTTTTTAAGTTCTTAACTTTTAATGCGTTATTACTTTAACCGTTTAACGTTGGTTGGCTTCTTTAATTATTTTTATTGCCCATTTGTTGTTTCTTTTGTAAAGCGGGAACTTTTAATCAGTTTGCCCTTTCATTTAAAAAAATAAATTTTGATAGTCTATTTTCTTATCATCTTTTTATTATTTTATAATGTGATATTAGATAATAGGTCTGCTGTATCTATTCATTTGAAATTTCGTAAACTGCATAGGGCTTGACTTTCCTTAAAAAGAGAGCTAGCTTTTTGTGATTCAATCAACTCGTTTCATTTAAATATTAATTTCATTATATTTTTACCATATTAATGTGTATTTCACTAACATCTATCAACTTTCATAAACTTATATACGAAACTATTTTTAGTTAAAAAAAAGTTGTTCAAAATCTTCATTTTCATTTTTCAAAACTCAACAAGTAATACATCTAAAAATATATAATTTATATAACCAAACATGGCCTTGGTTTCTTTTTCTTTTTTCTTCTATAAGGGGCTGACATGGTAGGTGGGAATGGACTACCCGCAACCCTGTCATCAGATCCAGTCACACAGCGCAAGACAAGCATTTCCTAACCAGAGCATCCAAGCCCCTTTTTCATGCTGCAACATCTATATGCATTAGGTATTTATTTGCTAGTAGTAGACATTGTGGTCTGAGGATAGCTCATTGTCACGTCTGAGGCAAATATTTGAATATCCTAGAGTTCAGTCTAGAGTTCTTCTTAAGTGAGAAAAATAGAAACATACAATATATCTTGTCAATTTTCTGATGAATACTTGCATGAAACTCGGTGAACACAAAATAGAAGCAAAGGAAAATGAAATGAAAACCTTTCATGAATGGATTGAATGAATTAATTACAAGTACTGAATGTATTTATATAGATAAAAGACAATAACAAAAAATAACTAACTGTCTGCATCTTTTTCTACTTTAACAAGTGTTACTTTAGACTTTAATTCCATTTACTCAATTTATGAGGCTATACTCCAACATCCCTCCTCAAGATGAACATGTATATTAAGGATGTTCCTCTTGCAAAGAGTGTGATAAAAAGAAAGGGAGCCTAGGGGCTTTATGAAGATATTTGCCAGCTGTAATCTCATAGGAATATGGAAGAGTTTAATAATGTTTTGTTGCAACTTTTCTCGAACAAGATGGCAATCGATTTGTATGTGCTTTGTTCTCTCATGTTGGACTGGATTGGTCGCAATAGATTATGTTGATTTAATGTCTATATAGAGTAGTGTTGGCTGTTAATGGCTGATGTTTAAGTCTTGCAAGGCATAAAGAAGCCATTGGATCTCACATGTTGATGCAAGAGCTCTATATTCTTCTACAGAAGATCTGCTAATGGTAGCCTACTTTTTGTTTTTCCATGAAATCAATGAGTTGCCTAAACAAATAGCAAAGCCTGTTACACTCCTTTAAGTGTCAACACACGCTAACAACTGCTCGGTAATGACTAACAAGATGGTTTGGCAAGGAATTGACTCAAAACTTGAACTGAATAAGCAAGGTCAAGTCTAGTGATTGTTAGGTGCAATAATCTTCCAACCATCCTTCTGTAGGCTGATGGATCTTCATAGAGATCAAAATCTATTGCAGTAAGCTTAAGATTCGACTCCATTGGGAAGGCAGCAGGCTTAGCACCAAGGATTCCAGTATCTTGAAGTACGTCTAAGGCATACTTTCTTTGATAGATTGAGATGCCAGTTTTAGATCTTGCCACTTCCAAGCCAAGGAAGTATTTGAGTTCCCCCAAATATTTTATTGTGAACTTGTCATGCAAAAATTTTTTGAGCAATTGAATCTCTAACAAACTGTCACTTGCCAATAGAACATCATTTACATAAACTAGTAGTACCATAAAAGAGGATTCAGATTTTTTAATGAACAAAGAACAATCTGAATTGCATTGAGTGAAGCCATAATCAAGTAGAGCAGTGGACAGTTTTGCAAACTATTGCCTAGAGGCTTATTTTAAACCATAAAGGCTCTTGAGAATTTTACAAACTTTGTTTTCTCCTTTGGCAGCCATTGTAGGGCAATTCCATATAAACCTCTTCAAGTAATTCACCATGTAAAAAAACATTATTCACATCTAGTTGGTGAATATGCCAATTTTTAATTGCTACTATAGCAAGAATCAACTAAATAGATGTGATCTTGGCTATTGGAGAAAATGTGTCAAAGAAGTCTAAGCCTTCTTGTTGGGTATAGCCTTTAGCTGCCAATCTTGTTTTGTGACTTTCTATAGTGCCATCTACCTTGTACTTAATTCGAAATACCCATTTTTAACCTATGGCCTGTTTGTTTTGAAAGAGAGTAACAAGTTCCCAAGTTTTATTTAACTCCAAGACATTTATTTCATTTTGCATAGCAACTTGCCATTCAGGATTTTTGGTAGCCTGTTTGTAAGTTTTAGGTTCTTGGGAAGCTAAAATAGATGCTAGAAAGGCTTTATAAGATGTGGATAGTCGATTGGCAGAGAGAAAAGCAGAAATGGGATAGAGATTACCTATGTTAACAGAACAACCAGTAGAACAGATGATTGATTTGCACCTGAAACAATAGAAACATTAGCACAATAATAATCTTGTAAGAAAATTGGTGATTGTTTAATTCTTGAAGATTTTTTGAGTTGCTGTGTGTTTGAGATAGATTGGTGGGATTAGTTATTATTGGAAAGATGCTGATCATTAGAAGAGGTTGTTTAGTATTTGAAACTAGTTCATTAGAGGATAAATTATGATCTACTGAATGATAGAAGAATTCTGAATGATAGAAGATAAAGAAAGATCAGAAAAGAATTATGAAGTAGAGTTGGCTGGAGGTAATAGAAAAGAGTGTGTCTCGGAATTATGTGGAAGAGCTTTAAAGGGAAAACTAGTTTCACAGAAAACTACATTTCTCGAGATGAATATTTTGTTGATGTTAAGATCCATCAACTTATAACCTTTTATATCAGAGGGGTAACCTAAGAAAAGACTTTTTATAGCTCTTGGATCAAATTTTTGTCTGTGATTTGTAAGTGTTGAGGTAAAGCAGAGACAACCAAATACTTAGAGATGAGAAAGGTTAGGTGCTTTGTTAAAAAGCATTTCAAATGGTGTTTTATTTTTTAGAAGAGGGGTGTGAATTCTATTTATGATGTATGCAACAGTCAACACATAATCACTCCAAAAGGTTAAAGGTATATTTGCTTGAAATATTAAGGCTCTGGCAGTGTTTAATAAGTGATGATGCTTCCTCTCCACAACTCTATTTTGTTTTGGAGTTTCCACACAACTTCTTTGATGTATAATGCCATTGTCGTTATATAAATGGGTTAGAAAGAATTTTGGTCCATTGTCTGAGCTTATTGTTTTGATGAGAACACTAAATTGTGTTTCTACCATTTTATAGAAATTTTTGGGTATGGAAGGTACTTCAAACTTTGCTTTGAGCATATAAATTCAAGTGCAACGTGTGAAGTCATCAACTACAGTGAGGAAGAATCTGAAACCAGAATAGGAAACAATACCAAAAGGATCCCATATATCACAATGGATTAACTCAAACATTTTATTAGAAGTAGTTTGAGATATAGTGAATGAAAGCTTTCTTTTCTTCGCTAAATGACATATATCACAAACATTTGTGGAATCAAGAGATATGGATGATTCTAATTGTCTAAGAAAAGGTAATCTTGATCTAGAAATATGACCTAATATGTAATGCCAAAGATTTAAGCGATTTTGAGTAATGGCTGAAACAAAATATGAAGAATTACACTGAGGTTGATTACAGGTAGCAGCTTTTGAAGTAGCTCGAGATAAGTGATCAAGTCCGTGTTTCTCAAATGCAATCCCAATCATCCTTTTTCTGATTGGTCTTGTAAAAGGTAGTAACAAAAAAGGATACAGAAAGATTACATTCTTTTGTTAGTTTGGAAACAGATAGCAAGTTGAAAGAAAAGCTAGGGACACACAACACATTATGCAAAAATAATGTGTTTGAGAGGCAAATAGTACCAATAAGAGTTGCTGGGACAAAGTTGCCATTAGGCAGATGAATAGAAGTATTAATTGACTTAGGTGTGGA
This sequence comes from Carya cathayensis, assembly GCA_011037825.1. NCBI lineage: Eukaryota > Viridiplantae > Streptophyta > Magnoliopsida > Fagales > Juglandaceae > Carya > Carya cathayensis. The sequence goes on from QGSO01000320.1 coordinate 1,066,943, forward strand.
AGAATATAAGAGAGGTGAACAGATCATGTGATCTGTTGCACCAGTATCCAAAATCCATGAAAAAGCATGTTGTGAAGTTGAAGAAATAGAGTAACAAAAATTTCTGAGTTTACCAGAGAACTGAGAAGTAACAAGATTCATAGATGCTGATATAGGAGATGAATTTGAATTTGCAAGTGCTAGAAGTTCATTAAATTCCTCAGAAGTTAAAGAAAACCTTTGATTCTCAGTACTATTTTTAATGTAGACCTCTCCAATTGAAATGACAGCTTGTGCAGTGAGGAGATTTCACTTTCCTTTAGGTTCTGTCCAACCAGGAGGATAACCATGAAGTTGGAAACATTTCTCCACTGTATGTCCATTATATCCAGAGTGAGTGTAGTACAAAGAAGACTTCTTTTGCTTGTTTTTGGAGAACTTTGACTGAAGAGATGGCTGATTATTCTGCTTGGCTAACAAGGCATGGGTTTCATGGCATATAGAATTATTTAGTTGTCTCTGACTTTTCTCTTGAAGAAACAAAGAATAGACTTCAGCTATGCATGGCAATGGGAAAACAAGAAGTAATTGACTTCTTACTTCAATATAGAAATCATTTAACCCAAACAAGAATTTTAACACATAATCAGATTGCTGTCGAAGTAGTAAGAAATAAAAAAGATTACATGTAATACACGAGTTTTACTACGTAGGTCCTTACGTTATTTCACTTTATTCTTTAAGTGAAATATTTTTAAAATAAAGATTTTTATTATTTTATTATTTTATTTTAAAATGGGTGTGTTTTTATTTTATGTGGGTTATCAAAATAAATTATGGGCATGATTTTTAATACCCACAATATATTTTCTCTCAAGCCCTTAACTTTAATTATTTATAAAATGGTCCAATCGATTTCCACCATTGGATTTGGTAGGTGTAGTAAATATCTTCCTACAATTGATCCTAGCAGTCCATTTCCTTAAGCTTTCAATGTAAGTTTTGACCAAAGTGTTAAGTCTTTATCCCTCTTTTGAACCGTCGATCACCATAAGCCAAAGAACACAAGTCTTCTTTTCTTCTCCTCCAAAGCCGACGCCTTCTCCTTCTTCCACTCTTCTTCTTCTTTCATCTTCCAACTCAAGAAAAGCCAAAATTTCTCTCCATTATTCAAGTCATGCGACTTCCATGGGAAAGAAAGAAACTGTTTTCCCCTTTCCCAAACCATGCCATACACTCATTTCATACCCATTTTCGGGTTGTTCATAGTTTGGGATTTCAAAGCTTGTTTTCATCTTCTAAGAGGTGAAAAATTGAAGGTAAGGGGCTCTTGATTTATTCCTTTGTATGGTTTATATGTAGGTTTTGAATTTCATGGCTTATCTCATATATATTTTGGTTTTGGGTTTCCAGCCAAGAGTTAGTGTTTTCTCTAGTACATTAAGTCGAAATCACCTCTCCTCTTCATCATTCTTGTGTTTTGGGAAGGAGTTACTAAATGTATAAACCCTAACTCGAAATTTTGTTGATTGGGATGTTGTTCAAGGTTAACCAAATCATGTAGAACACTTGTGTTTCAAATTTTGTTTGTATTTATTCATGTTGTGATTTCCACATATTTATGCCCTGTTTTGCTTAGCCGAATATGTATGGGGGCTGTTTTGGTGTTGTGATTTTATATATTTTAAAACAAAGAAGGTTTTTAACAAATAAATTTGTTTTAAATTTTAGATGACTCTCGGAATAATTCTTGGTATAAGTGTTGGTGCCGTGGGTTTTATTTTGGAGGTGGTGTTATGTTTTCTATCCTCGGATGTTAGAAGTGTTTAGATTTAATATGGTTGTTTGTAATCCTATAAACTTGTTTTAAAATGGGTGTTAAATGATTAGATTATAAACTTTGATGCTAAGGATTTTAAGTTGCTTAAAGAGTTATTCTTGCTATTTTCTGTGTTAGGCTTAATTAATTTATATATGTTAACTAGGCTATTTATTATGCTTATGTTACTAGATTTTCAACCTAAGTTAGTATTAGAAGTAAAATGTTAATTGTGTAAAGTGCTAGACTGTAAGTTGTCCAAAAAGTAGAAATTTTTTTATAAATGCCCTATGTTGATGCCTAAAGCCGTCCTTGGCTTTTGCCCCTTCTCATTTTATTTTCTACCAACCCCAAAAGCCCATATATGTGCAATGTAGCCCTTCTAATAAGGGACACAATTAACTATTTTAAAAGGGGCATGATTCTTGGAAATTATCTAGCCTATTTGAGATGCCTAAATCTAGTTTTAGCCATTTTAGAGAAAATCTAGATTTTGAACCTTTACTTCAATTAAGTCCAAAGTAAGCCTAAACCAAATAAATGTTGTTAAGCCCATGAGTTTTCAACTATCTTTCCATGTAAATTACCCAAATGGTCCTTTTATGGATAGCTAGTATGCTTTAGTATTGATTATGTTACTCTTGTATGGGTTAGACGAGAGGTTAGTTACTTGAGGTAACGCTAAAGGTAGAAATGGACGTTAGATTTATAATATTGTAGCTTTCTCATTAATGGGAGGCCTAAAGGATGTTGGATGAGTATTAACACACTTATTATTTAATTAGAATAGGACCTACTGACGTTGGAGGTACCGAAGCATATCGAGGTAAGTAGCTTTGACCATGCTCTTACACAAAATTTTCTCATGAAATAATATCTCTCTCTCTTATTGTAAATGTTCTTCTAAAGAAAGGGTAAATAAATCTATATTATGTATAAACATTTCTTAGTAGCCTCTGTTAAGCACCATATCGATTATAATTGTGTGTATGTGTATATAGTAATGTATGCACGTAGGTTCTAAGTCATGAGGTTTTTTTTTCATGCTCTCTCAAATTAGTAATGCCTCATTTATATGTAAGTATGACATGAAATACTTTTTTACCAAAATAGACGCCTATTCATCAAATTAAGAAAAGACAATGAAAAGGGTTGATTGTAAAGAAAGAAAAGAAATGAGATGAAGGTTAATGTGTGAAAATACGTAATGGCCATATGAAAGGGAAGGGTACCTAAGGACTACGCAAATTGCAATACCGGGTAAGTAGTACTAGTAGTGCACCGAGTGTTGCCCCCTGACTGAAAGGGATTCCTAACCTGTGGTCACAGGCAGAGGCCAGGTCTAAAGGACCGCTAATCCCAACACACGGGATGTAATAGTGTGCCGACCAAAAGAAAGTGAAATACAAAAGTAGATATTATGCATGAAATTATTATTTAAACGTTATGCATGAAGGTTCTTCTTAATTGTTATGCATGAAGTATTGTTTAAAAGTTATGCATGAAAGTATGACTTATTTCTTAGACTGTTTATGCATGGAAGCATCGTCAAAAGCAGTAATTGTTTATGTATGCATGTTTTCAAAAGAAAATATTAGATGCTTAGTATGTTAAACAACATGGTGTACTACTAACTGAGTATTAGACTCACTTTGTGTTTATGTTTTAAACGTCTAGGTATTGATGGAGAGGCTGAGAAGTGGGCACTACTGAGGAGGGAGGGGCCGATGTTTAGTAGTCCCTTGTTGGGTTGGTTCTTTTGGTGATGGTTCATGGTTTATATGTTTTAAGGATTGGCCCCATTTGGGGATGTTTATTTGGGTTAACCTTTAGACAATGTACCTTTGGGTAAGATGTAAATTTTATGATAGGGTGATGGTAATAGTGTAACTTCTATGATGAGGTGATAACCCCTCATACTTTAACTTAACTTCACTTTGTATGAACTATAGGGACTTAATCCCTTTTTGTTTAAGAACGGTTATGCTAGATGAATAAGTGATGGACTCTGAGAGTCCTTTATGAATTAATGTTGAATTGAATGTCTATCAGGTGTTCCCTTTTTATTAGCTTAGAAATTCAGAGTACATGTATGATGCGTTCAAACTTGTCACGTATTATTTACTTTATAATATATATATATATATATATATAGAGACATAAAATGATATACAGATATAATAGGGATAGAATAGGTACGGGATCACGATTCTTTCCCATGGTAGGGTGGGGTTGCCATCTTTCTACATGTGCAAGTTGGGAATGGTTTTTAAGCTAACATATTCATCCCATAGGGTTTTGAAAGCACTGAAGCATTCAGTGATTGATAAAGAACCCTGAGTTATACAACTTCGAGATTTTTCAAGGTGAAAAACTCTTGGACCATCACTTTTTAAGTATCTGGTTTTTAACTCGTTCCAAAAATCAACAGTCGAGGCAACATAAAGCAAACTATTCCTTATTTATTTAGAAATGGAATTCATTAAACAAGAAAGTACCAAATTGTTAGCATGCAACCAAGCAGTATGAAGAACAAGGTGATCAGTAGGAGGAGCAGCAATCGAACCATTAATGAATGCCACCTTGTTCTTGACAGTCAATGCTATGGTGATTGATCGACTCTATGCAATGTAATTATCTTCAACAAAAATTTCTGATACAAGGAGGTCACAAGGATTGTCACTTGGATGGAGATATTAAAGACTAAAGAAATCATCTGTGGGATTTATGACAGAGCGAGGAGAAGTGACAGAAATGGTAGAATCCATTTTGGGAATCTATCCAAGAAAGTGCAAGAAATGAAAGAAGAAGAAGAAGATCACTACAAAGATTCTCGAGCAGAATTTTGTAATGCAAATTTCATGAATTCAAAGATTTAGAGATGAGAAGATGAATTTGTGGAAGCAAGAATGATTTTCAATTTGATACCATGTCAATTTTCTTATGAACACTTGAATGAAACTCAGTGAACACAGAATAGAAGTAGAGGAAAAATGAAATGAATACCTTTCATGAATGGATGGAATGAATTAATTTGTAACATACGAACCTAGAATAGGACTTAAGATTAATTTAGTTAGTGTTTATTTCTTTCTCTTTTTATATATAATTATTATGTTTATTATTTTATTTATTTCATTTTATTATTTACTTCTATTTTATCGGGTTCTTATTATTTTTCAAATGGTATAGTAGACCAAATTAAATAGAGTTTTTAGCTCATAAGGTAGTTCCCCTTATCTTGGTTCCTTTGTTGTTATTGGATGAGTTTCAATTTAAAAAGATTTTTAGATTAGAACCAACACTCAAACCAGAACTAACCTAATCTCTTGAAGACCAAGTAAAAAAAGAAAGAAAGAAAGAAAGGAAAAAAAAAAGACTCCTTCCCTCATCTATAAAATCCCACGATACCTCAAATTCATCACACAAAAAGAAAAAAATAAATAAATCTAGTTTACACAGAGAGGAAAAACTCACACGCATAGGCCTGGTTTTCTGCCAGCCACTGCCAACCACCCTAGGACTTCAGAGCACCACCCATGGTGCCAGAAATTGCCGACCAACCCAACCTTGTCAAACCCACTTCCTCCAGTAAGTCACTACTGCCGCACTCACTCTCCTCTCTCTCTCTCTCTCTCTCTCTCTGTTTCTTTTCGGTTTCAGTCATCTTACTCTAAATCATTCCTTTCTTCCATTGTGTCACATCACCCTACCTAGAGAAGCTCCATTATGTCGCCGGTCACACCCAGCCACCAATGTCTTCATCGCAGCTGGTCCCTTATCTCGGTGAATTGCCCCTTTTGTCTTAAAGAGGAGCCTCTGTTTTTTTCAGTTTTTAGCCCGTGTGTTTTCCACACATAGGGCTTCACTTTTCTGAAACTAAAACAGGCCTTTGGGCCTTAGGCCCATTCGGCCTAGTGCCTTTTATTTTACAAGAATGCCCATAGGGCCGTACCATGTGTTGGACTCAAATTTTCTTTTAGAAACTAAAAGTATTTTAAGTGGGCTGATTCTTTGAGTACTAAAACTGTTTTAGTAATTTTGAATGAGTATTTTCTTTTTTCGAGGCTGGGCTGAAATTCAAATCAGACCAAGTCTTATGACTTGCTTTTATTAGAGTATATTTAAGGGATTTAAAGTATGTCTTAAATTATATTTTAGTGAATATTTTGAAACCGGTTATTTTAGTCAATAATCTTATTGGCTTGTCAAATCGGATTATGTAAATTTATTATGTTATATTTTCAAATATAAAACCAAAGAATATTTTATGAGTTTTAAATAATATTATATATATTAATTTAGTATGGCTTAATAATTATTGAATTAATTTATGGCATGATTTTTAGTACTTAAAATGCTATGATATATTTTCCTAGAAATATTAGTGATGATTAGCATCTCGTATAAGTAACACGCTACAAGTTGAAAATCAGGAAACAACGCTAAGAGGTAAATAGTATGATCATATAAATGCATATGTACTGTAAATATTATTGTTATGTATGAAAATATGATGTGCTTATGATGGCTATTTGCGCTACGCCAAGAGCCATGTCAAGGTTAGATTCATTTCACAATCTTGGATGAATTTTAGCATGATGCTTGTATATATATGGATTTATTGCTTGATGGACTGAATATAATTAACATGTCACGTATGCGGTATGTCATGTAATGTTCACGTAGTATTCAAGTCATGTATGCCATGAAATGTCCATGTAGTAAATTAAGTTAAGTATGCCATGTAATAAAATAATCAGATCATGTATGCCATGTCCATGTAAGTACTTAGATCATGTATGCAATGAAATGTCATAAAGTGTTTAAATCATGTTAGATCACGTCCTGCTATGCTACGCCATGTATAAGAATATATCATGTTATGCCATGCCATGTACAAGAATATGCCATATACAAGAATGTGCCATGTTAGAAAAGTCCATGAAGCAAAGTTTTGAAATCTGTTTCGTTCAGTGTTTTGGTTGAGGTATTGGAACAGAATATTTCGGTACCGGTACGTTTCGGTGTACCGTTTTGGAATAGACAATAAATAAATAAATTATATATATATAAACTATATTTCAAAATAACATTAATATAAGTTTTAAAAATATACATATTGAGAAATTTAATAATATTTTTTAATATAAATCTTTAAAATAGATATGTAAAACACATATTTATTAATATATTTATTTTATTTTTAAAACTATAATAAATCCAGAATTGACTTGCAATTCGCATGCAGAACTTTTATAAACTATAATAAATTTAACTTTTGTTTGAGTTGGTTGTTTGGGGTGAATTTTGTAACCCCACATACAAATATATATATATATTTATATATATAAACTTTGACTTGACAATGAATTAACGTGAAAAGCAAGTAAAATGTAAAAGTGATTCGGCTTGGCAGAGATTTGGAGTCTAGTGCATAGAAAGACCCCTAAGTACAATCTTATCCCTTAGTTTTTAACTTATTTACAAGAGAGCCACTCCTTCAATGTGAATATTAGTTTCGGACCGGAATTACTATTCCGGCCGGAATACTGGAATCCGGCCGGAATTGATCGAAATAGACCGGAACGATCGGAATTTGACCCGAAGTGGAATAGATACCTACCCCATGCCGGTCACTGATTCGGTACGAAAAATTCTAGTTATTCCGACCAGAACGGAACGATTTTTAAAACTTTGCCATGAAGTCCAAGAAAGTTTCATGCATTAAGAAAGATAAACATTTTAAGGTAACACGAACCCAAACATGTTTACCACAAGTTACGCTAAAACGGTACCACGGACTCAAGCGTAGTTACCACAAGTTAAGTGAAACACGGACCCAAGTGTGTTGTACTCTATGTTATTCAAGTGAAGTGAAACATGGACCCAAGCATGTTTCACTCCATGTTATGCAAGTTAAGGGAAATACGGACCCAAGCATGTTTCATTCCATGTTATGCAAGATAAGTGAAACATGGACTCAAGCGTGTTTTTCTCCATGCCATGCAAGTTAAGTGAAATACGGACTCAAGCGTGTTTCACTCCATGTTATGCAAGTTAAGTGAAACATGGACTCAAGCGTGTTTCACTTCATGATGAGTTATGAGGTGCCACAGACTCAAGCGTGGTTCACAATATGATATATTAAACACAAGATAAACAAGTTATTCATGCATTCATGTTACATGTTTGCCATGATTATATATTTTTTTGCTCGTGTAAATGGTGTATAGACATGCTATGAGAATCTGTGATGATATATGTTTGTTTGAAGAGTTTCATAAAATTAAGTCTATATTAAGCTAAATAATATTTTACAGTATGATGTGCTATTTACTTAGTATTCAACTCATTTTGTTGTTGTTTGTCTTTCTATTTTTCTTCTATAATTTATTGGCACAAATGGTGATTATGATGACGCAGAGCCGGATGGCTAGGAGTAGTTCTAGCATAAAGACTTAGAGAAGAATAAGTGTCAATTACACAATGATTAGCTTTCTTTTACATCATTTCAATAACTAGTCTTAAATAAGACTAGTTTATGTTTTACTTTATTTTCAGTGTCAAGTTTCTAAGACTATTTATGTTCTTTTCAATTAATATTTTCAACAAATGAGGTATTTCAGAATGTCGAGACTCTTTATCGAACATTATATTATGTTATCGAACATTATATTATGTATGTTAGTAACGTCTCTATCCTACAGGAACGGAATATTACATATTTACAAGTACTAAATGTATTTACATAGATAAAAGACAATAACAGAAAATAACTAACTTTTTGCATCTTTTCTACTTTAACACGTGCTACTTTAAACTTTAATTCCATTTGCTCAATTTGTGAGGCTATACTCCAACATATCACAGCATTTATAGTTGTTTAAATGAATTTATCGAACATTAAATATCAAATAAATATTATGAAACCGACTTTATATATCCATCACTCTTATTCTAAATGCTAAGAGTTCCGACCATAATGTAGGTGATCATCTAAATTGCAAAGATGCTAGGTGTTGCGTAGGTCTTTAAATGAAGAAGATTTATTTGGTACAAAATACTGGATATTTTAGTCATTTCCACTCATCAACATAATTTGAAATAATCAAGATATTCCATATTTTGTACATTAAATTGATGCCATCCAAGAAATTTAGAGTAACCTGTTCTCCATTTAAAAGGTATCCAAACATGCAAATTCCTCTATCATCCTGGAAACAGAAGGAAAATTACACTGTAGTTAACAGCAAACTGTTTTTCTTCCAATAATAGAATTTGTGGGCTTCTCCCCGTAATAACTCACTAACTAGAAAAAGGATAAAACGTACCGAGTAGAAACTGAAACATCATCAAATTACATATTCTATATTAGGAAGTGAATATATTGTTTGGACATGCACCCTGTAAACTGATTGTAAGTAGATGGCCCCAACATCATACCATCGTTCTTTCCTGTCCAGGAGTTCTTTCCATTGATGACTGTGCACTCTCGTCCTTACAGGGGATATCTGTGCAGCGACAAACAGGTCGACCAGCAGCTTCCCAGCCATTGAAGCCACGTTCCAGGACCCAAATATTCTTTATTCCTGAATCTTCCTTCATCTCCTCAAGATAATTGACAATCTTTCGTGCACAAGTTGGTCCACGAACCTAGAGAACCATAACAATGGGTAGATATTTCAGGAAACCCCCCAAGCTCGTACATAAGGAGTGATGAATAGAAGAAAAATTTAGAAAGAAAAAAGATTTTTTCCTTAAGCTATTAGGTAGTTTTTTTGTATACTTCCTGTATATCAGGGTTACACCCTATTTAATTATTAATAACATTTATCTTATAGAAAAAAATTTACAAAAGAGTTTCAGTCAGACTGGAACAGAATTTATGAATGAAGTTCGGTATAATAATTGCTAAGAAAAGAAATCACAACAATTGTTGTAAGAAAATTTGTTATTAAATGAAGTGCAGATGTAGAATATGGGGGAGTCACAGTATGTGTGTGTGTGTGTGTATTTATATATAATGATTTTTTTTTTGATGAATAAATTTATATATAATGATAAGTTTGGGCATCACATAATAGATTGGGAAGTATCTTGAAGACTACCAAAAAATTTTCTCCGAGGATGCATTTAAGAGAGCAGTTACCCATCCACATATGTATATCTTATATTGTCCAATGTACCTACATTCAGCAGCATCAAATTCTTAGACAAGATCTCACTGATCTCTGATAGCAGCCATGTAGGGTCATTTGAGTAAGGAGGAAAGGGAGCAAGTTGATATTTGATGAATAATTTCTCATATCATATTTTCCTTTAAGGTTCTGGGGCTCATAAGTTTCTGAAATAGCGAAACATGCAAAAGTTGAAGAAAAAGTCATTTTCATTAGTGATCTCAAAGAAAAGGGATACTCATAGTATATGAATGTATAAAACATTCAAATAAGCAGCCACTTCATATGTCTTTACATAGCACCCTGACTTCTAAATAGTTCTTTCATAATAGATCATCTTGCCCCACCTCCACTCGCTTTGTAACTTTTGTCTCATTAATGCATATATCATGCTTCACTCAACCACAAGACTCGAACCTTTAACTAAAAGAGAAGGATAATTCTGGATGTGAGCACCTGTCCAAAAACTTCCTACTATTGACCCCCAAATGTTCCCAGGATGCCCTTTCTTCCAACTCTATGGATAGAGAACTTGATTAAAAAGGCCTGAACATGGAGGCTAACAACTTCATCAAAGCCAACAGTACCATAAGAATATTTTTTTTTTGATAAATAAACACCATACCATAAGAATCTAATGATGGAAGTAGAAGAAGTCGTAGACAGCCCTCACACAACATAAATATTTTATTCTATAAGGCTAAGGTCCTAAGAGCAGGAAGTCTTTGGCTGGTGAAGAGATATGCTACAGGACAAGAATAGCAGTGCAACAACTTGAGGTGGTGCAATTGCTTGAGGAGTTGCAATAGGTTTTGTTTTAAACTAAGCTTTATTTTGCTATTATGATTATAATCGTTTGCTTATTGAAGGAACGATGAATAATAAAGAACCATTCATTGAGGAATTTTTTTACAAACACCATGTGGTCTCTCGAACCCGAAATAAGTGTTTTGCTATTTATTTGCCCTCTGTTTTTTTCAGCAATGCTCAATCATGATATACATACTTCCCAAGCATCCATCAAGTTTACTTCATAAGTGATTACATAATCATTTATGAAATTCCAACTTTGGCGCACCATCAGAAACCGTCAAGGAAAATATGATAGTCCATCCTAACTAAGTCAAGACAAGTTTAAGTGTGTTACTCAAACAATTGACTAACCAACTAGAATTTCCCAAACGTTCTGCCTGAAAAACAGATTAGTGGATAAAGACAGCATATACACTCATCCCTTCCAGACTGAATCCTTAATGACATGATATTGTCTTGGACATGAATGTCCAACTGAGCTGGAAGAATTCCTAAACAGGATACGTAAGATGTTAATAGCCATATAAACTAGATGACTGGAAATAATTATAGTCATCTGCACTACTTCATTCGGAAATTTGCAATCAACCAGTATTATAGTAGGACCAGAGATTTGGTGAAAAACTTCAGTTATTTCCCGCAAAAACATAAGAGTTTTTGGCACATCCCAATGCCGCATTGAAAGATCCAGAATAACCGTAAGGAGCACCAGACGGAAAAGGAAGTGAACGCAATTCAGATCTTAGACTGCATTTTATAGATTTTTTTATGTGACTGGATGAGAAAAATCATGAAAGAGCTAATTGATTAGTGGTATTGACACTAATATCTTCCCCGCAGCTAAGAAATTACAGGTTATATTGAATTTTGGAAGCCAATTTATTTCAGACTGCATAGAACACCTTCCCACCCCCACAAAACCATTATCTACACGAGATACCCAATAGGGAAAAATCACAAAAATCAAAGATAAAGTCGTAACAAGGTTTGAAAGCTACAACAAAACCTGGCTGAGAGCGCAGTGGAAAACAAGGGTATCTTTCCCCTTCACCTCTTGAATAAGGTTGGATATCTTGTCAGAAAAAGTGTCACTCGCGTAGTGCAGAGACCCAGCAATATGGCCGTCGTAACTTCTCTCGTCATCCCTAGAAACCCATCAAAATTAGCTCAATATACGTTTCCGTAGCAAATTCCGGCCTCAAGATATAAATCAAAATCAGAAAGGAGACTGTGATGGTGAATAAACCTGACATCGACGATGGCTATATTAGGGCGGCGTTTGAGAGAGAGTAGCTGAGAGCCAGTCACGTAGGAGATACTCCGAGCCATTTCTTAACTTGGGCTCTTCCTTTCTTTTCCTCCACCGTTTTGTCCGAAAACAGAATCGCTTGTCAATTGGATTGTGTTATAAGTAAGATCAATGTAATTAAAAATAAATAAATAAATAAATAAGATAATGTAAAATGCGCGTGTTAAAGTATGTGTGTATTTAATATTTTGTGTATTTAATATTTTGAAAAAAAAAAGTGTGTATTTAATATTTGCTATTCATCTTTGTGATGTTTTTTATTATTTTTTAATTTTTTTAAATTTCTCACATTTCACTTTTATTTATAAAACACGAAAAAAATACACATTTGTTTAATTATTTCTTCTTTTTTCCTAATTCTTTTCAGTTTCTCACATTTCGCTTTTATTTATAAAACATGAAAAAGCTACAAATTTTTAATTATTTTTTTTTTATCTTTCTTTAAATTTCTCACATTTTAATTTTATTTATAAAACATGAAAATTTTAAAATATTCTTAGAATACTTTATTTTAATAAAATGGAAATTGTTCACAATAAAAAGTTTGCAAAACATGATAATAGGATAAAAAGTTCACAAAAAATAATATGAATTCATTTTTCTAATTTTTTTTACTAGGATATTAATATCATTTTGGAGATAAAGAGATACTATAACCACATTAATATATGAAAAATATTGAAATATATGAGATTCTTATCAATTTAATGGTAATTAAAAAATATATAAAATAAACAAAATAATATTTAAATGATATAAAAATGATAAATATGATGTATGGTGTTTTATAAAAATCGTTAGCTAGAATTAAAAAAAAAGTTTTAAATGTTTTTTTAGATAAAAATTTGAGAAATGATTTCTACAAGTCCTAAATAGATAAGTATTAAGAGTGGCCAACAGGGCCCCGTACCCTGCTGTACTGCCCCATTCGCCCTGCCCCCGTCCATGTGGGGTAGGATTTCCACGCTGTAGATGTAGGGAGAGGGGGGCCTCACCTGCACCTGAGGCCTCCAACGGAGGCGGGGGACAAAAGGGGCTAAACCCCGCTCTGTGTTTCCCCCACCCCGCTTCATATATATATACATATATATGTATATATATATATATATAATATAACCAAAAGGATAGTGGAAGTAAGAATAGAATGGAAATAAAGAAAGAATAGAGTAGAATATTAGACGTGAATAGAATATGTGGCGGCAGAACCGTCCGATGCATGAATACAGTACCGAAAAGTAAACATGAAAGCATAAATTAAATAGGCGGTAGAACCTACCTGTATGAATGTATGCAAAGAATATTAATGATGAAAATAAATAACTTGTATTAAAATATAAACAAGTTACAAGTTAAACGAGTTACAATAGATGGAGAGGATAGGAATGAAGAGGAAGAGAAGGAAGGTGAAAGGAAGGAGAGGCTCTGGGAATGATACCTGGAGTCGTGAAACAAGTGCTCTAATAGGTTCTGCCCAAGTCTGAAGCCAGGCATTCCTTTTATAGAGCAAGGAAGTAATGTATAGAATCATTAAAGTAGAGATACAGTGAAAGTAAACAGTAAAGTAAACAGTACAAGTCCGTGATTGAACAATATGTTCATTCACGTGCAAGCATTTGTTGGATCAGAAAAGCATTGTGGCTGTCTTTCCATGTTTTGAGCTGTCAGCCTGTTGAAGCATGGTTGGATCAGTCATCACTTGGAGTGTCTTCTGAATCATGTCTAAAGCAGTTACTGTATGAGGCTACTGAAGATGCTTCTGAGTCAGATTTATCAGAATTATCTTCTTTCATCGATTGTTGAAGCAGGTAGATCAGGTCTTTCTTTGTAAGTCCCTTAAGAACATTCTTTTCAGACTTAGAAGATTTAATAGATTTTTCAAAAGAGGAAGCATTTGTTTTCTCTTTTGTTGAAGCAGTTGGTGCCTGGATTAATGGATATTCAAGTGTTGAAGATCAATCAATAGCAAGAAAGTCTGCAAAGTTCTTTAGGTCTGGAGCAGCCTGTGAGAACTCTTTAGAAACAACATTAATAATATTCTTCATGTGAGGGAATCTATCCCACCACTTGACGAAAGCATATCTCATGAGTAAATCACCATTTTTCTCATAGGACCATTTTAAGATCCATGGAGGTTTGAACCATTTGCAAAAGTGACGGGAATATGGAAATTTTGCCGCATATCCATCCAGTCTTGCAGGGATTTGGGCTCGGAAACATTTAAAAGCTTGTTGGAGTTCTTTCGGGAAAATCTCAAGAATAGGTCCAAATTGGTGCCACCATTTGTTAAACCAGAGTGGGAATTTTCCTTTGAAATTTTTATCAAAGTTAAAAAAACCACCAATGAGACATATTTGGCATTTGGAATAACATGAATTTGAACCAAGCGTCAATATAGTCATAATTGTTGCCCAGATGACTAACACAAGAGGGGGAGTGAATTGAGTTGTATTTAAAAAAAATAACAATTATAAATCAAATATACAATATAAAATATAAACAAAAGATAAAACAACAATAAATATAAAGAGTAAGGGTAAGAGAGAAGCAAACTCAGTATGTTAACGAGGTTCGGTCCCATTGCCTACGTCCTCGCCTCAAGCTACCCCTTGAGGATCCCCGAATTCACTATTCAATCTCCTTCAGGTGGAGATAGAAACCTATTACACCTTTGAACAACACCGCCACAAAGGATTCGTGTAGAACACCCTCTATACTTGCAATCACCTTACACATGGTGATTCAACTATTCCCTGTGCAGAACACTTTCTACACACACAAGGGTTATATACACCCTTTTACTGATACAAGAATTGATAGTGAGTAGGTTATCAGAAAACACTCTTCAATGAGTGAAATAAGAACAATACAAGCACAAACTATATCTTTCAAAATGAACAAGGGTTAAGGCTCAATGCTTAGAGAAGAGAGAATGAAAGTTTTGAATGAATATTGTATGCTCTTGGTGTTGTGAATGTGAAGCTCTCAAATGATCTATTTATAGGCATATGAGACTTCATATTCAAATTTAAAAAGATTCACATGTCAAAGACATCATCATTCACTTTTCAAAAATTCAAACCTAATCTTTTTACTTTTTGCATGTGACAAAAGGAGCACACTTTTACTTTTCAAAAGTTTCAAACCTAATCTTTTATTTTTTGCATATGACAAAAGGAGCACACTTTACTTTTCAAAAGTTTCAAACCTAATCTTTTACTTTTTGCATATGACAAAAGGAGCACACTTTACTTTTCAAATTTTTCAAACAAAGACATCTTCCTTTTGCATAAGTCAAGAAAAGATCAATCACTTTTGAAAATATTCAAATAAAACATGCACATGTGAAAGATGACAATCAATCATCTTTAATATTTTCAAAATTCAAACCTTTAATCATGGCATGCACATGTGAAAGATGACAATCAATTATCTTTCAAAATTTTCAAATTTAATTTTCAAAATATTCATGCACATGTGGAAAATGTATTTTAATGTTTATGATAAAATATTAATTTTTGAGCCTTAATCCTAATTTCAATTTTAAGAGATTTACAACATTACTCTATGACTTTAATGTGAACTTGTTTCCTTCTTGCTTATGCTTGGTTCTTTGATGTGCTTGACTCCATTGTGTAGACAACTTGAACTTGAAACTCCTTTATTCTTTGAATTCATTTGTTATCATCAAAATCCATGTGTAGATTTATAATCACATGAAACTTGAAACCTTGGGTTCAACAATCTTCCCCTTTTTGATGATGACAAATACTTGATAGAACTTGAAACCTGTATTAATACTTAAGCTCCCCCTGAGAATATGCGTTAGTTTTTCAAGTAAAAGTATAAATATAATTCCAAGTATATATAACAAGTTTAGCAATTTAAACAATGTTAATGTTCTAGTCTAAAACTTCTCCCCCTTTTGGCATCATTAAAAAGGATCGGCAGCAAGTAAATGGACTGAAAAAAACGATGCGTTTAAAAGATACTGTAGATAGTTGAAAAATGAGCCGTCCGTGACTCGACAAATGCTGCAAAGCCTCGAGGCCTAACTCTATGAATTTAGTGCGGCTGGAGATTTAAACAATCGCATGATGTTGTTGACAACGGGGATTGAAGGCTCTGAGTTTATATAAAAAAAATCATTTTTACTCATCGGATACCAAAAACAATCACATTGCTCTTTGACCTAAGTTCTGTTTATCATAGATTGGTTTGATAAAAAGTGAATCAGTGTGAATTAAAATACTAGAATAGTATTGGAGATTTTTTGCTGGATTTTCTGAAATCCAGTGGAAATTCTGGAGAAAATAATGGGTAGCAATTTTGTATGGATCTGTATCATTTGACCTGTTAGGTTCAATGTAAAACAG
The DNA here is from genome assembly GCA_011037825.1 of Carya cathayensis. Taxonomy (NCBI): domain Eukaryota; kingdom Viridiplantae; phylum Streptophyta; class Magnoliopsida; order Fagales; family Juglandaceae; genus Carya; species Carya cathayensis. Next base: position 1,083,416 of record QGSO01000320.1, read on the forward strand.
ATTCCATGAATACAGCTTCTAGATGTACTGGGTTTTTGAAGCAGGTAAAAACATTTGAGTGGATCTTGTTGTTGCTGAAGCAACAGGTTTAGCATATGGATCATAGGGTGTTGAAACAGCTGAAGCAACAGGTTTAGCATATGGATGGTGTTGAAACAGTTGAAGCAAAGGAAGCAGGTTTAGATATACTACCTAAGGTAGTAAATTTGTTAGCAATTCCTAGGGGTGAAGCAGCTTTTGTTGAAATAGGTCTGGGTGGAGCAATGATTATTTGTTTTCCTTTATCTTTCTTCTTGCTCATGGTTGCTGCAAGAATTCCCAAGTAAGGAAATCGGAAATAGAATTATTAAATCCTTTAATATATTCAATATCAAAGTCGAAAACACTTAAAATAGCTTGCCATCTGCCAAAAATGTGTTTTGATGCAATGTTTTGAACATCTTTTTCTAAAACATATTTAGCACTTTTGCAATCAATACGCAATAAGAATTTTTTGTTTAACAAATCATTTTGAAATTTTGAAATGTACAGTACTATAGCTAGAATTTTTTTCTTAATAGTACTATAATTATGCTGTGCATGATTCCAGACTCTGGAATGGAATCGAACAATCTGTTCGGAAGAGCCTGGTGAAACGATTTGTTTCAGAATGACACCATAACCAATGTCTGAGGCATTTGTTTCAACAATTTTGAATGAATCAGAAGTAGGAATACCAAGGCATGGAAGAGTTTTTTTTTACATGTACCTTGATTTGTTTAACAAGATTAGTATGAATATCAGACCAAACTAGAGGATTACTACGTAACCTTTCAAACAATGGTTTACATTGTTTCCTCGTGTTTTGATAGAATTTAGCAACATAATTGAGTGAACCAAGAAATCGTTGTAATTGATTTTTGTCAAGAATGACATCAGAAAATTTGTCAGCAAATTCAATAGCCCTGTTGATGAGTCTAATTTTTCTTTTGAAAATATCATAACCAAGGAATCTGATTTTGGTTTGGAACAATTGAATTTTCTTAGTAGAAACAACGATGCCATTTAATCTAATGATGTCAAGAAACGAATGCAAATGTTTCCAATGTTCATCAATAGATTTGGAAAATATGAGAACATCATTAATGTAAACAATGGTGAAATGGGTAAAGGAATTGAAAATATCATTCATAATATTTTGGAATTAACTAGGGTAATTTTGAGACCAAAAGGCATCACCTTCCACTCGTAGTATCCAAAAGGGGTGGTGAAAGCAGTTTTGTATTTGTCTGACTCACTAATCTGGATTTGCCAAAATCCTGACTTTAGGTCAAACGTGGAGAAAAAAATGGCATCATTCAACCTATGAATTAAGTCATTTTTGTTGGGGATAGGATACCTAATCCACTCTAAGACTTTGTTCAAAGGTTTGTAATTAATTTCTAGACGGGGTCCTCTCTCAATTTCTGCATTTTTCTGGACATAAAAAGCAGTACAAGACCAATGAGGCTTATTAGGTCTAATAATTTTCTTAGCAAGTAAATCATTGATTTCTTTTTTGCAAAATTCTAAAGTTTCACTATTCATTTGAATAGGGCGAGCTTTAGTTGGAATATTGTTTCCAGAAAAAGCTTTAACATAAGGTAAAGAAACAACATGTCTTTTCCTATGCGAGAAAGCATTTGGAAAATCAGAACAAACATCAGAAATCAATCGTGTTTTAAAATCAGCAATTTTTTATTGGAGCAAAAGACTAGCCAATTGTTCAGAAATCTTCTTGAATTTGATTTCTTGTTGAAGGAAGTTCAAATGTTGGTTTTTTGCTGAAATCAAAGATTCCAAACTTTTGATAGTGTCAATTTCAAATCTTGAAGCAAATTTAAATTTCACTTGCTGTCCGAAAGGATCAGTAGTGATTCTGTCTTTATCATAAATAAATGGATATAAAGCAGTAATAAAAGGAATTCCTAATATGACTTTGTGGGATATATTTCGGACTAAAACAAAAGGTATTTTCAAACAAACATTATCTTGGCAAACATGGGCATTGTTGAGCTCATAATTGATCTTCATCTTAGATCCATTTGCTGCAGATAATTTTTCAATAGATTTTTCATAATATCTACTAGGTATTAATCTTTCTTGGATACATTTCATATTCGATTCGGAATCAATCATAGCAATAACATAAAATTGAAAATCATGACAAACAACAATATTAACTCGTGAAAACCATTTAGGAGGAATAGAATGGCGAATTAAAGCAATCTGATTTCCTGAAAATTTTTCTTCAGAAATAGAAGGTTGCTCATCATCAGATGGAATATCATGATCAAAATGTTTATCAAGTTTAAAACATAAAATTTCTTGTTTTAGAGCAGTGTTTGAATCTTTGAGATTATTGATCTCAGTTTTGAGTTCAATAATTTCTTTTTTTTAATAAGATTAACTTCATTTTATAAATCATTTGTAGAAACTTCTTTACGTTTTTTCTTTTGAAGCCTTTCCAAAGTGTCTTGAAAATTGATCCTTTGTTTAGAAGATTCTGATTCTGAATGAGTCAAATTCTTCTTGAGCTTAAGAAGATAATCTTGTTTAAGCTCTGGATCTTGTATTTGAGAAATCAAATTTAAAAAAAGATTTTCTTGTTCTTCAGCTTTGTTTAAAACATTGATTGTTTTACCTGTAGGCTTACAACAAGAATCATTGCAATTACAACCAAGCTTAATATTGGGATAATCAGAGGATCCAATGTCTGAGTGATATTCTGAATCACTAGAACTAAACTCATTTATGTCAGAGGAAGAAGCCTTTGTTTCTAGGAGATGAAACAATTCTTCTTGATCTATGACAATAATATTCAACTCATTAAGCTTATTTTTTAGTTTATTGGGCTTTTGGGTGCATTTATCAGCGAAATGTTCATTTTTGCCACAATTAAAACATTTTCCTTTTGAAGTATTTTTGAAATCCTTTTTCTTATAAAAAGATTTTTTATTAAAAGCTTTTTTATAAAATTCATCATGGGGTTTTCTCCTATTGCCACCATGAGGTTTAGAAAACTTTGTGAAATGTTTATGCTTTCGTCTGGAGGGAGCAATAGGAGGAAGGCCAAATTGTTCACAAAATGTTCCCATTTCGTATTTGGCTTTCTTGCTATTTTTCAATTGTTGACGAAGCATTCTTTGATCATTGCACATACTAATACTAAGTTTCTTAATTACACTAAAAATATCACCATAGGTGAAATTGTCATAATTAAGAAATCCCAAGATATCAGTAAGTGCATCCTTGACTTTGAAAGCAAATAAATGAGGTAAACCATCAATGAATTTTTCTTTACAGTATGACTTCTGACTGTCATCACGAATCATTACTCTGGACATGAAAACATCTTGATACCATCGATAGTCAGACATCTGACGGCATCATAAATTATTAAAATAATTAGAAACACGATTTGTAATATTCGAAGGAGTACCAATGAAATGTTTGATAATAGTATAAATTAAAGTATTAACACCATCAAATGGAGCAAAACCAGTTTCTTGATCAAAAAGAGGTAACCCATTGTTGTCTTTCTTGACGGCGTTTTGGATTTTTTCTCTGGTCTTTGAAATAAGGTGTTTATCCCACCAATTACGAATCATTCCAGTAAAACCAGTGGTTAAAATAATAACAGTATCAGGTTCTCTGATATTATTATTGATATAAGCATTTGCAACAAGAGACATCTTACTCATGGTATTGAGGATTTCTTGTTCAGACATCCCATCAATATTCCATTCGTAAATTTTATCAGCTGAATAAGAAGATTGAGATTGGAAAATCTTTTCTTCAAATTGTAAATTAGGAGGCTTAGGTTTGGAATATCAGTTCTTCGTAAAACTCATCAGATTGGGTTTAGAAGAAAGTTTGGTCGTTTCCAGTTTAAATCAAGACCTTGAAAATTCTTTTTAAGTAAATCAACGTTTTGTTCAGTTGAAGAACCACTTTCGGAGGAGTCTTCATCTATAGTTTGAACAAAACCATCTTCCTCTTTGCTAGTTAAAGCACTAGTGGAAGGTTTTTCTTTTTTAATACTTTTGAGCATTTGATCGATTTTATCAAGAGTCTTGGCCTGTTTTGTTTTGAAATCAAGTTTTGGCCTTGTCTCTAGTGAAATAATCAAAGGTTTTGCAATAGTCTGTGAAACAGATTTTGAAGCTAAGGTAGAAATTGGATTTTCTATCTTTTCTTCAATTTGATCCAATTGTTGTCCAATGGTTTGGAGATAAGTATTTGAAAAATTATTCCGTTGAATAATCTTTTATATTTCAGATAAGACTGTAGTAATCTCCTTATCATTAGACTCTGTGTTGGATGCTTTAAAAGGTGAAGCAATTAAATCGACACCCAAATGGGAAATAACAATTGCCTTTGAAGGAGGATGACTAGACTTGATAGTAGCGTTTCCTTCGTCCTTGACAAAATCAGTTTTTAAAACATTCAAACTATTTTTTGAAACATAATGATTTTCAATGAAATCAAAGAAAAGAATATGTTTTTGGAGTTCATACATCTTTTCTTTCCATTTGCATTTAATACATAATTTTTCAAAACCAGAGAAAGTCGCATGTTAAGTTTTTCTCTTATCACGGTTTTCTTTGGAACTATATTTTTTGAATGAAGAAATTAAATCAATTACAAAACAATCTTTGTGAATAACACAAAGTTGACTAGGTAAAGGGGGAGCAATAGAAGCAGCCATATCTGAAGCTGTAGGAGATAAAGTTGAAGTTTCTTCATCATCTTTATTGGCTTCTTTATGGATTTGCCTTCGGATGTTTCCATATCCTTGGCTATATACAAAGCAGAGGTAATCTGAGAGGATGTAGAAAGTCCTTTCATTTTTAAATCAAGATTGTTTAAAACAGGTTGAGCAGCTTTTGCAGAATCTTTGAGAAAGATTTTGAGATTTTGGTCTCTTCTATCTGAATTCTTCAAAGTAGAAACAAAAGAAGATCTAGATCCAACAAAAGAATTTTTTCTGAAACTTGGTGCTGGAGTTTGATCAAAACTAATTTTAACTGTACCATCTAAATCTTGTTTAATATAATCAAGATCAGGTTCATTAGTTAAAACAGGAGCAGGGGGAACTTCACGTTCCAAAATCCATTTTTTGGGAAGAGTAATGTCTTTCTAGAAAATCATTTTTAGAACCTGAATGTTCGCAATAGGAGTTGAACTTTGAATTAACAAAGTTTTATCTCCTACGGATTTTAAAACAGCTTTAGGATTTAAAGTTGTTTTTAAAACCCTGTAGTAAATACAGTAAATCACAGCAAGAGGTTTGCTTCCTTTGATCATGTTATAACCAGAGGTAGCAATGTTTAAAGTTAAAGCTTTTAAAATATTTGGATCACTTAAAGCAAGAGGTAAATCAAGAAAACAATCAAAGTAAACAGGACCATTGAACAAAGAAGATTGAATCATACCAAGAATGCTAGTCTCAAAATCATTGTGTCTAGGATCTCTTAAACACGGTAAAATAGAGGCGTTGATGCCTTTCCTTGTTAAAGGTTTGACAACAACTTGAACAGATCCAATATGTAAAAAATGGTATCCTTTTGACAAGAAATCTTGTATGAATTTTCTGTTAAAAAGATAACATTTTTCTTGAGCATTTGAAATAGTATAAGTTTGTTCAACAGTTTTAACTTTGAATTCAGAACTAAGACTAAACTTAGACTGAAACCAACTTGTTTGGTAAATAGTATTTGAATCGGCGGAATACTCCATCGACTCAAATCAACAGGACAAAACCCCATGATTCAAATCAACATATATATATTATATATATAAAATCCCCAGGATTGAAACTTGAAACGACGAGGATTTTTCTATGATAAAACGGCGTCGTTTCATGCCTTGGGTTTTTTAATAACCCCCAAAGTGAAATAGCGTCATTCTGTCATAACATTGAACGGCGTTTCGTATTGGGTTAAGAACCCCCCCCCCCCCCGCGGGATAACCCCCCTTAAAGCTTCTTCAAATCCTTCTCTCTCTCTTGCACAACTTCAAACTCATTCTCTTAGACTCACATCTTTGTCACTGGTGTCACTCTGCTTTGTTGCGCCGAAGGTAAGACTCCTTAGCTTCAATTTCTCTGATTTTTGTCCTCTTCTTTTTTTTTTTTTTTGAGTTTTGGATTGGAGATTGGAGAATGATGGGTTGAATCAGAGATGAAGGATGGGCAATGATTGTGAATTGTGTGCTATGAATTGTGATTGTGCATGTGTTTGAACTTTGAATCGTTGATTGTGATTGTGTGCATGCGTTTACCGATTCTTTGAAATTTTTTTGTAATTTGTAGGGTTTTGGATTCGGAACCCTAAATTAGTTTAGAGTCCAAATCCAAAACACTTAATTGATTTAGGGGTTTCAATTGAAACCCCTGAAATTTCAATTTAGGTGTTCCAAATTCCAATCCGAACCCCTAATTCAATTTAGGGGTTTCAATTGAAATCCGAAATCCAACATTTCTCACATTTCACTTTTAGATATAATTATTGCATAATTTGGGTTGGCTTTGCACTTTGTCTTGTCTTTTCATGTTTGGTGTATTATTACAATTTTTTTATGTCTTATAACTTGTGTTACTTGATTTCCTAATTTTTTCTTGTGTTGGGAAATCAGGAATATCTTCTCAAAGGGATTTCAGTGATAGCTCTCATACCCCTACCAATACCCTTAGTAACAACCCGCTCATTCTTTCTTTTATAGTTACGAGCCTCGTTTTATGTGCCAAATCTTAAGGGTGTGTTTCTAAAGATACCAAGCGGATTTAAAAGCAAACTCAGTATTTTAAAGTCTATGAATATTTTAAATATTCTGAAAATATTTATATAAGATATTTCCAATGTTATTGGACTAAGCCTGATTTTAAATAACACAATTATAATATTTTTGAAGAGTTCCAAAAAATATTATAATTGTGGAAAATTATTTAATTTAAATGATTTTAGTCATTTAAAAATATTTTGAGATTTAAACTATGTTGAAAACTCTAAATTAATTTAAACAATTTTATTCTCTTCAAGTAATTAACAAGACTTCATCATTTTAATTAATGATAAAGGAATATTATTTTATGGACTTTAGTTTATAAAATAATATTCTATCTTAATTCATCTCATGTTTTAAATTAAATAAATGCTTACGCACTTTCAAATCAGTATTTAAACTCACCGTTAGATCATTTTGAAGATCCCAAGAAGAAGAGCCTGGATTAAATACCCAAACCCCTAGCTTTTTCACCTCACTTTTCCTTTTCCCCTCTCTCTCCTCCCTCTCCTTCAGCTCACGCGTGCGCCCCCTTCTCTATGGCCTTGCCTCTCCTTTCTAGCTCGGCGCCGCTGTGCGCCACCCAGTCTCACCATCGGTCACCAAACACCCTCTTCCCTCCGGCAACCTCCCCCACCTTAGTCTCTCTTCCTCACGTGCTCTCTCTCTTCCCTTAGAGCAACTCAACCAAAATGGGTTTCAAAACCCATTCTTCCTCCTAGCACCGCCGTGAGTGGCCAACCTGGCCACCGAGCACCACCATCAGCACCTCCCTTCACCATCGACCACTCCCACTAGACCCAAGCCACTGCAACTCCTCTTCCTCCCCCACGATTCTCCCTCTCCCGAATGGGTCTCTCATGGCCTAGATCCACCATCGACTGCCCTAGCCCAGCCATACGCTGGTTATGGCCCCACCAAGCACCACCACTAGCATCCCTCTTCCTTTCCCTAGCTCCCCACGAAATCCTATAGACTCCCTCAACCTCACGGATCCTCACTCTCCAACACACTGCTTGCACCACTTATGGCCAAATCTACCCAATGGACCATAGTACCACCTTCACCTCGTCACCACAGCTCCACCAGCAACCTCCTAAGCTCCTCCATGCCTGGCCATAGCCTCCAACCACTCCTTTGCCTCACACACAGCATCACGCTCTCAAGTGCACTATTCACGGCAAGATGCCGCTATGCTCCACCCCTCACCACCATGCTGAGACCACCATGAGCTTCCCCATGGCCACCTTTTCCAAGTCCACCAACTCACACGCCCAAACAACCCCCAACCACCATGGATAGCCACTGTATGTGGCCAATTGCCATCGTACGCAGTGTTAACCACCACCTACGACTCTTCCGGCACCTTTGACCCTGACTGGCAGCGAGCAATGCATGGGTTATCCCGTTGATGATATAACTCTCTATCCCTCGTTATTTATGATAAATGTTAGTTGATAGGTTGTGGACTATGCTGTTAGTATTATGGAGTTCGCTGCATAGTTGTGAAGTGAAATGTGGTTGTGTAGTGAAGTTTTGGGCGTAATTGTGTAGTGAGTTGCGTAGTGTTGTGGATTGTGCTGTAAAGTATAGGTGTAAGGTGTGTGCCTTAGCTGTGATGCAGTGTAGTGCTGTGAAGAGAGTACACATGGTGTGTACTCCATGTAATGCGGCGATGTACCGTGTGGTGTGCACCATAGTGACGTGTGGCATAGTGTGGATGGAAGAGAGTTCACGTGGAGTATACTCTCTGTGGTTTCATGATACATCGGATGGTTTGTCACGAAAGTTCGGATGGCATAGTTGAGGAGCGTAGAGCGTATGATGTAGTGTTGGAAATTGTGGAACAGTGTCCCGAAGTATTTGTGATGTGACCTTGTTATAGTGTCAGGTGTCACGATGTAGCTTGGGAATAGTCTCAAGCTACATGATGCGACGGAGATGTTGTGAATAGAGCCCTATCGTGTCAAGTATTGGGATGAACTTGTAAAGGACCGGGAAGTAGGAAGGTCATGCTGACCAGGTTTGAGTAGAAGTTCGTATCGGAATATAGAGCTTGTAAGCGGGCATTCAATGGACTATAAGTTGATCTTAGGTGATAAAGGGTAAGATACATGTGCATTTGGTGAGACACGTATACCGGACAGATTTACCATATATAATGGCTAATCTGTCCTAAGTATAGTTACACAATATTTAAGCCTCAGAGTTGGCTTAAAGTCATGTGGCATGTGTGGATGGGAATGAGGATTTAGTATGGGCTATGATGCATAAATGTAGTAATGGATAAGTTGTCTAAGAATGGGATACGTGACTTAGTTGATCTGAGTCATGCATCAGAATGTGGTTAATAGGAGAGTAAGATGAAGGTCTAAGTGTCTTAACCCTAAGGTGAATCACGAAGGTTCATTTTAAAGGATAATACCTTAAAGTAGAACGTTGAATTTGGAAAAGGTGACCCAAGTGGGTCCTAGAAAGATGAAACATGATGATGAAGACATAGAAGATGGAGGTAGTGATGGTAAATGGACCCCGAAGGTTTTAGCATAGCAAATGGCAAGTAAAAATGCAAGGATAGATGGAGAGTGTTCCAATTGAAGTGTAGTTCTATTTCTAGTATAGTTGTTTTTGTACTAGATAGAGAATGATGTTGAGGTTATGTGTATGCATGGAGGTTGTCATCTGACACTCACATGAATGGACTGCATGAAATGAGTATGGCATGAAGTCTAGGTAAGTATTATATTCATACTCATCTAGAGTTTTCTAAATAAATGAAAATAAAAATGAAATGCTTTTCCTTTATGATGCTTTACAAAACAACATGAACACATGTTTTACGAAAGAACACTAAGTATAAACTTTCAAGTGTAAGTACGTAATGGCCTTCCTTGGCAGCCTCTTTTTACGCACCCAAAGTATTAAGTGTATGCATGTGAATGGATGTTATACGTGGTAAGTACTAGATGTATTTTTATGAAATGAAATGTGAGACTTAGGCCTTATGCTTTAAATAATGCAAAGAAAGTGTTTTAAATGTCCCTATGAACTGATGCTTTAAAGGATGCATGAGCTGATGTATTAAATGATGCCATGAAAGATGATGTTTAAGCTCATGCTTTTAAATGACTTTTATGAATGAACAGACTGAAGGATTGAAAAATTGAAAAGGACTGAATGCTTTATTGTATGAAAATACATAACCGCCACATGAATGAATGGATAAGGGTACCAAAGGACTGGATGGGGCAGATTGCAATGCTGGGTAAGTAGTACTGGTAGTGTACCCAGTGTTGCACCCTAACATAATGGATTCCTAACACGTGGTCATGAGCGGAATCAAGGTCTAAAAGATCTCTAAAGACACATGGGGAGTAACAGTGTGCAACAGCCAATGAAAGCAATAAGAAAGAATGTATGCATGTTAAGAAAGAATTTATGTATGCTAAGACTTTTTAAGAAATGAAGGCAGCAAGGCGTAGGGAACTGTTTTACGAAAGAAAATATTTTTTAAAGAAAAAACCCCACCTCGTAACATTTTAAACAAATGAATGTCTATGTATGATATGTATGGAATGATGAATGCATGATTGAAAACCTTTGTTGTTATATTTTAATTGTATGAAGTAATGCTTATGAATTATCGACTCATTTTAATTTTTATGTGTGCACTCCCAGGGACAAGATGAGCATGATGTATCAGGATGGACACGGCCCAAGGGGAAGAGCACGAAAGCCTAGGCACAACATTTTGTATGAGAGACTTTAATTATAAAATTTAATGTTTTTCGCTGTAACCTTTTAAATTAAAAAACACATTTTATTTATAAACGTGGAATCTTTTGTATCCCGTCATGAAATGAAAAGAAATTTCAAAACGAATGGTAATTCCCGTCTCTTTTCTTAAAATCATTTCTAAAGGTCCCACCACAAGGACGGGTGTTACACCCTTGCCCCTACCAACCCCTGCCTCAAAACCTAACTCTACTCCAACCCCTACCCCTACGGGGAGAACACCTTGCCCCGCCCCCAAGCCCACACAGGAAACCTGTTTCCATAGTTTGATCTCATTTTACCAAACTAAAGGGTGATGACCCCAATAACCCCTAAGCAAAATGTAACTACTATGGAAAAATAAATGGATGTCACTATAGGAAATATAGTACATCCCAATTAAAGGTCCATTTAAATGAACAATGCAAGAAGATTCCAATATTAAAAATTTTATAGGAGAAGAGTCAATCTAGACTAGAGATTGGACTAAAAAAATGGCGGATGGGAGTAGTGGAGGTCCAACGTTGAAGGGGTATATAAAGTATGATCACGATAAGTGTAGAAAGAAGTTAGCTCATATGGTTATCATAGACGAGCTACCTTTTCATTTTGTGGAGGGGAGAGGGTTCCAAGAACTTATCCATGAATTAGAATCTAGATTTAATATTCCTTCTCGTCACATATGGCAAAGGATATTAAAAAGATGTACTTAAAAAATAAAGATTTGTTGAGGGGCCAATTGGTGGGTTTGGTAGTTTGCCTCACTATTGATACTTGGACTTCCATCCAAAATTATAATTACATGTTTTTGACTGTGTATTTCATTGATTCTGATTGGATTCTTCACAAAACAATTATTAAGTTTTGTCAAATAACTGATCATAAGGGTGAAACAATTGGGATGGCCTTGGAGGCCGCAATAAAGGAGTGAGGGTTGGCACGAATTTTGATAGTTTCAGTTGATAATGCCTCATCTAATGATGACGCCTTGGGATGTCTAAGGACTTATCTTAGAGAGGCAAATAAGACAGTCTTGGGTGGTGAATGTTTGCATGTTAGATGTGTGACGCCCTCAGATTTCCGTTTGGGATCGGACGGATATCTGAAGCGTTGGGACATGTAACACAAGGTTACCTGCCCCCGTACATGACATATAGGATGCAATGTTCCTAACATGCATCTAGCATTATGCAATATTCGCAGCGGATATTTTTTTTTTTTTTTTTTATACTATGCACCGAACTTATAACATCTCAAAGAATTAAAACATAATCCATGCATACTAAAATAAATAACCACGATTACAGTACGGGTCTCAGAAGACTGTAATCTCAAAACATGGTGACTAGACTCTATATTACAGTACCAAAATACACTTATTGAACCAGTTCATCGAGTAACTCGCGTAACTCAATTAACAAGGTTAGAATACTGTCCCAAAAGAAACTAACTATAGAAGCTGAAAACTCTGCATCGCATCTGCGGCGTCTAGTCAACATCCTCCAGCCTATCGGTATTTGCTCCTTGTTCTGAACCTGACACATCGCCTACCATTCGGGGAAAAAATGGTAGTTGGGACTACCATGGTGAGATTTGATTACAAATCTCAGCAAGTTAACAGAAAACTTTCACACAGGTTAATGATGTATGCATAGAAATAAAGGTATGAATGCACCATCAAAATTGAAAGTAAACATAACATAACTTGACATAACATGGCATAAAATAATAAGCATAATGTGACATGACATAACATGGCATGAGTTGACATAATTGAACTGAAACAGAAGCTTAGCTTAACGTGACATGAACTTAAATCATAGCATGGATGTGAACTTGAAACATAACATGTACTTGAACTTTAAGTTTAACATGAACGTACACATAACGTAACGTGAAATATGACTTGAACATGAAATACATGAACTTGGAATCTTATTTAATTGTCTTGATTAATAACGTAACCATATGGGTGCTACACGGGTCCCCTAGAGCCGTGTGTCCCTGCCGATTACCGCATCACAACACAGGTATCTAGACCAGCTGTGAGTGCGTTAATACGTACTCCACAGTTGTTGTGGCCCCACGTATTCTACGTGTCACAATTGCTGTGTCTCACGTAGTGTATGCTCCACAGTTGTTGTGGCCCCATACTTCATGCTCCACAGTTGTTGTGGCCCCATGAATACACGTAACATAAAATATGGCACCATCGGCGTTAGTGCCTGGCGCGCTCCGGTGACCAGTTACTTAGGCCCCATTCGCAACCTGTTGACTGTACTTCGTCAACCCAGGGAATTTCACACCTATTTAGACACTCCAGCGTGAACAAAGGAGTTCCACTAGGATATTACCCCATCCTAGCATTTAGGGTCGTGATTGACATGAATAACTTAACTTGAACATGATCTGAAACTTATATGAACTTTACATAAGGTGAACCACGCTTGAGTCCGTGGCACCGCATAACATAACTTGTGGTGAACATGCTTAGATCCGTGTCACCCTTAACATAACTTGTGATGAACACGCTTAGGTCCGTGCCATCCTTAACATAACTTGTGGTGAACACGCTTAGGTCCGTGTCACTCTTAAATATCTTATCTTTCTTAATACATGAGATATTATTTAATATCATGAACTTTTCTAACATGGCGTATACTTGTAAATGGCACAATATGATTTAAACATAAACATTCCATGACATACATGTAACATATGACATACTTAACATGGCATACTTATAACATACAACATTGCATGACATAAAAGATTTTGTAACAGATAAATATTCATAAAAGAATAAATCATGCGTAACAGATAAACATGTAATGACATGACATATATGATAACATACATACATAAATTGTAGTTCCCTTACCCATCATACATACACAATAAACTGATAGTAAGTTAGAAGCTAACTTACTCAGATCGTCGGGTTCTACGAGAATAAAGTGTGAAACACGAGGAACTGTAAAAGGTCATTCTAAAAGTTAGAAATTTAATTACTAACAATTAGAAACATGAAAACAAGCTAACTTAGAGTAAAATTATCATTTTACCCTCTACATGTGGGAAAACGACCATTTTACCCATAACTTAAGGATTTCACATCCTAACTCCAAAAATTTCCAAAATTTACATTCCTCATGTAAATTTTGTCTTAAACTCAAATATTAACTCAGAAAAATTTAAGACAAAACACAACTATGAAAAACACACTATGGCCGAAACATCCATAGGCCATTTCTCTTGATTTTTGTTGCAATTCCTTCCAACTTCAAAACTCATGCTTAAACCAAAATTTTGCACCAACCATCTTCCAATCCTAGGTTTAAAACCATACTTAAAACATCCATTTAGAAAAGACTTATAATCAACACCAAACTTGTTTTTGTAAAAAGATCAAAACACTTGAATCACAAGCTTTGTCCTTAAATCAAAACATCACCAAGAATTCCAAAAAAATCAAATCTTACTTCTAACATATTCATAACATCATCCTCAGATAAACCATGCTTTAAATCATCAAACTAAAGTCACCAAAATCACAAAAATAACACTTGGAGTTTTTGATTTTACACTTAGTCCAAAAACAGAAACTTTTTCTTAACTAGCTTTGATAAATCTCTTGATCAATGGCTTAAGAAGGTGAGGTCTTTGAAATAAAGTATCACATGGTTTAAAAACGTGTCTTAAAGAATATCCAACCATCAAAATTAAAATCACATGGCTAAAACCCAACAAAACATGGATCTAACCTAAAAACATCAAATCTTAGGCCTAACCGAAATTCTCTTGCATAGAAAAATCATATCTTTTAAACTAATGCTAAATATCTCCAAAATAACATCCTAACATGAAAATAAGAGACTTATGATCATCATATAAAATATCAAAGCCATTAGAGTAAGATCAAACCACGAAATATTCAAACTTTCTCCAAATAAAAACTGTTTTTCCACTTCCAGTTTTCGAGTTTCTAGATCTAAGAAAATATATCATCAAAAGCTTTATTCATGCAACAAAACTTCAATGAAAACTCTTAAACACATTCTAACAACACTCCATAAAATTTTCGGACCAAGATATGCCCATTAGCTTGGTCAAAAACTCCAAAACATAACATACTCTCCAGATTCACGCCCAGAATGACCTTTCCATGGTTACAAATACTTTTGACTGACCAAATGACCATGGAATGATACGAAAAATATATCTACGGAAACTAGACTCAAAGAGGAACAACTTTTATGAAGGAGTCATTGTGTAAAAATACTTACAAAGGGTCGATAATCTCCACACAAAAAGACACAGAAATCTGCCCGAGAGAGCTCTTTTGGGTTTCTCTCTAAGAACGGGGTGAAGAAATGATTAAAGTGAAGTAAGTGAGTCTTGCACGACTCAAGCCTTCTTCAGGGGGAATATATAGACCTTAAAAATCATTGAGTGGAGGTGTAGACATGTGATAAGGTAGAGGATAGTGGGGGGCAAAGGACAACCTACAAAAGCTATGAGACATGGGACTTGATGGGGTGGGTTCCTCCATATTATTGAGTGCAACTTGATGCAATGAATGGTCTAACAAGTGGGGGAGGAAGCTTCTCCAAGGAGCTTTGCCAAGGTGGCCAAATTCGTGGGCCTTAGTGGGCCTCAACCAAGTGGACTTCAATTTAGGGTTTAAATGAGATTTGGTTAGGGTTTGAGATGCTATCAAGCCCAAATCCAATTTTTCTTGGCCCAATCAAATTTCCAAGGTTTAAAATGTTGGATAAAGATGTCATAATAAGAATTTGAGAAATTAATAGCATGTGGAAGTGATTTAATCAAGTGATTAAACACAATGCTAGAAATTGGATCAAAAGGGCTTGAAGGCCAACTTTAGGGTTTGGGGAAACCGTTTAGGGTTTCGGTTTCAACCAAGTTTTTGGAGTTTCAAATAGATTCCAATCATTGAGGGTTTCACTGACTAAAACCTATGCGATTAGTCGATCCGTGAAAACTTACGGAGTTTTCACGAGATTTCTAAAGTCTATAGAAATTTCACCATTGAATTTCTAGCGGGCTGTTACAAGATGTGTTGCACATCTTGAATTTAATTATGACTAATGGGTTGAAAAATGTTGATGACTCGATCGTACAAGTTAGAATGGTTGTGAAATTTGTAAGATCTTCTCCTACTAGATTTGAGAAATTTAAGATTGCTGCATTGAATGTCTTTATACTGATGTTCCTACAAGATAGAACTCAACCTTCTTGATATTGGAGGTGGCCCAAGAATATAAAGTAGACTTTCAATTATTGAGGGATGAAGACATTTAATATGTCAAATACATTGATGAGCACGGGGGATTAGGAAAGCTTGATGATGCAATTGTGAGGTAATTTCTACTTTTGTTGATTTTTCTCAGACTTTTTTATGAGGACACATTGAAGTTATCTGGTTCTTTATACCCTACATCCCATGAGTTTTGTCAACAAATATGTATGGTGAAACAAGAATTAGACGACGTGTGTAGAGGTGACAATCTACTAATGAAGGAGATGGCATTGACCATGAGGGTCAAATATGATAAATATTGGGGAGATTTGATTAAGCTAAATATTTTGTTATATGTGGCTTTTGTTCTTGATCCCATCTGAAGATTGATAGCATGGTATATGGTTTGGGAATTGCGCACAGTCAAGCATGGGCTGATCTTATTGGTGAAATGGCCGGAGAAACCCTGGGTAAATTGTTTGATGAGTTTACTGCAATTAAGGGTGGTATTGCACCTATACCTACCACAATGCCTCCTCCAGACACCAAGGCAACAAAGAAGCATAGATTGGCATGGAGTAAGACCCTCTCACAGAATTTCCAACTAGTTCATCCATCTACAGAGGCAAAGTCAGAGTTAGACAAATATTTGATAGGGGATATTCTTCCACATTTAGATGACTTCAATAGATTACGATGGTGGAAGACGAGTGCCGTGAAATATCTCATCCTTGTTGAGATAGTCCACTGTATCTTGGCTATCCCTATTAGCATCGTTGCCTAAAAGTCGGCCTTTAGTACCGAATGGCATATATTGGATCCTTTTCATAGTTCATTGTCTCCTTCCACTGTAAAGGTATTGATATGCACACTGAGTTGTATGATGGAAAAGGAAATTTATGTTCTGGATGTTCTTGATTTAAAGGAGACCGACGAGGAGGAGGGTGGTGATCAGCATGGATCTGGACCACCTGGTAATTGTTGTTTTTATTTTATTATTTTGATTTATTTATATTCATTTTGATTTCATCAATATTAATTGTTGTAGCAACACATGAGATGACTCAAATGACGTCTACCTCCGCTGCAGTATGACTTCGTGTTAAAAGAGCCACCATTTCCAATTTGCCATTTGCCATAGCCCATAGGTTTGTACAATTTGACAATTTGTAATTTGTATGCCATTAGTTGATTTTTTGTATTTATATAATTTTTTTTATTGTACAATATGAATATGTAGCTCAAGCCTCAAATCTCAATGAGTTAATCTTAATCCTTGGTTCCTGCCTGGGTCACCCCAAATATCACGGTAAAAGACTTAAACAACTTTCTTAGTTTTTTATCTTTAGAATATTGAAATTTGAATTAGTTATACGTATTATGTATTCATTGATTTTTAATGTTGATACAATGTCCCTTGCACACTTTTATGTTTGTAATTTTGTAATTGTTTAGTCTCAAATTTTGTAATAGCTTAGTTTTTATTATTAATTTATTAGGTAGTAGACTAGTAGTCTGTAGTAGTACTTTATTAGTATATTTGCTCTAAATTTGTATCATATATATATTATTTTTATTCATGTAATTTTTTTTTAATTTGTTTTGTAACTTTTTGTTTACTTTTAATTTTATGGGCCCCAAATGGCCTAGAAGCTGTTTCGAGGGCCCACAAACCACTTATGGGCCAAAGGTCTAGTAGGGGGTGAGGAGCAGACGGATTGACACCCCATCCGCATCCCATTATCCGAGACGGGGTACCCCGCCCTCGGAGTGCGGGGGCTGGTGCCAAGGAAGAAATCCCCACCTCCGCATGGGAGATGGTGAGGAGGGGGCTACCTCGCCCCGTAGGGTGCGGGTAGCACCCCTACAAGTATCGCCCAAGCCTTTATAAAAACATAGATCCCACCTTGAAGAAGTATAAAAAAAAAACCATACTTTTTTAATGGGACCAACTTTTTTTATAAAGGGTTTACCCAAGATTTTGTCTATTCGGGCTTTGTACCTAGCATATATAAGCCATTGAGAGTGTTTTAATAAGTGTTAAGGCGTGTTTTGTAGCCACCTCCTGCTACCGCTCGTTGACACCTACATGCTAACACCTGTAAGGGAAAAAGGAGAGTGGCCAGTGTTGGGTAGCCTCTTATGCCTTAGTCGGTTGTCGTTGGAGCTTATTATTTTTAGTTAGAGTAGAATCATCTTACCCTCAAAAGGATCATCACTTGTTCCCTTTGTAATAACCCATTTCCCTATGTTTCCATATGCCCGTGTTCCCCGAGGTGACTACCTATCAGCGGCACATCCTTTCCCAAGTAATCCTTGCACATGCTCCTGGTCATCTCATTAAATGTGGGGGGTCCCCTTTCTTGCTAATTAGGGTCTTCCTTGTCAATGAGGAGAATGGACTGGTTGTCCTTCAACTTTGGGCCCCTAGGGGTTTCTCGGTTCGTTATCTGGGTCTCAATTTCTCCATTTCAGTTACCCTACTAATTCTCACTGTGCAAGTGGCATGAATTGTGTTTTCCCTCTTTTTTTTTTTTATTTTTGCCTCACGTGCGCTCGTCTACCATCCCACGACTCATGTCGCATGGCCATCGATGCTTTCCCCTATAAATGTTGGGATTAGGTCATGCTTTTCCCATCTTTTTGCTATTTTCTTACTCCTTCCGGTTTATGCCCATAGCTCACCTAGATTCATCGATCAAGGAGAATGGCCCCCTAATCTTCTTCTCGTTTCTCAAGCAGAGCGCCATGTCTCAAGGCTTCCCCCGGCGACTAGACAAGGTACCCCGCTAGGCTTCGCAATACTTCAAGGAGTACCACTAGTTAGTGTCCACTTCCTAGGCCAACATCGATGCTATGCGTAGCTCATACAAGATTTGCACAGCTCGTACAAGATTTTAGAGTACATTAACCTAGAGAGACCGGGACCTCGACAAAGACCCATGGGCTAAGAAGGATTCTCCACAAAGGTGGGACTCTACCCCATGATGTTTGTGTGATATCCGCTTCTTCTTTCTTCTTCTTTATTTATGAGCCTCGATTTTCGTGCTAAGCTTCGGTCTACGTGCCGAGCCTTATCCTACGTGCCGAGCTTCGATGTACGTGCTGAGCCTTATCCTACGTACTGTACCTTGATGGCGTGTTCCAGAAGTTATCCAGCAGATTTCAATGTAAGATAGATATTTTAAGGTTTACGAATATTTTAAATATTACGAAAATATCTGTAACAGCCCGCAAGAAATTCAATGGTGGAATTTCTATAGACATTAGAAACCTCGTGAAAACCCCATAAGTTTTTACGAATCGGCTAATCGCATAAGTTCTAGTCTGTCAACATAGTTAGTATTATCACTCATTATGGTGCCAGAAATGCGATTTAGGATTGTTTGAGGTAGTTAGAAGTGTTAGATTACATTATAGTTTACGCCACTAGACTCAGTTGAATATTTAGGATTTTTCAGTACTAAGTTTATTCTGCTTTTTTTTCGGAGTGAATAGTAACCTCAATAAGCGTACTAAGTGCAGTGTTTTTAAAATCACAATGTGAAATGTCCAAATTAGGTTAGAGAAGTTTTATTTAAACACTTGGCAAGATCTTAACCACACATAATGAATAGTATTAGATACTTGGCACAAAGACAAACCATTAGATTTTATGGAGTGTTCTTAGAATGTGTTTAAGAGTTTTCATTGAGGTTTTGTTGCATGAATAAAGATTTTGATGATAGATTTTATTAGATCTAGAAACATGAAAACTGGAAGTGACAAAACAGTTTTTATTTGGATAAAGTTTGAATATTTTGAGGTTTGATCTTACTCTAAAGGCTTTGATATTTTTATATGATGATCCTAAGTCTCTTATTTTCATGTTAGGATGTTATTTTGGAGATATTTAGTATTAGTTTCAAAGATATGATTTTTCTATGCAAGAGAATTTCGGTTAGGCCTAAGATTTGATGTTTTTAGGTTAGATCCATGTTTTATTGGGTTTTAGCCATGTGATTTTAATTTTGATGGTTGGATATTCTTTAGGACACGTTTTTAAACCATGTGATACTTTATTTCAAAGATCTCACCTTCTTAAGCCATTGATCAAGAGATTTATCAAAGCTAGTTAAGAAAAAGTTTCTGTTTTTGGACTAAGTGTAAAATCAAAAACTCCAAGTGTTATTTTTGTGATTTTGGTGACTTTAGTTTGATGATTTAAAGCATGGTTTATCTGAGGATGATGTTATGAATATGTTAGAAGTAAGATTAGATTTTTTGGAATTCTTGGAGATGTTTTGATTTAAGGACAAAGCTTGTGATTCAAGTGTTTTGATCTTTTTACAAAAAAGTTTGGTGTTGATTATTAGCTTTTTCTAAATGGATGTTTCAAGTATGGTTTTAAACTTAGGATTGGAAGATGTTTGTTGTAAAATTTTGGTTTAAGCATGAGTTTTGAAGTTGGAAGGAATTGTAACAAAAATCAAGAGAAATGGCCTATGGATGTTTCGGCCATAGTGTGTTTTCCATAGTGTTGTTTTGTTTTAAATTTTTTTCTGAGTTGATATTTGAGTTTAGAACAAAATTTACATGAGGAATGTAAATTTTGGAAATTTTTGGAGTTAGGATATGAAATCCTTAAGTTATGGGTAAAATGGTCGTTTTCCCACATGTAGAGGGTAAAATGATAATTTTACTCTAAGATAACTTGTTTCCATGTTTCTAATTGTTAGTAATTAAATTTCTAACTTTTAGAATGACCTTTTACAGTTTCTCGTATATCGCACTTTATTCTCGTAGAACGTGACAATCGAGGTAAGTTAGCCTCTAACTTACTATCAGTTTATTGTGTATGTGTGATGGGTAAGAGAACTACAATTTATGTATGTATGTTATCGTATATGCCATGTCATGCTATGTCATTACATGTTTATCTGCTACGTATGATTTAATCTCTCATGAATAATTATCTGTTACATAATCTTTTCTATCATACAATGATGTATGTTATAAGTATGCCATGTTAAGTATGCCATGAAATGTTATGATTAAATCATATTGTGTCATTTACAAGTATACGCCATGTTAGAAAAGTATATGATATTAATTAATATCTCATGCATTAAGAAAGATAAGACATGTTATGTTACGTATAATACGTGGGGCCACAACAACTGTGGAGTACGTATTATATTTTATGTTACGTGAATACGTGGGGCCACAACAACTGTGGAGTACGTATTATATTTAATGTTACGTATATACGTGGGGCCACAACAACTGTGGAGTACGTATTATATTTTTATGTTACGTGTATACGTGGGGCCACAACAACTGTGGAGTACGTATTATATTTTCTGTTACGTGTATACGTGGGGCCACAACAACTGTGGAGTACGTATTATATTTTATGTTACGTGTATTCATGGGGCCACAACAACTGTGGAGCATGAAGTATGGGGCCACAACAACTGTGGAGCATACACTACGTGAGACACAGCAATTGTGACACGTAGAATACGTGGGGCCACAACAACTGTGGAGTACGTATTAAGTCAAGTTTCAGATCAAGTGCATGATAAGTCAAGTTTCAGATCAAGTTCATGTTTTGTTATGTACACGTACATGTTATGTTCATGATCAAGTTATGTTCCAAGTTCATGTTCACATCATGTTAAGTTCACGTTTACAGTATGTCTCAAGTTCACGTTTATGTCATGATATGTTCAAGTTTATGTTATTTTCAAGTTCATATTTATGTTATGCATGTTTACGTTCATGCTACATTTCAAGTCCATGTTATGTTTTAAACTCAAGTTCATGTCATGTTAAGTCAAGTTCAGTTCACGTTTAAGTTCTGGTTATGTCATGTTATATGTCAAGTTATGCTATGCTTATGTACGACTTTACTTATGCATTTATGCTTTTACTGCCATGCATGCATCTTTAACCTGTGTGTGAGTTTTATGTTAACTTACTGAGATTTGTAATCAAATCTCACTGTGGTAGTCCCAACTACCATTCCCCCCGAATGGTAGATCTTGTTACAGGACCCAAAGAAGAATTGGAATCTGACCATCTGAATACGGTCATCTAGGCTACGGTGCGATGTTGATGATGGTATAGTATTTAACTTAGGTTAATGCTTGTACTTTTGGAGTTGTATCTCAAGTATTCTTTTGATCACAACCATTTTGGACTAGTGTAGTGATCACGGCTTTTTAGTATGTTTTTATGTATGAAATATGTTTCAAGTATTTGGGATATTTTTAGTTTGGTGCATAGTATTGCTAAAAAAAAAAAAAAATTATCCGCTGCGAATATTGCATAATGCTAGATGCATGTTAGGAACATTGCATCTTATATGTCATGAACGGGGGCAGGTAACCTTGTGTTGCATGTCTCGACGCTTCAAATGTCCGTTCAATCCCAAGCGGAATTTGGGGGCGTCACAGGAGGTATGTGAGTTTTATGTTAACTGCCATGCATGCATCTTTAACCTGTGTGTGAGTTTTATGTTAACTTACTGAGATTTGTAATCAAATCTCACTGTGGTAGTCCCAACTACCATTCATAAAACAAATTGAGTTAGATGAAGAGGGTTTCAACCCTAGTAAAACCCTAAATGGTTGGAATCCTTTTGAAACCCCAAAAACTTGGTTGAAACCGAAACCCTAAACGGTTTCCCCAAACCCTAAAGTTGGCATTCAAACCCTTTTTGATCCAATTTCTAGTATTGTGTTTAATCACTTGATTAAATCACTTTCACATGCTATTAATTTCTCAAATTCCTATTATGACATCTTTATCCAACATTTTAAACCTTAGAAATTTGATTGGGCCAAGAAAAATTGGAATTTGGGCTTGATAGCATCTCAAACCCTAACCAAACCCCCTTTAAACCCCAAATTGAAGCCCACTTGGTTGAGGCCCACTAAGGCCCACTAAAGCCCACGAATTTTGGCCACCTTGGCATAGCTTCTTGGAGAAATTTCCTCCCCCACTTGGCAGACCATTCATTGCATCAAGTTGCACTCAATAATATGGAGGAACCCACCCCATCAAGTCTCATGTCTCATAGCCTTTGTAGGTTGTCTTTTGCCCCCCACTATCCTCTACATTATGTCACATGTCTACACCTCCACTCAATGATCATTAAGGTCCAAATATTCCCCCTACAGAAGTCTTGAGTCGTGCAAGACACACTTGTTTCACTTTAATCATTTCTTCACCCCGTTCTTAGAGAGAAACCCAAAAGAGCTCTCTCGGGCAGATTTCTGGGTCTTTTTGCGTGGAGTTTTTCGACCCTTTGTAAGTATTTTCACACGATGACTCCTTCATAAAAGTTGTTCCTCTTTGAGTCTAGTTTCCGTAGATGTATTTTTCGTATCATTCCATGGTCATTTGGTCGGTCAAAAGTATTTTTAACCATGGAAAGGTCATTCTGGGCGTGAATCTGGAGAGTGTGTTATGTTTTGGAGTTTTTGACCAAGCTAATGGACATATCTTGGTCCGAAAATTTTATGGAGTGTTCTTAGAATGTGTTTAAGAGTTTTCATTGAGGTTTTGTTGCATGAATAAAGATTTTGATGATAGATTTTATTAGATCTAGAAACATGAAAACTGGAAGTGGCAAAACAGTTTTTATTTGGATAAAGTTTGAATATTTCGAGGTTTGATCTTACTCTAAAGGCTTTGATATTTTTATATGATGATCCTAAGTCTCTTATTTTCATGTTAGGATGTTATTTTGGAGATATTTAGTATTAGTTTCAAAGATATGATTTTTCTATGCAAGAGAATTTCGGTTAGGCCTAAGATTTGATGTTTTTAGGTTAGATCCATGTTTTATTGGGTTTTAGCCATGTGATTTTAATTTTGATGGTTGGATATTCTTTAGGACACGTTTTTAAACCATGTGATACTTTATTTCAAAGATCTCACCTTCTTAAGCCATTGATCAAGAGATTTATCAAAGCTAGTTAAGAAAAAGTTTCTGTTTTTGGACTAGTGTAGTGATCACGGCTTTTTAGTATGTTTTTATGTATGAAATATGTTTCAAGTATTTGGGATATTTTTAGTTTGGTGCATAGTATTGCTAAAGAAAAAAAATTATCCGCTGCGAATATTGCATAATGCTAGATGCATGTTAGGAACATTGCATCTTATATGTCATGAACGGGGGCAGGTAACCTTGTGTTGCATGTCTCGACGCTTCAAATGTCCGTTCAATCCCAAGCGGAATTTGGGGGCGTCACAGGAGGTATGTGAGTTTTATGTTAACTGCCATGCATGCATCTTTAACCTGTGTGTGAGTTTTATGTTAACTTACTGAGATTTGTAATCAAATCTCACTGTGGTAGTCCCAACTACCATTCATAAAACAAATTGAGTTAGATGAAGAGGGTTTCAACCCTAGTAAAACCCTAAATGGTTGGAATCCTTTTGAAACCCCAAAAACTTGGTTGAAACCGAAACCCTAAACGGTTTCCCCAAACCCTAAAGTTGGCATTCAAACCCTTTTTGATCCAATTTCTAGTATTGTGTTTAATCACTTGATTAAATCACTTTCACATGCTATTAATTTCTCAAATTCCTATTATGACATCTTTATCCAACATTTTAAACCTTAGAAATTTGATTGGGCCAAGAAAAATTGATTTGGGCTTGATAGCATCTCAAACCCTAACCAAACCCCCTTTAAACCCCAAATTGAAGCCCACTTGGTTGAGGCCCACTAAGGCCCACTAAAGCCCACGAATTTTGGCCACCTTGGCATAGCTTCTTGGAGAAATTTCCTCCCCCACTTGGCAGACCATTCATTGCATCAAGTTGCACTCAATAATATGGAGGAACCCACCCCATCAAGTCTCATGTCTCATAGCCTTTGTAGGTTGTCTTTTGCCCCCCACTATCCTCTACATTATGTCACATGTCTACACCTCCACTCAATGATCATTAAGGTCCAAATATTCCCCCTACAGAAGTCTTGAGTCGTGCAAGACACACTTGTTTCACTTTAATCATTTCTTCACCCCGTTCTTAGAGAGAAACCCAAAAGAGCTCTCTCGGGCAGATTTTGGGTCTTTTTGCGTGGAGTTTTTCGACCCTTTGTAAGTATTTTCACACGATGACTCCTTCATAAAAGTTGTTCCTCTTTGAGTCTAGTTTCCGTAGATGTATTTTTCGTATCATTCCATGGTCATTTGGTCGGTCAAAAGTATTTTTAACCATGGAAAGGTCATTCTGGGCGTGAATCTGGAGAGTGTGTTATGTTTTGGAGTTTTTGACCAAGCTAATGGACATATCTTGGTCCGAAAATTTTATGGAGTGTTCTTAGAATGTGTTTAAGAGTTTTCATTGAGGTTTTGTTGCATGAATAAAGATTTTGATGATAGATTTTATTAGATCTAGAAACATGAAAACTGGAAGTGGCAAAACAGTTTTTATTTGGATAAAGTTTGAATATTTCGAGGTTTGATCTTACTCTAAAGGCTTTGATATTTTTATATGATGATCCTAAGTCTCTTATTTTCATGTTAGGATGTTATTTTGGAGATATTTAGTATTAGTTTCAAAGATATGATTTTTCTATGCAAGAGAATTTCGGTTAGGCCTAAGATTTGATGTTTTTAGGTTAGATCCATGTTTTATTGGGTTTTAGCCATGTGATTTTAATTTTGATGGTTGGATATTCTTTAGGACACGTTTTTAAACCATGTGATACTTTATTTCAAAGATCTCACCTTCTTAAGCCATTGATCAAGAGATTTATCAAAGCTAGTTAAGAAAAAGTTTCTGTTTTTGGACTAGTGTAGTGATCACGGCTTTTTAGTATGTTTTTATGTATGAAATATGTTTCAAGTATTTGGGATATTTTTAGTTTGGTGCATAGTATTGCTAAAGAAAAAAAAAAATTATCCGCTGCGAATATTGCATAATGCTAGATGCATGTTAGGAACATTGCATCTTATATGTCATGAACGGGGGCAGGTAACCTTGTGTTGCATGTCTCGACGCTTCAAATGTCCGTTCAATCCCAAGCGGAATTTGGGGGTGTCACAATATCTATAGGAGATATTTCTAGTATTATTAGATAAGCTTGTTTTTAAAGTAACACAATTATAATATTTTAATGAGTTCTAAAAATATTATAATTATGGATAATTACTTAAATTAAATATTGTAGTTGTTTTAAAATATTAAGTGATTTAACTTTACGTTGAAAACTCTAAAATTAATTTAAATATCTATCTTAGTGTTTTATTTAAGTGTATTTAAATAAAACACTTACCCGTTTTCAAATCAATGTTTAAACTCATCGTTAGATCGTTTTGAGGATCCCGAAGCAATGACTGAGATTAAATACCTAGGCCCCTACCCTTTTTCCTTCACTTTTTCCTTTCTTCCTTTTCTCTCCCTCCCATGCACGTCCAACCCGTGCTCCCTCTTCATCACCGTACGTGAACTTCATCTCCACGGCCCAGCCACCACTGGCCACCGTTGGCCTCACTGCAGGTCGCCGATTATTCCCCACATGCCGGCCAACACTTCCTCCCATCGGCCAGCTCACACGCTCTCTCTCTCTCTCTCTCTCTCTCTCTCTCCTTCCACAGCCTCCTTGACAGAAATGGGTAAAACCACACCTTCCTCCTCCAAGTCGCTGTACAAGGTAGCTACGGTCTCACCTCCAGTCACCAAATGACCGCCACCCTCCAGCCATCATTGCCTCCCATTGGCGAGCCCCCATGTGCCCTCCTACTCCCTCCATGGAACCACCCTCAAAATGGGTTTTACACCCATTTCCTACACCTAGAGCCACCATACATGTCCAAAGCGGCCACCAAGCACCACCAACGGCTTCACCACATCATGGGCTTGCTCCCCATGTCTTCCTTTTCCTCTACCTCTCTCTCTTTCTCTGATGGGTCTCCACAACCTTAGTTTTGATTGCACCGCCGTGCATGACCGTACAAGGCTACCCACGGTGTTTTGCCACCACCACCTTGTTCCTCTCATCACCAAGACCTTCCCCAACAAATTTCATGCCCAACGGAGCTATACATAGCTCTCACTCTCCCTCACTCTCCAAGGCACGAGTTACACTTCTAGTGGCCAATTCACCGCCATGAGCCACCGCCTGGCCACTACCTTACCACCACTACTCCACCACATTTTCCTCTACCTTTCCCTAGCTTCCCATGGAGTTCTATGGTCTTCCTCCACCTCAAGCAACCTCCTACCATTTCGAATTCACTATTCACAATGTGATGTCACCGTGCTCCGCTACCTTTGACCACCACGAGGCCACCTTAAGCATTTCCAAGACCATGCCTAGCTATTCTCAAGCCCAAACCACCACTTTATGTGGTGGACAGCCACCGTACACGGTGTTGCCGCCATATACGACTCCTCCGACGCCTTAATCGTGATGGGCAATGAACGACGCACAGGTTATCCCGTCAATGGTATAACCCTCTATCTTTAGTTATTTATATTTATATTAGTTGGTTGGTTGAACTGTAGACTGTGTAGTTCGTATTTGTGGAGTTCATTGCGTAGTTGTGAAGTGTTGGGCTTGATTGTGTAGTATTGTAGACTGTGCTGTGAAGTATGGGCGTGAGATGGATGCCGTAGTTGTAATACGGCGTAAAGTGTAAAGAGAGTATGCATGAGGCGTACTCTGTGTAGTACAACGACGCATCATGTGACGTGCGCTGTAGTGACGTGTGGCGTAGAATGAAGAGAGTGCGCGTGGAGCGTACTCCATGTTTTATGGCAATGCACTGTGTGGTGTGCATCGTGATAATAAACGTTATAGCGAAGGAAGTATGTGTGGTGCATACTCCATGTTGTGTAGTGATGCACCGTGAGACGTGCAGTGTGGATGGAAGAGAGTTCACATGAGTGTACTTTGTACTATGTCGTTATACACCGTATGGCATGTCACGAAGGGTTGGATGTCGTAGCAGAGAAGCGTGGAGTGTATGGTGTAGTTTCAGGAAACTGTGTAACAGTGTCCTGAAGCATTGGTGATGTGGCTGTAGTCCAAGGAGATGGGTGTCACCTTGAGGTTGACTTGTGGCTAAAAGTAAGTGTGAAGCGGTGAAAAAGTATTAGAGAGTGCAACGGAAGTATGATGGGCATCGTGTTGTAACTCGGGAAATGGTCTCGAGCTGGGTAGTGTGACAGAGGAGCATTTGTGGATGCCGTCCTCTTGTTAAGTGACGAGAACTGTGTAACAGTGTCCTGAAACAGTGGTGATGTGGCTGTAGTCCAAGGTGACGGGTGTCACCTTGAGGCTAACTTGTGGCTGAAAGTAAGTGTGAAGCGGTGAAAAAGTATCAAAGAGTACAGCGAAAGCATGATGGGCATCGTGCTATAACTCAGGAAATGGTCTCGAACTACATAATGTGACAGCGGCATACTTGTGGATGCAATCCTCTTGTTAAGTGGCGAGAACTGTGTAATAGTGTCCCGAAGCAGTGGTGATATGGCCTGTAGTCCGGGGTGACAGGTGTCAACTTGTGGTTGACTTATGGCTAAGAGTATATGGAAGTGGTGGAAAAGTATCAGAGAGTGAAACGGAAGCATGATGGGCGTCATGACGTGACTCGGGATTAGTCTCGAGCTGCGTGACGTGACAGAGGTGCATTTGTGGATGCAGTCCTCTCCTATCAAGTGTTGGGATGAACTTGTACAGGGCCAAGAAGTAGGAAGAGTCCTATCAACCGGGTCTGAGCAAGTTGACATTAGAATATGGAGCTTGTTTATACAAGCAGGCGTTCATTGGAATTATAAGTTACTCTTAGGTGATAAATGGGGATGAGATGCAGGTGTCTCTGGCGAGACACATGTGCCGGATAGGTTTACCATATGTAATGGGTAATCTACCCTGATCATGGTTACATGGTGTTTTAGCCCCAAAGTTGGCTTGAATTAATGTAGCCTGACTGGTTGGAAATGAGGATTTAGTATGGGCTAGGATACGTGAAGGTAGTGACAAATATATAGTCTAAGGTTGGGACACATGACTTTGTCGATCGGAATTATGTGTCGAAATGTGGAAATAGAAGAATGAGACGGAGGTCTTAGTGTCTTAACCCTAAGGTGAATCACAAAGGTTCACTTTAAGGAATAAAACCCCAAAGGTTTTAGTATAGTGAATGGCACGTAAGAGCCCAGGGATGGACGAAGAGTGTTCCAAGTGAGGCATAGTTCTATTTTTAGAATAGTTACTTATGTATTAGATAGATGATGACATAAGGTTATGTGTATGCATGTAGGTTGCCTTCTGACATGCACACGAATGGATTGCATGGATTGAGTATGGCATGAAGTCCAGGTAAGTATTACGTTCATACTCTTCTAGAGTTTTCTTTATACAAATGAAGAAGAAGACGAAAGTTTTTCTTTAAAAGGAAAACAAAACTTTTCTCCACTAAGACACGTTTTACGAAAGAAGAAGAAACGAAACATAAGTTTTTAAGTATAAGTATTTAGCAGCCCTCCTCGGCAACCCCTTTTCACGCACCCAAAGTATGTACGTGTATACATGTGAATGGATGCTATAAGTAGTATGTATTGTATGTATATTCACGAAAAGAAAATAAAAGAAGCTTTAAAAGACAAGTAAGAACTATTAAGAACCGTACAGACTGAAACTAAAATGGACTGTTTCTAAAACAACTGTTAAGAAAAGAAAGAAAACAAATTTTTTTAAAATAACTTTCTCTCGTAAAAACACTTCCTTCTAAAACAACTTTTCAAACTCTTTCTAAAACAACTTTTAAAAATAAAAGAAAGAAAACGATTTTCTTTTAAAGAAACTTCTTTTAAAACGAAAAGAAAGAAAACTTCTTTTTCTAAAATGGTTTTTTTACGAAAAGAGAAACTTCTTTTAAAACAACTTTTACAAAATAAAAGAAAGAAAACTATTTTTTCTTAAAAATGACTTTTATGAACTGTAAGAACTGAAGAAGAACTGTAAGGACTGAAATGAAAGAATTGAATTGTAAAGGAAAGGAAATGACTGAAAAGAAATGAACTGACTGAATGTATGATGTATGAAAATACGTAAGGGCTGCATGGACTGGAATGGAAATGGTACCAATGAATGGACTGGACGGGGCATATTGCAATGCTGGGTAAGTAGTACTGGTAGTGCACCCAGTGCTACACCCTGACAGAATGGATTCCCAACCCGTGGCCACGGGCAGAATCAGGTCCAAAAAACCGTTAACCCCAGCACACGTGGCGTAACAGTATGCTATGGCCAATGAAAGTGATAAGAATGAATGTATGCATGTTAAGAAAGAATGCATGTATGTATGGATGAACAGAATGCATGAATGTACGTAAGTAAGAAAAGATGTATGTATGCATGAATGTATGTAAAAAGACGTATGCATGAACAAACTCTTTAAGAAATGAAGGCAGCGATGCGTGGGGAACTGTTTAAAAGAAGAAAAGATGTTTATAAAGAAAAAAACCCCACCTCGCAATGTTTTTAAAATGAAAAGAAGGGCGTATGCATGCTAAGTACGATATATATGTATGGAATGATAAATGCATGACTGAAAATCTATGTTATTATATTTTAACGGTATGAAGTAATGCTTATGAGTCATCGACTCATTTTAATTTTATGTGTGCCCTTCCAGGGACAAGATGAGCATGATAGGTCAGGACGGGTACAACCCAAGGGGAAGAGCACGAAGGCCTAGGCAAGATATTTTATACGAGAAACTTTAATTATGAAATTTAATGTTTTCCGCTGTAATCTTATAATTAAGAAAATGAATTTTATTTATAACATAGAGTCTTTTGTATCCTAGCATGAATGGAAAAGAAATTTTAAAGGAATTGTAATTCCTGTCGATTTTTATCAAAATCGTTTTGAAAAGATCCCACCACAAGGACGGGCGTTACATTTTGCCAATGGGTTACAACTCCCATTCTATTATCTGGTATGAGACACCCTTGACTTCATTGCTTTGGCTCCAGCATAGCTCCACCCCAATGCCTGGAGGATCATAATGTCTTGCTATGTGGTGTGGCACTGGGTGTTACGGGATGTTGACGAGAAGTACCCAGATTTGACCACAAGGGAGTTTTTCTACACGCATCAGATTCAACGTCAAGAGGGCAATGTGTGCAACTTTACATCTTACATTAGGTCTAAAGTGCTCGCCTGGAACCCCAATATGATCGTGCCAAAGATTGGACAAAGAAGTTCTTATTTGTGTCTGGGAAAGGTTGGGAATTCCCCCCCGAGAGATGATTCACCAGGACCCTATCAAGGCTATATGGGGGTAGTCCCAGATGACTGAGATTTCTCAATAAGTATGTCCACCCACGAGCTGGAGTGCATCAAGCTAGTTCAAGCATGGGTTATGGCGCACCAAGAGGAGATGTGGAGCCATGCTTTGCTGAACCAATTATACATTGAGCTATTCGTGATGATGCTAGACTAGTCTGGAGCTTTGGGCTTTGACCTTTTTGAAGGGACCGCCCCATTCTCGACGGGAGAAAAGGCCTTACAGCCCCTTAGCAGGGGAATTGAGCAAAAGAAGTCATACTCTATCTGCTCGGTCTACCATAGGTCTCAAGCACAGTTTAGATGGGCTGGGAGCTTTTTCCTATTTAGGGAGCACTTCACGCATACCTAGGCCTTCAGAGACAATCTCGCCCAAGTCATCTACTACCTCGTTACAGCAGGGAGGGAGAGCGAGCATGGTTGGACATCATGGTTTGCCCTCGCTTGATTATGTTTAGGCCCTTATGGAGTAGGCAAAGGCGGGCTACCTAGATGCCACGAGTGTTGGGTGGCCCACTTCATGCATGCAGGTGGTGCCTTAAGGGTTGAACAATGAGGACCAAGAGCTCGACTTGGCTTTCTTCGCAACTTTTCTGGATCTGAACTCATAGACCACAATGGGTGAGCCTTTTGGATGCTTGGATGATGTCCTTCTGACAATGGTTTCTCCTGGTTCCCCAGGGGGTTTGGGGAGGGTGGTACCTTTCTTATATCCCTTCATCCATTGTTTTCTGGGAGACATGCTGTCTTTCTGCTCCATCACTGAGAACCTGGTGTGTGGCGAGTTGGGGACCATACAGAACTTGGGGGAGGCTTCCTCGATTCCCCCAACTAGAGCTGGTCTCAGGCAAGAAATCCATCGATGGGGACGTGGTGGTCCTCTCCCTGTGCCACGAGGGTGACGAGGCTAGGGGGTTGCTGGATGACGAATCCCAGATAGTGAACTCTGAGGGATGCCCAATTGAGGCAACGACCACATTAACCACTATGGGTTCTTCGTTCTCGGAAGAGGAGGATGCCTGAGGGGTCTCATGGCCTTGTCAGTTTACCTTTTCCCAACCCTATCGAGCTATAGAGCCCTACTGGCACAACCTTCCCTAGTGGGAGATGGAGCTGCATGGGAGGGCCAAGAAGCAGCTCGAGTTCTGGTGCCGCACTGGTAGATGCCATCAGGGACACGACATGCTAGCTCAAAGGAATCCTGTCTCCGATACGTCCCTTTTTGGTTTAGGCCCTCGCCTCTTTTGGTTCTCATGGTTTCTTTGCTTTGATGTTTCAGGGCATTGAACACCTAGCCGCCTGGATAGTAGACGGGCAGGTAGAGAGAGAGAGAGAGAGAGAGAGATTTGAGAGCCGCTAGAGTTTGTAGCCCAAGCTCATGAAAGAGCATTAGGGCTTGGGCCGAGTAAGATGGCGTGGTGGAGGCCCTTGCGGGCATCTGCATGTAGTTGCATTTAGAGGAGGGGGAATGTGCCCGCCTCCATGATCAAGTCGCCCGCCTCCAAGAGTTTGACACCTCCAACCTCCGCTTGGGATGGAACAAAGACTTGGAGTGTCAGGACATGCAATACAAAATTACATCCATAGGGACTTTGGATAGTATGCAATAATAGAAGTGGAAATAAGGGTGATAAAAATAATTGATGCCAAAATGAACTTAACATCCCAATGATTTATAAACCATAAATAGGTGCTTCCTCACTTAAGAGGTCCACTTGAGTTCAACATAATGTGGGAGTTAGAATCTCCATAAAACATAATCTACGTAATCAGATTAACTCTCGTATCTCCTCTATAGTATATAGAGCCATTGCTAAGAAAGTTAACATGAAGTCTAGCCACCTCTCCAGATCAGGTTCCTCCTTAACAATCTAAAGCCAAGAGTTCATCTTCTTCATTGAATGCTGGTCCTGACACAACTTCTACCATTCTGAGAGGAAATGGTAATGGGTCCATAAGGGTGAGATTTCCTTGAAATCTAATAAGTTAAACAACCAACTTACATAAAGATAAGATATGCATGATTAATAATGATAAACATGAGATGCATTCAATGATATGCAGGGAAAAAAAATCCCTATTTGTCTCCCATCCAGGTTCCTCAACATTTTTATAAAACCTTTGATGCACTTTCCCTTTCAGAGAGCATTTTACACTTTCTCATTTAAAAAAACATTTCAAAGAGAACATTTTATATCTCATTGCTTTAAAAAATCATAACTTTTCATCATTATTAAAGCCATTATCAACATAATATAACGTATGGTATCATCACAAATCCCCAATATGCATTGTAAGTATCTGCTAGTGACTTTAGTACAACTCATGTTAACACTATGTCTACAGACATCATAACCCAATACATTGGTTATAACATTTTATCACAACATAACATCATAACGTATCCACCTACCCGCATTAGGTGCCATAAATGACTTTCACTCCAGGATTCTTTAAAAAGAGAAGCCCGTTGACAGTTTTTTGTCAGCTCAGGAGTTACCACTCTATTTTTACTCACTTCAAAGTGGATAGAGGAGTTCCACTAAGATAATTCCTCATTCTAGCCTTTAGGGTCATGACAAAATTTATTTTCATACAATGCTTTGGAAAAAAATATTTCATGACATGTGTGTTGCACCTAAACTTTGACTCAAACTAGTGAACCAAAAATTTAGTACAGTTTTACCTGTATGTATACAGGTGTTGTAGTACCAACATGGACAAATCCACAGGGATTGACTTATGTGATAAAGAAAATAACTCAAACAATGAAAATAAATTACTAAAATGAATGCTCAATCGAATAGAAGATAAAATTACTAAGATGATGATTTTTAAATTAACAGAATAAAACTAAACTGACAAAATAAATTGATATGGAGAATGCCTAAGGTTTCGAGGATCCGTCTAATAATTTAGAATATTATTTCCGATTGATTTACTTCAATTAAACTAGAATAATGATTCTGTTTAATTAGAGGATTTAGCGTTTAAGGTCAAGAAAAATAGTCACTAATGATTAAGCATGAACGATTGATGGTTAAAACATTCACAAACTTATTTGAATATCACAAAGATTTTTTCAAGCATTCACTGTATTCAGAAATCACAATGAATCAAGATAAGTATATAGATAATCAAAATATCCAATAATAAAATCATTCAATCGATCAACCTCACAATATAAATTTCAATGTAAATCCAAAAACAATATCAAAATAATTAAACATCATCTCTAACCTTAGTACGAAAATTTAGCCAACCATGTTCATCACAAGAGTTATGGAAATCAAATGAATATTATCCATGATAAAACTAAAATAAAACACAAGCTAACACTGAAAACAACTTAGACGATAAAATAAAAGTGGAGAGAAAATAGAGCCCAAAAGAACTTCCCTCATGAAAAACATAGAACCCCAAACGAAAAGAAAATCTTTCTTGTTGCGTTTCCCTTGCGTCTCACTCCAGTCTGTCTCCTAGGCTCCAAAGTTGGATCCCTTCTCTGTTTCATTTCTCTCCCAGCCCAGGAAAAAGATCAGTTCTTGCCTTCATCAGCCCCTTCTCTCAGTCACGTTCCCAGCCCAAAACAAGAAAATCCCTCACCAGTATGTAAGTCATACGAAAAGCTCCCACAAGAAGAGTAGCGACCCCCCCCCCCCCCAAGAGAGAGTGAGTTCCTCCTTGCCCTTTTTTTTCCTTTCCCTGAAACCAACATCTCTCGCATCCTCTTCGTCTAAGTCCCCCAAGCTCCTTTTTCATTCAGCCTTTCTTCTATTCTCTACCTCTACGTAGGTCCCTATTTTTACTCTAAAAAATAAAGTAGCTCCTGTCCCATTCAAACGAAAAGGGAAAAGCTCATCACCTCTACTCCCGTCCAAGCTTTCCCTATTTCTGTCTCTTTCAAGCCTTTTCTTTTTCATTTCTCCTCTCACCAGCCAGAACCCACATCTTTCACGTCCAAACGACCAAATAACTCCCAAAACCCAAAAGCTTCTTCCCCCCCCCCCCCCTTTTTTTTCTTCTTTTCATACACTTCTTGTCGTCCGTTTACATTTCTCCTCCCCCAAAACTAGAGCCTCCATGTACATCCAAAAGGAGCTTTCGTTCTCAGCCTTCAGTCTCCAAGCCGTTTCTCCTCTCTTTTCTCATTTTAGCTCACCAACGACTTGGCCTCTTCACCCAGCTGTTTTCGTCCAGCCTCCACATACGTCCAGAAGGAGCTTCCTCCAGTCCGTCTCCTTGAAGTGCAACGTCAAGAAAAATCAAAGCTTCCAAGTGCTGCATTCCAGCTTTTGTCATCCTCTGTAAGCCTTTTTTTTTGTTCGATCTCTATCCCCAAAAACACCAGCTCTTTTCCTTTTTCTTTTAAAACTTGCTCTCTTTTTCCCTCTAAAAATCGAGCCCCTCTTCGTGAATCACTCTTCTAATCTCTCCAAAACCTACTACTTGACACCTCATAAGTCCATCCTCAACACATGAAAATGTTAGTCTTTTCTTTTCTTGTTGCAAAGTCCGCTGCATGATGGTCAAAATGTGCGTTGCCTTTTGCACGTGCTGGAAGGTTGAAAATGCAATTGCCATGTGTGCTTGTGTTTCCAAATCCATGTGCTTCCATAAAATAATGAGTGGGTCCCATAGAACCATGTGTATGTGTTTTCCCTTTGGTTTCCTATCCAAAATCAAGCCAGTCATGTGCTAAAATTGCGTGCATTTTATCTAATGATAGGAACTCAAAAACTATAAAATCAAAGGAAGAGTAAAAAAACAAGGAAAAGAAACGACACACCAAAAAAAAAAAATCAAAAAGAAATTTAAAAGTAAAAATAAAATAACAAAGAAAAACATTATTCATGTGAAGAAATATAGCTTAATTAAATTAGAGGTTATAAATTTAAGTATAAACCATGATATTAACAAATTTAAATCACAACTCAAATTTATACCTATTAACTATTTTTCCATCTAAAACCAATAAAAATGTCAAGAAGTAATTAAAATACATTAGTTTTAAATATATAAAATATGCAATATTTCGGATATGTGTGTGTGGCTAAACCTTTGTGTGTTCCTCATTAATAAGCATGATTTATCATAGGATTTTTCAACCTTAAGATTAATCATTATTGATTCTAACTATCTCAAATCCCAAGAGACTAGCAGTTTTCACGCCAACTATGTTTAAAGGTTGAACACTCAACCCCCAAAGTTTTGGGTAACTGTTTCTAGCCTTTTAGTTAGGAAAGCCAATCCGCTTTCATCTTCTTCTTATTTCTTTTCCTTTTTTTTTCTTTTTTATTATTTATTATTTATTATTTATATTTATATATCTTTTTTTTTATATCAGACTCGGTAGTCCTACAGTTTACTTCTCATATTTAAATCAATGCACAATAATGAGGAACACTAAAAGTGTAAGCATGTGCAAAATGTTCTTTCAAAACTTGTCCTTCATTCTATATAAATCATACTAATTCTCATCTCTATAAATATTGCATCCCGGTGTTTCAAGTCACTCTTCAACAAAATATGGTGCATCATAAGTCATGCTCTTTGCTTAGGGTTGAAAATAATTCTTCATAAAATAATTCCGCTTAATTACTCTACCAAGGTGCTCAAATTTCACAAAAATGTCAAAATGAGTGTGTGTTAATCATTTGTGTTTCAATGCACATAAAAAAAAATTTTTGTTTTTTTTGTTTTTTTTTATATATATATAAACTAACACATTTTCAACAGAAAACCCTCCCCCCAACTACATGTAACATTGTCCTCAATGTTCAACAAATGAATGTTTGATGTTGTATGCTATACAAGCATGAATTGAAGCAAGATAAACAATGTAGAACTTATATTGAAACAAAAATGATTAAACAGAGAGGAAAGAAGTCACTTGAGATACTCGAGTGCATACAAGGAGTAGATTTCTGTCAAAGTTAGAAGACACAAAAAGCAAAAGAAAGAAAAACAAAAAAAATACAATATATACAATGAGGAATCGAAAATTAATTCTGATAAGCAGGATCCTCCAGAGTAGTGGACTCAACCTCTGGAGTAAAATCACTCAAAAATGGTTTCAACCTTTGTCCATTAACTTTAAAAACATTACCATTCTCTGGGTTTTCTATCTCAATAGCCCCAAAAGGATGAACAGTTTTTACAACAAAGGGACCGATCCATCGAGATCAAAGCTTGCCAGGAAACAAATGGAGACTTGAATTATAGAACAAAACTTTTTGAGAAGGCTCAAAAGACTTTCGAAAAATATTTTTATCACGAAAATTTTTCATTCTCTCCTTGGAAACATGAGAGTTTTTGTAATCTTCATTCCTAATTTCCTCTAACTCATAAAGCTAAAACTTACTAAGAGAGCAAGCTTTATCCACATCAAAATTCAATTGCTTAATTTCCCAATAAGTTTTGTGTTCCAATTTCACAGGCAAGTGACACACATTTCCAAAAATGAGTCTAGATGGGGGGGACATACTAATCAGGGTTTTAAAAGTAGTATGGTATGCTCAAAGTGCGTCGGTTAGTCGTAAAGACCAATCTTTGCGACTTGGGTTAACCATCTTTTCTAAAAAAATCTTGATCTCCCGATTAAATATCTCAACTTGGCCACTTGTTTGTGGATGATAAGGGGTAGCAACCTTATGAGTAATACCATATTTTCGCATTAAGGCCTCGAAAGGTTTATTGCAAAAATGTTTACCCCCATAACTGAAATGGCTCGAGGTGTTCCAAACTTTGTGATCATTTTTCTTGCATGGAATGGCCTCAATCATTTTGGACACATAATCAATAACTACCAAAATGTAGAGATTGCCAAAAGAAACTAGGAAGGATCTCATGAAATCAATGCCCCAACAATCAAATATTTCAACAACAAAAACTAGATTTAATAGCATCATATTTCGGTGGGTAATACCTCCCAATTTTTTACAATGCTCACAAGTTTTACAAAATTCATGGGTGTCATTGAAAATGATAGGCCAATTGAAACCACATTGCAAAATTTTAAGAGCTATTTTCTTTCCAAAAAAATGGCCACCACATGCCTCAGAGTGACAAAAAGACATCACACTTTGAAATTCGATATTAGGAACACATCATCTAATTATCTGATCAAGACAATATTTAAACAAATATGGATCATCCCAAAAGAATTTTTTTACCTCTATAAAAAATTTCTTCTTATCTTGTTGAGTCTGAATGTGAGGAATTTCACTTGCAGCAAGAAAATTAGCGATGTCAGCATATCAAGGCAATTGAGATATACTAAAAAGTTACTCATCTGGGAATGTGTCTCTAATAGGAATTGTCTCTATGGAATCTGAAAGTACAAGTCTAGATTGATGATCAACAACAACATTCTCAACTCATTTTTTATCTTTAATTATCAAAACAAATTCTTGCAACAAAAGGATCCATCTAAGTAACCTGGGTTTTGCATCTTTTTTCGCTAAAAGGTATTTCAATGCAGCATGATCAGTAAAAATGACAATTTGGGACCCAGTCAAATAAGAGCGAAATTTGTGAAGTGCAAAAATTACTGCAAGTAGCTCTTTTTCATTTGTTGAATAATTCATTGAGCACTATTTAAAATTCTACTTGCATAATAAATAACACAAGGCTTTATGTCCTTACATTGGCCCAACACAGCTCCAACAACATAATCACTAGCATCACACATAATCTCAAATAGTAAATTCCAATAAGGTGATTGCATAATTGGGGCTGAAATCAACATATATTTTAGCTTTGCAAAAGCTAACTCACAATCATCAGTCCACACAAAAGAATTTTCCTTTGACAATAAATTGCACAATGGTCTAGAATTGTGCTGAAATCTTTAATGAACCTCCTGTAAAAACCTGCATGACCTAAAAAAGATCTGATATCCCTTATGTTTTTTGGGATGAGCAAATTCGAAATTAATTCAATTTTGGCCTTGCCCACTTCAATACCTTGAGAAGAGACAATGTGACCAAGGAGCATCCCTTGAGTGACCATAAAATGACACTTTTCCCAGTTTAAAATCAAATTCTTTTCTTTGCATCTAATCAGCACTTTTTCCAAATGAGTCAAACATTCATCAAATGAATCACCAAAAATAGAAAAGTCATCCATCAATGTTTCAACGAAACGCTCTACCATGTCACTAAATATGCTCATCATGCATCTTTAAAATGTAGCAGGAGTATTACAAAGTCTGAATGGCATCCTTCGATATGCAAAGGTACTAAATGGACATGTAAAAGTGATATTTGCTTGATTCTTAGGAGCAATCTCAATTTGGTTATATCCAGAATAACCTTCTAGGAAGTAATAAAATTTATGACCCGCTACAAGTTCAATGATTTAATCCATGAATGGTAGGGGAAAATGATCATTCCTAGTGACAGAATTTAGTTTTCTGCAGTCAATGCACATACACCAACCAGTAGTAACTCTAGTTGAGATCAATTCATTATCAGCATTCTTAACTACAGTCACACCAGATTTCTTAGGTACTACCTGCGTAGGACTAACCCATTTGCTATTAGAAATAGGATAAATGATCCCTACATCCAGAAGTTTTAACACCTCTGTTTTGACAACCTTTTTCATGTTGAGGTTCAATCTACGTTGCATCTCTCTAGAGGGTTTAGCATTGTCCTCTAGATATATCCTATGGGTACAAATTAAAGGACTAATACCTTTAATATCAGCTATGGTCCATCCTATTGCTTCTTTGTGTTCAATGAGAACACCAATTAATTTTCTCTTCTAAATTTCATCCAGTTTTGATGAGATGACCACTGGTAATATCTCTGCTTGGCCTAAAAATGCATATTTGAGATCAACAAGTAGAAGTTTCAAGTGGAGTTTTGGTGTTTGCACAGTTGAGGGGAGGGACACGACATCATGAGGTGACAATTCCTCAAAATGTGTCCTTCATTTATCAGTGTGTCCATTATAGGAATAGATCCTAACAAAAAATTCATAGATCCAAGCATAGAATCATCATTAAAATTTTCACCATGAACCAAACAAGCCTCAAGAGGGTAAAAAAAAAATTGACAAGTCAAATTTATTTTGAACAAGAGTTTGGATCAAATTTACTTCATGCACATCATCATCATCGCCAGGCCAAAGTCATGTTGCCAAAAGAAATTATCATCACACCACTCCTACAATTTATTAAAGCATTTGAGATCGCAAGGAATGGCCTACCCAAAATTATAGGAATTTGAATGCAAACATCAAAGATAGGTTCAGTGTCCAAAATAATAAAATCCACTGGAAACTACTTGCACTAACACATCCTCAACTATCCCTCTTGGTATTTTTATTGAACAGTCAGTAAGTTGGAGTGTTACCTTAGTGGGTTTAAGTTCACCAAGACCCAATTGCTCATATACCGAGTAAGGTAAGAGGTTAACACTAGCATCAAGGTCAAGTAAGGCTTTCTCAATTTTAAAATTTCTAATCACACAATAAATTGTTAGACAACCTGGATCTTTATACTTTGGAGGAGAATTATTCTAAATGATGGCACTTACCTGTTCTGTGAGGAAAGCCTTCTTTTGCACTTTCATCGTATGCTTCATTGTACACAGATCTTTCAAAAATTTAGCGTAAGATCGAATCTGTTTAATAGCATTCAACAAAGGAATGTTAATTTTCACTTGTTTGAAAATCTCAATAATATCAGCATTTTGAACCAATTTATGAGAAGGTTCCAACCTTTGGGGAAAAAGGGCAGGTATTGGGGCTTTCACAGGCATATCTAGCTCGACCTTGTCAAGTTCACATCACTCTTGAAATTTAAAGAATTGTTGGTCTCATCAACTTTCATTGAAATACTCTTATCAATTATTTTTCCATTGCGTAGAGTGGTGATGGACTTGGCATGTTCAAATTTTGAATTAGAAGAATTTGAATTTCTTACCTCAAAATTCCCTTTGGGATTCGGCTGAGGTTGAGCAAGAAACTTACCCTTTTCTTGAGCGTGCAATGCGGAAGTCAAGTTGTTAATGGAATTTCTCATCTCATTAGTGGCCTGCATTGTCTAAGTGTTAATATTGGCTTGCCCCTGCATAAAAGTTTGTAATGTCTCCTCAAGGGTTTTCTTATGTGGAGGCACAGAAGGAGTAGAAGAAGAAGGCCCTTGAGAATTTTGATTTGAATTGGACTCATTCCTCCAACTAAAGTTGGGGTGATTTCTCTATCCAGGATTATATGTTTCCGAATAAGGGCAAGAAAATGGTATCCTATAAGAATTCATGGCATTTGCTTGTTCATGCAACACCTCTTTAAAAATGGAGATTGTTGGACAATCCTGAGTTAGGTGTCCACTAATCTCACATATGCCACAATTTTCTTCTTCTTTTTCAATGGCCTTAGCCAAATTTACCTTACTAAGTTCGATGGCCTCGACTTTTCTTGTCAAACTTGTTATCCTAGCATTCACATCATCATTTCCTTTGAGGACATACATACCCTCTTGAAATATGGCATTAAGCTTGGGCTTATTTGACCGATTAGAATGATCTGTGTTGTCCCAAGAGTGGGCATTTTTAGTCAATTGGTCAAAATAGTCACAAGCATCATCAGGATCTTTATTCAAAAATTCACTATTACACATCATTTTTACAAACTAGCGCATTTGAGATGTTAAACCTTCATAAAAACTAATGGTGCGCCAAGTCTCATAGCCATGATGTGGGCAAGTGAGGAATAATTATTTAAAACGTTCACAACACTGAAAAATGTTTCATTTTCTTTTGGAGAAAAATTCATAATGTTTCTGAGAAGAGTGTTGGTCTTATGAGTAGGAAAAAACTTTTTCTTGCATTTCTTGCCATGTGCCAATAGATCTTGGTCTCAAGAAATTCAGACAATTTTTAGATTTTTCTTTTAAAGAGAATGGGAACAACTTTAATAATAACAACATCATCATTGACAGTTTGATTTTGTAAAGTTGCACAAACCTCTTCAAATTCTTTCAGATGTAAATAAGGACTTTTTGAGTCTAAGCCATGAAACTTGGGAAGTAATTGAATTACTCCAAGTTTTAAATCAAAATTCCTCATATTTGTATGAAAAATCATGCAAGATGGAGTACTTGTCCTTGTTGGCTACAAATACTCACGTAAAGTTCTCATTGGTGGATTATTTTGAGCTCCCGCTTTTTCGAGTTCGTCGTGAACACTATGATTGTCAACCATGGTGTTAGAATGATTTTTGGAATCACCAGACAACTTATCTGCCAATTCTTTTAAAACAATTTTTTTTTTCTCAATCTACCAGTTTGATCAGCCTACCACGAGATCATTCATCATAGAGGCTCAAGTACATTCAAAAACTAAAAGGTATGGACAGGTATGAAAATTAATTAGTGCATGCACCACCTAAAGTCTTCTATTCTAAAAACTAAATGCAAAACAAGTAAGAAAGTTTAAAAAAAAAAATGGAACGAGATTACCAAATAATATGAATATGAAGGCAATGTTACTTGATCCATCTCCCGTCAAAACAACAAAAATCGTACCTGCAAAAAAACTATGAAAAAGTTAGCAAAAGATTACTATTTTTTTTTTTTTTAAAAAATATTATCACAAGTTGCAATCCCCGACAACGGCGCCAAAAACTTGTTGCGCCTAAACTTTGACTCAAACTAGGGAACCAAAAATTTAGTGTAGCTTTACCTGCAAGTATACAAGTGTCGTAGTACCTAACATGGTCGAATCCAAAGGGATTGACTTATGTGATAAAGAAAATAACTCAAACAATAAAAATAAATTACTAAAATGAATGCTCAATCCAATAGAAGAGAAAATTACTAAGATGACAATTTTTAAATTAACAGAATAAAACTAAAATAATAAAATAAATTGATATGGAGAACGACTAAGGTTTCGAGGATCGGTCTAATAATTTAGAATATTATTTCCGATCGATTTACTTCAATTAAACTAGAATAATAATTCTATTTAATTGGAGGATTTAGCATTTAAGGTCAAGAAAAATAGTCACTAATGATTAAGCCTGAACGATTGATGGTTAAAATATTCACAAACTCATTTAAATATCACAGAGATTTTTTCAAGCATTCGCTGTATTAAAAAATCACAATGAATCAAGATAAATATATAGATAATCAAAATATCCATTAATAAAATCATTCAATCGATCAAACTCACAATATAAATTTCAATGTCGATCCAAAAATGATGTCAAAATCATTAAACTTCACCTCTAACCTTAGTACGAAAATTTAGCCAACCATATTCATCACAAGAGCTATGGAAATCAAATGAACATTATCCATGATAAAATTAAAATAAAACACATGTTAACACTGAAAACAACTTAGACTATATAATAAAAGTGGAGAGAAAATAGAGCCCAAAAGAACTTCCCCAAATGTAGAAACCCCAAATGAAAAGAAAATCGTTTCTTGCTGCATTTCCCTTGCATCTCGCTCCAGTCAGTCTCCCACGCTCCAAAGCTGGATCCCTTCTCCGTCTCGTTTCTCTCCCAACCCAGGAAAAAGA
This sequence comes from Carya cathayensis, assembly GCA_011037825.1. Lineage (NCBI taxonomy): Eukaryota > Viridiplantae > Streptophyta > Magnoliopsida > Fagales > Juglandaceae > Carya > Carya cathayensis. The sequence continues at coordinate 1,127,103 of QGSO01000320.1, forward strand.
TCAATTCTTGCCTTCGTTAGCCCCTTCTCTCAGTCACGTTCCCAACCCAAAACAAGAAAATCCCTCACCAGTCCATAAGTCATACGGAAAGCTCCCGCAAGAAGCATAGCGAGCCCCCCTCCCAAGAAAGAGTGAGTTCCTCCTTGCTTTTTTTTTTCTTTCCTTGGAACCAGCTTCTCTCTCGTCCTCTTCGTCTAAGTCCCCCAAGCTCCTTTTTCATTCAACCTTTCTTCTGTTCTCTCCCTCTACGTAAGTCCCTGTTTTCACTTTTAAAAATAGAAAAGCTCCAGTCCCGTTCAAAAGAAAAGAGAAAAGCTCACTGCCTATACTCCTGTCCAAGCTTTCCCTATTTCCGTCTCTTTCTAGCCTTTTCTTTTTCATTTTTCCTCCGAGTCTGCATCTCCTCTCATCTCACCAGCCAGAACCCATGTCCTTCACGTCCAAACGACCAAATAACTCCCCAAAACCCAAAAGCTTCCTTCCCATTTTTTTCTTTTCATAAACTTCTTGCCATCCATTTACGTTTCTCCTCCCTCAAAACCAGAGCCTCCAAGTACATCCAGAAGGAGATTTCATTTTTAGGCTTCCGTCTCCCAGCCGTTTCTCCTCTCTTTCTCTCGTTTAGCTCACCCACGACTTGGCCTCTTCACCCAGTCGTTTGCATCCAGCCTCCACATACGTCCAGAAGGAGCTTTCCTCCAGTCCGTCTCCTTGAAGTGCAGCGTCAAGAAAAATCCAAGCTTCCAAGTGCTACGTTCCAACTTCTGTCCTCTTATGTAAGCCTTTTTTTTGTTCGATCTTCATCCTCAAAAACACTAGCTCTTTTCTTTTTTCTTTTAAAACCTGCTCTCTATTTCCCTTTAAAAACCGAGCCCCTCTCCATGAATCACTCCTATAATATCTCCAAAACTTGTTACGTGACACCCCGTAAGTCCATCCTTAGCACATGAAAATGTTAGCCTTTTCTTTTCTTGTTGCAAAGTCCGCTGCATGATTGTCAAAACGTGCGCTGCCTTTTTCACGTGCTTGATGGTTGAAAATGCAGTTGTCATGTGTGCTTGTGCTTTCCAAATCCATGTGCTTCCATAAATAATGAGTGGGTCCCACGAAACCATGTGCATGTGTTTTCCTTTTGGCTTCCTGTCCAAAATCAAGCCGGTCATGTGCTAAAATTGCGTGTATTTTATCCAAAGACAAGAACTCAAAAACTATAAAATCAAAGGAAAAGTAAAAACAAGGAAAATAAACAATACACCCAAAAAAATAGAATATAAAAAATAAATTAAAAAGTAAAAATAAAATAACAAAGAAAAACATTATTCATGTGAAGAAATATCACTTCATTAAATCAAAGGTTATAAATTTAAGTATAAACCATGATATTAAAAAATTTAAATCACAACTCAAATTTAAACCTATTAACCATTTTTTCATCTAAAACCAATAATAATGTCAAGAAGCAATTAAAATAGCTTGGTTTTAAATATATAAAATATGCAATATTTCAGTTCAATCAATGTACATCTGTAGTTCATGTGAAAATGACATTTATATGCAATATGTTAAAATGGTGAGAAGTTCACATGTCATGTAAGCAAGTAATCAAATGCTCAATGATGTTTCATATAATGTTTCATGCTCAAAATTACATTTATATTATGAATGTAGCATTTATACATAAATTATCTAAAAGTAAGTTAGAAGTTAACTTACAAACTTCTTGGATACTTAGGAATTTGGTGTGGTTGTAATCAAAGTTATTCTAAGTTAGGAATAGCACCATTAATGAAGATGTTCATAAACAAAAGGGAACATATATTATTTACAAAATTGCCACAAAGGCCCTAAATTTTTACTATTTGCATTTTGGATCCAAAATTCACAAACCTCATATTTTCTATGTTCTAAATTCATATATGACCTTAGAATTTAAAAAATAAAATCAAAACTAGGTCAAACTAATCAACCTGTGGCATGCATCAATGTGGGTTTATTTGTGATTTCAAGCCTATAGCTTCTATGCATGCATGTGTGATCAATTTCCATCAAACATATATCCATGACACTAATCTTGGAACATTTTTACAACTTAAAAAAATACCACACGAGTTCATCCCAATACTTAGGCATTGAATAACACCAAATCATCCAAAACATGTGTATGCATGAAGTTTCTAGCTTCCCTTTGTCAATGCAAGTTTTAAAGCCTAAAGAAATCATGCATTTCAATGCCTAACATGATGATAACTGGTTCCTAAAGTTTATAAGACCATACTTGAGGAAATAGAATATGATATTCCATGATTGTTCTCATACAATTGCAAACCGAATACTTAGATGATAACCACAAGATATGGATTTATAAACCTATCATGACATGCTATTTTCCTCAAATTTAAGCATTCAATAAATCTCCCAAGACATTGGTAATACATATAAAATCATATCAAGTCATTTCATGGCTAAAATTTCATCCCAAGACAATTTCTTCAATCAAAACTCCAAATCTGGACTGATATGCAACACCTTGAGTAAAACCTTTTATAAATCAATCAAATCCCCATTATCATGTCATAAATCAGAGCCTAACATGTTAATCTATCACCAAACAAGAGATAAGGCAAGAATACTTACCAAAAGTAGTGGCCCTTGAGCTCTCAAAACTCAACTCACTCCAAGAGCACTCTAACTCACTTGGTTTCTCACTATTCTCACACTAAGAGGGAATGACTCTCAAGAATACTAGAGGAAGGATTTAAGAAGAATTGTGAGGAAGTGAGGGGTGAATTTTGGTATTTATAGGACTCAAATGGATGGGAGAGAGGTGAAGGGACGTTGGTCTTCAATGAAGGGAAGTGTTGTGATTGGTGTGTGTGGTTGATGGAGTGCTTGAGTTAATTTTCAGATTTGTCATGACTTGGTCAGCTGAATAGTGATCTAAATCTTCATGTTTAACCTTGTAAAAGAGGTATAAAGTGGCCACGGGTGCAGTGGGCTACATTGGTGCAGAAAAATAAAACAAAAAATCAAATGAGAACTACTACTCAAAGGAGGCCAATGATTTTGAATCAAAACTGTCCAGATTTTGATTCCCTTCTTGTCCCTTCTTCTTGGTCTATTTTGGGGGTATTATGACCATCCTTTGAAGGCTTTTTTAGGTGAGGAAGAGAGACATGAGTGGCTTACAAGTGATCATGCTTGAGCATAAATGAAAGGGGTGAAATGGGTGATGTTTTTTTTCATGTGTGCCTCTCTTTGTGCCAATCGATTAGGCTGCCTTGGTGAGGTAATTTGTCAAGCAAGCACTTGAGTGCTTTGAAGCACTTAAAAGGGAAAAATAGACAAGGGTGGTAGAAAGTGGGAATGGATGGTTTTGGTGCAAAAAAATCCTTGAAGAAGCTAAGGGCAGTTGGTTTGCTTCCAACTAGTTTTCCTAAGGAAATGGTTGGACTTTGGTTTGGTTTCTTGGAGGAATTTCGCCCAATGCTTGGTCTGGTCCATAAGTGATGAGATTATGTGTGATTGATGAAATTGCAAATGAATATATGATGGAAATGGCTTGGGCTAGGGGCTGACTTGATGCAATGCACATGAAGGTGCACCTAGGTGCTGATTGGTGGTGATTTGGGCATTACCATGACTTTGCTTCTCTATTGACATGTGTTGGGTCAAGCCTAACCTTCTAAGTTAGTATAAGAAAATTTCAAATCCACAATAAAGACCAAAAATTTCAGATTATAAGTGTGGAAAATTAAATTAAAGAAAAATTAAGCTAACAAAATGGTTTATAGGTCACTAATCAATTGGGAGCATCAGCCTAGGAAACTAGTCCAGATCTGGAATCGACCATTAAGGTCTAAGCACAAAGCATCAGCCTAGGGAACCAGGTAGGATCTAGAATCGGTCACACTAGCTGGCAAGAGGGGATTGGGACACTTAGGAGAGGTGCTCTCCCTTCGGCTACCAAGGTCTGAGGAGTTAAATGGTAGGGTGGGATCTGGAGTGCATCATAGGGGCAGATCTAGTGAAATTTTTTTATTATGTCATTGATTAGCAGGTACATTCCCTCTCACTCCATCTCAACTCTCATACATAATTTTTTTGAGATGCTAGGTGTTCCACAGTTGCGGCAGTGCTTTCCCCTCTACGTCCTTGAGCTAGTACATTCCAGGTTTGTGGCAGGCCGTGATTATGTCAGGCCCATCCCACCTCGGTCCTAGTTTCCCCTCTTCCTAGGTCATCACTCCCATCTTCCTCAGCACCAGCTCCCCTTCTTTAAATGATTAAGGTCTAACCCTCTGATTGAAGTATTACTCCATTTTTCTCTTGCTGGCTGCCATCTTTGCTTCTGCCTTATCCCGACTTTCATCTACTAGGTCTAGATTCATATGCAGGCCTTCATTGTTTGCCGTCTCCTTACGGTGTTGAACTTAGAAAGTGTGATGACCCAAACTTAGCCAAGTCTTCGTTCATATTTCATTTTTAGGCTATGCATGGTTGTTAGGCCATGGAAGATGGTAGAAGATACTTAGAAAATTATGGACTTGATGCATTGGGCATCGAAGCCCACAAGGCCCATGCGTTTCAACCACTACCTTAGGGCACACTCCCAACTCATCACTTAGTGCCACTTGTCATCTACTTATGTCCTACACTAGGTACAATAAACTTGGACGTGATATGGGGAGGGGGGGGGGAGGTTGAGAGACTTTAGTGTTTGGTAACCTAAGAGCCCCACATGCCTATCATGGAATTTCTCACCTACCTTCGGCCACTTGTCATGCATGCAAAAGACCTTGTTTGAGTCAACCACCTTTTTTACACTTGTCACTAGCCTAGAGGACTTCTAGAGGAAGGAAATGATGAGACACATTGGGAATACCAAGGATCTCACTCAGCCAACACACCCTCATCAAACCTCTCATGCTTGCATGCCACTTGTCAAGATTGTGTGAGTTTCTAGAAGCATGTAATGATTGAGAAGAGGAAGAGTTGCTTTTGGAAGAGGTAAAACCTAGTCCCTAGTTTTCAGCCAACCCACTTTCACTCAAGCAAATGCCACTTGTCACTTGTTTGGAAAACCCTAGAGAGAAGACCATGAGGAAGAGGGAAAGCTTGCTTGAGAATGGACATGCACGCCTATTAAGATTCTAGAAGAATCTTGTGAAAGGACAAGCATGAGGTGGACACTAGGACATAGGAGATGTACATGCTACCCACCAAAGAACCAATCACACATTGCCCCAGGTCTTGGAAAAAGAAGAGATCTTCTTGGGGAGATGAAAGGTTTTTGGCCACCACCCACACACACACACTTGACTTGCCACATGGTAATCATGCACATGTGTTGTGGTTCAAGGATGATTTAGGGTTTAAAGATTGACCCTTTTGCCACCAAGTTCAACGAATCTAGACACATAGAGAAGGGTAGAAGAGGAATTTGGGTTCCAGTTTGGGTAAACCACATGCCACTTGTCCAAAAGGAACCTTTGATTTTCCAAGACAATCCATCATAGGGAGTGATAAGGGGCACACAGATGGTAGTTGTATTAGGACCAGACGAGGACGGACAGAATGGACCAGTGGATTCAACTGATTGAAGAGGAGCCAGACCTTGATCGAAGATTAGATCTTATTTTGATGTTCATAGCTCTAACCCTTTGTACCGTAGAGTGTATGAAGGAGTTTATCTAGTCATGGAGACTTATTATTTGAAGTAGTATATTGAGGATATGCTACCTTATCTTTTGAACTCATGATGAATATTAATACTATTGGGATGTTTTAGTTCATCCTGTCATAAGTTATATTTAGTAATCCTTATTCCCCTGCAATTGTTGCATATTGCTAGTTACATTCTGGGATGCATTGCATATTAACTATCAGGAACGAGGGTATGTAACCTTGTGTTGCATGTCCCAGCACTCTAAGACTCCATTACATCCCAAGCAAGGAATTGAGGGTGTCATAGGGTGGTATTAGAGCAATTACATCTCTGGGTAAATCTACATGTCCTTAGGAATGTTATGCTAGAGTGTAGGTTTGAATCTTTAGTTTGGATAGGCTTGAATTTTAAAGTTGGAGCTGGATCTAATACACATTCCTCTCAAGATATTAACAACAAAAGGAAAATGGCACTTGACAAAAGGGAAAGAAACCCCGAAGGATCCAATGCTCGTTGAGATCAAGACTGCCCATTGGACAGAGGGCACGATTTGCCAAAAGATAAATGCTATAAAGCAACAACATGAGATTATCCTCAGAAGAAACCAACAACATCTGCACCCACAAGTGGAAAGGCAGGAGAGGATGTGATTACACCCAAAGAATAACACGGTAGTTGTAGCACAGCTTTGGGGTGTCAATTCCACAGGGAGACAAATTAAAATAATAGCAGAAGGAACAAAGAAACTAAAGAAAAATGTTAAATAAGTAATGGAGAACAAAGATTAATTTTAACTATAAATTAAAGTAAAGTAAAGTGATTAACGAAAAAATCACTCAAATTTGATGAACAGTAAAGCGTCGGAAATTCCTTGTACAAATCCGGTATTTTAATTATTTTTAATTCATTGGATAACTCAATTAGGAACTCAATTCCTGAAATTCCCAATGAGAATGTATAGATTTATAAACCAAAATTAAATCAAATGTAACCCTTTGGAAAATCATTCACCATTTTTAAAATACATAAATTACTATTCATATTGAGAAAATCTAACAACGACAATATACTCAGGGAGCGATATTACAGCAAAAAACTAAATCAATATAGATAAATAATTGATCCAAAAATAATTAAAGAACTAATCCATTCAATAGAAAAAGCATGACTGAATCCACAAACAGAATAAATTCTACAATTATTCGGAGAAGAAATCATCAACAATGAATTGAGAATGATAAAACAAAAGAGTTTTAGCAATTGAAAATCAAATACATGAATTAAAAATAAATTAGAAATATCATCTAATGTGCAAGTTCATTCCTAACCCTACTTGAGAATTTAGTTACCCATAAATATAATGGACAATAAGAATCTCCAGAGAAAGATGAAGCAAACGGCGGCCATGAAAATGATTTTTTTCTCTCTTCAAATTTGCCTCTTGTGCCTCCCTCCTCCTCTATTTCATGCTAATAATATACTTATATCGGGTAGGAAAGAAACCCTAATGTCGTCATAATTTTCGTATAAAAAAATCACCTAAATTTTAGGACTCATCTTAGCAACCATGTTTGTGCTTTAGGAGTTTGAATTTGGAAATCCTTATTAGAGACACATTTATAGCCCTTTAAGATAGCTTTCTAATACATTAAGAATCACATCAATCTGATATGTGAGTAAAAAGTTAAAGTAAAAAAACTAAAGTATGTCCAGACTATCTCCTAGCAGATTTCGGATTTGGACTTCTTGTAGTTTTCTTTTGTGATTTTTTTTTCTTTTTTTTCTTGATCCAAATTTATCTCAAACCCCATGAAGATCCTCCTTTGAATTTGACTGGGCTTTGACTTGCTCTTTTATAAACTCTGAAATTAAACATAAAAACTGTTTATGAGTATCCCAACATAACTAGAAACTCAAATTAAAAATACACATTAATTCCTATGATTTTTATTCATATTTTAGCATTTTAATTAAATAATAAGGTTTTTAGAGTGCACTTTCACACACTCATCACACCCCCCAACTTACTCATTGCTAGTCTTTAGCAATTTTCATGTCCAAAACAATGAAAGAGACCAAAGAAAATCACACATAGAGGCCATCAAGTCACACTTTACAGATTCACATATCAAAACAATTTAAGGAATCCAATAACCCATCAAGATCAATCCACCTAATCCATAGAGTGTGTGTGTGTTCTCCAAGCCATAACCATCTTACCACTAACTTTGACACATGCAACATCAAGAACGTCTCAAGCAAAAGGTTCAACTCCATAACTTACAGGTATAATAGTATTTCGTGTAAGGGCTCTCTCTATGGAGTTGACAATGGGTATACACACACTCTCATAGAAAATTAGGAATTTATGTACAAGCAACAAGAAAACATTGATCTTATGATAGGAACCCTAACAAATGAGACTTTCACCAGTCTTTCCAATAGCTTACTTAGGATCAGAACGGTCAACACAAAAGTTTGTAACGTGGCTTGAGTTTGGGGCTATATGATAATAAAAATGATGAAAGGGATTCAAAAGCTTCCAAGTACATACAAACGGAATTTTATTAAATATCTCAATAGACCACACTTCTCACTTGATGTATTCTCCAACTTTTCAAATCATCAAATAATAATGCTTTTCCTTCTTCTTCCTCTTCTCTCTTTTTTTTTTCAACAATTTGATGGACAAACACATGCCACTTTGGTATTCTTTCCATTTCTACCAACCTTTTCTTTTTTCTTTTTTTTTTTTTTTTCTTTTGGAGCTCACTCAATTGAACACTTTGCAACTTTACTCTTCTCTCTCTTTTTTTGTCTTCTTCTTCTTCTTCTTCTTTTAATTGAAAATGATAAAATAAAAGAAAGAAAATACAAATTCCACACCTAGTATACACTTGGAAGTAAAAAGGATAGAAAAATTGATGGATAGGTTATACTCCAATGTGGAGAGGTATGGATGATATGGGCATATGAAAAGAAAAAGTTACATGTGTTTATTGGCTCAAAGTTGGCTACTAGGGGTCTATGATGGAAAGGGTTAGTTTGAAAAGCTCAAACATTGATCCTAAGTTGACTTTCGTCATATCCTTAGTATATCCATCATCTTACCATAAACCAAGTAATGATATTCTCAAAAGAAGTGCCCAATTCAACAGATCAATAAACGCTTATCACAATTTACTGCATTTGTATACTCTCAATCCTCTCCAAACTCACATGAATACTTAAGCAAAAGAGTTCTAGCTACATGTGTCAAACCACCATCTTACCACAAAGCTTGGATAAGTGCATTAAGGGTTCTGTGAATGCTTCAGCAAAAATGATTATGGTGGGTTTGGTGAATTCGCAAAGATGGCTATAAATGAGAATGAGTACACATGTGAAAATGATGCATGTGTGATGCAAATTAAAAAAAAAATTGACACATAAAATATACCACAGATTTCCAACAAGCATTTTAAATATTGAATTTGCACCACCACCCCCAACTTAAATGAAACATTGTCCTTAGTGTTTAGGAATCAAAATTGAATGGGGAGTAACTAAAAATGGTAGAATACACCTAATGAGTGACATGGGTAGCTCGCTAAGCACCAAAGATGGTGACCTGAACTGACAGAATAAAACTAACCTACAAAAAAAGACAAAGAAAACAACAACAAACAAAAAGAAAAAGAAAGAAAGTAAGAGAAAATAAAAATAAAACAACGCAAAACAAAATAAATAAAGAAAAACATACATGGGTGGTGTGGTCAAGGTTGATAGACTGGATCCACCAGTGGAATGTCTTCCACTTCCATAACTTGCCTATCAATTAATAATTTAAGGCGTTGATCATTTACTTTAAAGATCCGACCATCCTTAGGATCTTCTATTTCTACCGCCCCATTTTTAAAAATATTTTTCACTACAAATGGGTCAGTCCACCTAAACTGAAGTTTTCCTTGGTGCTTGTGAAATCCAAAATCACATAAGTATATTCGGTCATTAGGTTCAAACCTCTTCCTAAGAATATTTTTATCATGAAACGTTTTCATTTTAACCTTATAGACTTTAGACTTAGGCAAAGGTTTCAATTTAACTATTGGTGCTTTCATACTTACAGGAATCTATTTCCCACCTTTCTTAGGCAACTCCTCAAATTTCTGTTGCCAAGCCTGTGTGCCATAATCCTAAGTTTTATAAAAAACAGTACAAATATCAATAACATCAGATGAATCACTAATAGTATCAAACTCAGAATTCACAAGGGAATATTCTGAGTGCATCAATAATGAGTGCGTTTGGAGGCACTCGTCATCTGTTGGTTGTTTCTCATTATGGAAAATGTTGACCTCCATGGTCATGTTTCCAAAAGATAGTTTCATCAACCAATTCCTGCAATTTATAAGTGCATTAGCCGTAGCAAGGAAAGGTTTACCTAATATGAGAGGAACCTTAGAGTTAGACTCAACAACTGATTGGGTGTTCAAAATTAAGAGATCAACAGGATAATAAAACTTGTCAATTTGGATAAAAATATCCTCAACTATCCCTCTCGGTTTCTTAATTGAACGATCAGCCAACTGAAGCACAATAGAAGTAGGCTTAATTTCACCCAAACCAAGCTGCAAATAAATGGAATAAGGCATCAAATTAACACTAGCTCCTAAATCTAGCTAGGCTTGTCCAAAATCATGATTCCCAATACTTTATGCAATTGTTGGACAACTAGGGTCCTTATATTTAGGAGCAATTCGTTGCTCAATTAGAGCACTAACTTGCTCTGTCAGAAATGCTATCTTCTTAACATGGTGCTTCCTCTTAACTGTACACAAATCTGTAAGAACTTTTGCATAAGTGGAAACTTGTTTGATAACATGCAAAAGAGGAAGGTTAATCTTAAACTGCCTGAGGTTCTCCAAGATTTCATTACTAGAATCCAAACTTTGCATACCAGATTTTAAAGCTTGAGGAAATGGTACCTTAACTGGACTCTTGATTACCTCGGCTTCCTTGGGGAACTTGGTCCTATCATTGCTTTGTTCCTCTTCAACATCCTCTAGCTTATTAGTTGTTGGGATGTGTAAGGACTTACCACTTCTTGTCACAATGGCATTGACCTCTTTCAAATTTTTTTGTGCCATATGCTGACCTTGCGATTGAGTTGAGAAGTGAAACTTGCCACGATCATCACACTCAAGGAGCTCATTATCTTGGATATATGACTCTTTATCTCTTTGTTTTCTTCAACAACCTGCATAATCAAATATTCAAACTTTTGATTAGTTTTACTTTGTGCCTCAATAAAAGCATGTAAAGTATCTTCTAAGGGGCTCCTAGAAGATGAAGGTGTAGGATATGATCTAGGGGGTTGTGCAAACTGCTGGTTTTCAGATTTTCAACTAAAATTGGGGTGATTACGCCACCCAGGATTGTAGGTATCAGAGAAAGGTGCAACAGGCTTCATGTACATACCTAAGACATTACATTGTTCCTCATACATCCCTTTCATCTCAGCAAATGTGGGACACTCTTGGGCAAGATGATCTACCCCGCCACACACAAAAGATAGTTCAAAAGACTCTGCATGATTAGCCACGTGTGTTGGCTTTAAGTCCTTAGTCTTTAAAACCTCTAACTCCCTAGTGAGTATCTCAACCTTAGCCTTTAGGTTATCCTCTTCCCTAAGATGGTAAATTTCACCAGCATTTAGGTTTCCTACAGGTCGTGACCTATTTGTGCTCTCAGTAGCACTAGGCCCAGTCCAAGTGTGAGTTTTTTCAGCAAACTCATTGAGGTATTCTATGGCCTCATCAGGATCTTTCTGTAAGAACTCACCATTACACATCATCTCCACAAATTGATGCTCTCTAGGTGTAAGTCCCTCATAAAAATAGCTCACTAAGTGCCAATTCTCATACCCATGGTGAGTACACATACTCAATAGCTCCTTAAATCTCTCCCAAGACTGATACAAAGTCTCACTGTCCTTTTGTGCAAAGGTAGAGATTTGCCTTTATAAAAGCATTGGTCTTATGTTGGAAAAAGTATTTATTAAAGAAGACCTGAGTCATCTCATTCCATGACCCAATAGATCGTGGTCTCAATGAGTATAGCCAACTCTTAGCTCTATTCTTCAAAGAGAAAGGAAAGAACTTAAGTCTCACAATGTCATCAGTTACATTTTGACTATGAAAAGTCACAACTACTTCCTCAAACTCCCTAATGTGCACATATGAATTTTCATTTTCCAAACCATGAAAAGTAGGGAGCAACTGTATCATCCCTGTTTTAAAATCCAATTGGCGAGTATTAGCTAGAAACATGATACATGATGGTGTGGTTGTGCGTGTAGGGTGGAGGTAATCCTGAAGGGTCCTAGTGGGTTGATCTACGTGTTTACTCATTTCCTCAAAATTAGAAAAATTATCAAACAAATTATTAGAAAAATTAGGCTCTGATTCTAACTCTAACAAAGGTCTACAAGCAAACCGATCCAAGACATCTCTATACTTGTGCATGCTAGGTAGAAAAAAATGCAACACTAAAAAAAAACCTACAAAAAGAAAAAGAAAATAAAATAAAGATGCAGCAAGCTAAAAGAAGGAACGAAGTTACCGCCTTTACAGACTGCTAAAAGGAAAAATTATCTCACAATTCTTCTACCGTCTCTCCGGCAACGGCGCCAAAATTTGATTACGCCCAAAGAATAACGCGGTAGTTGTAGCACAGCTTTGGGGTGTCGATTCCACAGGGAGACAAATTAACAAAATAGTAGAAGGAACAAAGAAACTAAAAAAATATATTAAATAAGTAATAGAGAATAAAGATTAATTTTAACTGTAAATTAAAGTGAAGTAAAGTGAAGTAAAGTGATTAACGGAAAAAGTACTCAAATTTGACGAACAGTAGAGCATCGAGAATCCCTTGCACAAATTCGGTATTTTAATTATTCTTAATTCATTGGATAACTCAATTAGGAACTCAATTTCCAAAATTCACAATCGGAAGGTATAGATTTATAAACCAAAGTTAAATCAAATGTAACCCTTTAAAAAAGTATTCACCACTTTTAAAATACGTAAATTATTATCCCTATTGAGAAAATTCAACAACGACAATATACACAGGGAGCAATATTGCAGCAAAAAATTAAATCAATATAGATAAATAATTGATCCAAACATAATCAAAGAACTAATCCATTCAATAGAAAAAACATGACTGAATCCATAAACATAATGAATTCTATGATTACTCGGAGAAGAAATCATCAACAATGAATTGAGAATGATAAAACGAAAGAGTTTTAGCAATTTAAAATCAAATACATGAATTAAAAATAAATTAGAAATATCATCTAATGTACAAGTTCATCCCTAGCCCTACTTGAGAATTTAGTTACCCATAAATATAATGCACAACAAGAATCTCCAGAGAAAGATGAAGCAAACGGCGGCTATAGAAGTGATTTTTTTCTCTCTTCAAATCTACCTCTTGTGGCTCCCTCCTCCTCTATTTCGTGCTAATCATATACTTATATGGGATAGGAAAGAAACCCTAATGTCTTCATAATTTCCGCATAAAAAAATCGCCTAAATTTTATGATTTATCTTGGAAGCCATGTACTCTCTTTAGGAGTTTGAATTTGGAAATCATTATTAGAGACACATTTATATCCTTTTAAGATATATTTCTAATACATTAAGAATCGCATCAATTCGATATGTGAGTAAAAAGTTACAGTCAAAAGACTAAAGTATGTCCAGACTGTCTCCTAGCAGATTTCGGATTTGGACTTCTTGTAGTTTCCTTTTGTGACTTTTTTTTCTTTTTTTCTTGATCCAAATTTCTCTCAAACTCCATGAAAATCCTCCTTTGAATTTGACTGGGCTTTGACTTGCTCTTTTATAAACTTTGAAATTAAACATAAAAACTGCTTAGAGTATCCCAACGTAAATAGAAACTCAATTGCAGAATACACATTAATTCCTATGATTTATATTTATGTTTTAGTATTTTAATCCAATAATAAGGTATTTTTAGAGTGCACTTTCACGCACTCATCAGGATGGAAAGCCAAGGTTGCTTATACGAGAAGTTCTTGATATACAGATACCCTAGTTTCATAGGAATCGAAGGACCCATGAAGGCTAGCAAGTGGCTACTCGATCTCAATAGGACATTCAAGATTAGCGACTGTAATGAGGAATAGAAGGTGCAGTACACAGGACATCATGCCAACCCCACCCATTACTTGCAAGGAATGTAGAAAGATTCAAGGCAGAAAGTTCCGCATAGGTTTAGGTGTGCTTTCGATGAGGCTAGCCAGGGCATATGATTCAAGATTGCCCCCAGAATGCATAAGGAGGAAGGAATGCTCCTAACAATTTGCCAAATTAGAGGCTGCTTATGCAAGCTTGTGTGTATGCTATCACCCCCGATGATATAAACAAGGAAATACCCAAGGATGAAGAGACAGGAGTTATCACTGATATTTTTCCTAAGCACCCCTCTTTTAGAAATTAGTTCTTATAAATTAGCTATTAAGTCAATGGTAGTTAATTTCACTTTAGGTAAAATCATGTTACACAAATATACAACCTATGCTTTGTTTGACTTCGGCGCTACGAGGTCTTTTATATTCGAGGCATTTGCACGCACATGTAACTTGCCAACCTAAACATTACCTCAAGCTGTAATAGAGTTGATTCTTGATGGGAGTATGATCACCTACACCCAAGTACTTAGAAACTGCCTACTAAGTCTGAAAGGAAGAATGATGGAAGCTGATCTAATCATCTTCAATTTATTAGGATTCGATATTATACTAAGGTTGGATTGGTTATCCAAGCACTTTTCTAGGATAGATTGCTAAAACAAGGAGATTATCTTTGATCCATCAGAAGTTGGATGGATCCGTTACCCAGGAGGGACTGTGAATGCTACCTCTCTCTAATATCAATTTTGCAAGTAAGGAAGTGCATTGCTAGTGGTGCTACGGTTTATCTAGCATTCGTAGTAGAAGATTTTGATAGTAATAAGGAGATTCAAGGAATACCCATAGTTGAAGAATATCCTAAGCTTTTCACTGACAACCTACCTGGATTACCCCCCGATAGAGAAACAAAATTTGTTATAGATATGGAACTTGCTACAACCCCTATCCGTAGAGCACCCTACCGTATGGCCTTATTGGAGCTGAAAGAGATGAAGGAACATATTGAGGAACTTTTGGAGAAGGGATTCACTCAACCTAGTTCATCACTTTGGGGTGCACTAGTTTTGTTTGTAAAGAAGAAGGATGGATCGTTAAGGATGTGCATTGGTTATAGGGAATTGAACAAGGTAACAATAAAGAGCAAGTGGGTAAGTCCCATTCACGTAGTTCCAAAAAAATATGGGCTTACCATTGTTAAAAATGATCAAGATGAATCGATTCCTACCAGAATTCCTACTGGTTGGCGCATGTGTATTGATTATAGGAAGTTGAATGCCGCCACTAGGAAAGATCATTTTCCTTTGCCTTTCCTTGATCAAGTGTTAGAAAAAGTCGCTGGACATGCTTTTTATTGTTTCTTAGATGGGTTCTTCGGTTATTATCAATTGGAAATAGCACCAGATGATCAAGAAAAGACCACCTTTACTTGTCCCTTTGGTACTTTTGCTTTCAGGAGAATGCCTTTTGGTTTATGCAATGCACCAGCAACTTTTCAAAGATGCATGCTTAGCATTTTTTCTGACATGATTGAGAACACTCTAGAAGTGTTTATGGATGATTTTTCTGTATTTGGTGATTCATTCGAGGTTTGTTTAACCAATTTACAAGCTGTTTTGGCCAGGTGTGAAGAGAAGCAGTTGCTACTTAATTGGGAGAAGTGCCATTTCATGGTGCAACAGGGCATTGTTCTAGGACATGTTGTTTCATCTAGAGGACTTGAAGTAGATAGAGCAAAAATCGATTTGATTTCTAAACTTCCTACACCTAAGTCAATGAAAGACATTAGATCTTTTCTTGGGCATGCGGGTTTTTATAGGAGATTTATCAAAGACTTTAGCTCTACTTCTAAGCCTCTATGTAAGCTATTGATGAATGATGTAAAATTTGATTGGACACCCGAGTGTCAAGAAGCTTTTTGTCGGCTTAAAACTTTGCTAACCACTGCTCCGATTCTTCAACCTCCTGATTGGTCACTTTCTTTTGAAATCATGTGTGATGCAAGTGATTTTGCTATAGGAGCTGTTCTTGGACAGCGTAAGAACAAACTTCCTTATGTCATTTACTATGCAAGTAAAACTTTGAATTTTGCTCAAAAAAATTATTCTACTACTGAAAAAGAATTACTTGCTGTAGTATTTGCTTTAGAGAAGTTTCGTGCATATATTCTTGGTTCTCCTATAGTCATCTTTACTGACCATGCAGCTCTCAAGTATTTATTGACAAAGAAAGATGCAAAACCAAGGTTGATTAGATGGATACTTTTACTCCAAGAGTTCAATATCATCATCAAGGACAAGAAAGGAGTAGAGAATGTGGTAGCCGACCATTTGTCTAGGCTCACAGTTGCTGAAACTGAACAACCAACACCTGTTCTTGATTCTTTTCCTGATGAACATCTTATGTTGGTTGAAAATTTGCCTTGGTTTGCTGATATAGTTAATTTTCTGGTGACAGGAAAAACACCACTTCATTGGAGTGCTCAAGATATACGAAAATTCATGCATGAGGTGAGATCGTTCTTTTATGATGATCCTTACCTTTTCAAGTATTGTCCTGATCAAATCATTAGAAAATGTGTGCCTGAGCATGAGATGCAAGCTGTCCTTTCTTTTTGCCACAGTGAGGCGTGTGGGGGTCATTTTTCTGCACACAAGACAGTTGCTAAAATTTTACAAAGTGGTTTTTATTGGCCTCATTTGTTTAAAGATGCATATAGTTTCTGCAAGACTTGCGAGTCATGTCAGAAATTAGGTGCTGTCACGAAAAGGAACATGATGCCTTTAAAACCCATTTTGGTCATAGAGATTTTTGATTGTTGGGGAATTGATTTTATGGGGCCATTTCCTTCTTCTTTTGGTTATTTGTACATCTTAGTGGCCATTGATTATGTTTCAAAATGGGTCGAAGCCATACCATGTAAAACAAATGACCATAAGGTGGTGCTTAAATTTTTGAAGGAAAATATTTTTGCTAGATTTGGCATGCCTAAGGCCATCATAAGTGATAACGGCACCCATTTTTGCAACAAGCCTTTTGCTGCCCTCTTGCATAAGTATGGCATTCACCACAAAATTTCTACCCCATATCATCCCCAAACAAATGGCCAAGTTGAACTTGCTAATAGGGAAATTAAGACCATTTTGGAAAAAACTGTGAGTCCAAACCGAAAGGATTGGTCTTTGAAATTAACCGATGCATTATGGGCATATAGGACTGCATATAAAACTGTTTTGGGTATGTCTCCTTATCGGTTAATCTATGGTAAGGCTTGCCACCTCCCTGTTGAGCTTGAACACCGTGCATTTTGGGCCATCAAAAAGTTTAATTCTGATCTTGATCAAGCTAGATCTTTGAGGAAATTACATCTTTGTGAATTAGAGGAACTTCTGAGGGATGCTTATGATAATTCTAAGCTGTCCAAGGAACGCATGAAGTCTTTCCATGATAAGCATATTCAAAGAAAATCATTTGAGCCTAATCAACAGGGTTTACTCTACAATTCTTGACTTCATTTGTTCCCTGGCAAGTTAAGATGCCGATGGAGTGGCCCCTATTTGGTTAAAACAGTTTTCCCTCATGGTGCTATTGAGGTTGTCAATCCTCAAAATGGAAATGCTTTTAAGGTTAATGGTCAAAGGCTCAAGCCTTTTATTTCTAACTTTGCACCTGAGGAATCTACTCTACATTTGCTTGATCCTATTTCATGGTTCTGGATTTATCCAGTTCTTTTCATTGCTTTCTTTTGTTTTTCAGTTTTTATTTTTATTGCATTCCTTTCAAAGTTGTTCAGGTACTTCCTTTTCCTCTTTCTTTCAGTTTTTATTTGAATATTTGGTTCTTATTTTAGTTGTTTTGCCCCTTAACTGCTCTCTTTGTGTAAATTCCTTCATTTCTCTTGCATCATTGAGGACAATGCTACAATCTAGTTGGGGGGTGGAAGAGAATTTATTTCTCTGTTTGCATGCCTTAGACATATTTTGATCCACTTTGGGGAGTACTAGTAATGAATTAAAAGCAGATTAAATTCCCCATTCTTGAATTTTACATACTGAAAAGTGGTAAAAAAAAAAAAGAAAAAAAAAAAGAAAAAGATTCGTTGAGGTCACGAAACATGTGGAATGTAGTGCAAATATGAGTATCTGTCAAAAGAGGGACTTATCCATTTTATTTAGTTGTCAAACCAAGGGAAAGATGTTAAGAGTTTTGCTTAAACACACACAACACATACCCGGAAGGCCTAGAAAGACTGCATTGAGTCATTGTTGGTTGATTTATACTTCAATTGTTTGAGACTCTAATTAACCATATCCTAATGGCTTAGGAAGAAATCTGAATTAAATGAGAAAAGGGACAAGCCAGGGATAAAAAAACAAAAACAAAAACAAAAACAAAAACAAAAATTACATTTGTGTACTGGAAAAGGCTGCCTATTACCGGGGTCCTTACAAAAAGAAGTAGGCGCCTTTCAAAGTGTAATAGCTTGAAAGCCACCACTACAATGGTTTTGAATTAGAGTAAGACCATGTGGTTTTCTCAGGTTGATTGTTGTGATTGAAACTGTTAATGTCTCTGGGTAGTCGATCTTGGAATTCTAACCCCATTTCCATGCACTTGAAAGAAAGCAAGCTTTGTTACATGTAATTCCCTTGGTTGATTAACTAAATTGTGTATAAATCTCTCAGTTGATATAAAATTCAGATTAATCTATCTCCAGTGTTCTTAAACTCAACAAAATCTATTTCATGGCATGCGATTCTAAAATTTTCTCAAGATTGGTAATTTCACCTTTGCATAAATTCATTCGCTTTATTTGCTAGAATCTAGCAAAAAGCTAGTTGGGGGGTGTGATAAAGGGTTAGAAATGCATAATTAAGTTGTTTAAATGAGTGATTTATTTTATCAAATAAGGATTGAACACTTAATTATGCATCAAATTCTAATATTGAATGTCAAATTAATTGATGTCAATATTTTATACACATAAAGTTCTATATTTGCTTTTGAAAGAAATACATTTCTAATGCACATGCAGGAAATCCAAAGAGAAGGAAATAACTCACACATGCACTTAAATATGTAACCCACGGACAACAACCTATGGCAGAGAAAGAAAACACATGCAGAAAATAAAGGGAAAGAGTTTGGTAGCACGCTATCTATATATATATATATGTGTGTGTGTGGCTGGTGAGCAAAGGAATAAAGGGAGAGTTGGTGGTGTTTGACTTGAGTAGAGTTGGTGAGGAATTTCGGTGCTAAAATTGAAGACCTTGGAGCCGTGCTTAACTTGGATTGTTTGATCTTCACGAAGTCTTGAAAAGAAAGAGTATCGGCTGGGATTAATTTGTGAAAGAAAGGAGTAATAGAGATGTGCTGGAGTAATTTAATTGGTTGGAGTGAATAAAGAAGTGAAGTAGGTGCTTGATTGAGAAAAAGAGTGTGTCGGCTGGAACTAAAACTCAACACATGCACATGCAACAGTAGGAAAAGTGGACAGCAACACACAGCAAAACAGCAGCAGTAGCAGCTCACGGCACATGCAGAAATTAAACACATGCAGATTCACGGCTACACAACTACACAAGCAGAAAGTGGAATCACTCGGACAACATCATTCACAAAGCAGAAAATGATCACAGCTCACAGCTCACAGCTCACAAATGCAGAAAACAGGAAAAGCAAAGCACCACACATGCAGAAAATAAATGCATAAAAATAAATAAAAGCCAAGCAGATGCATCACTCGGACAGCAGTGCAGCAAATCGAAAATGCAGAAATCAAAAGCATAAAACTTTGGACAGCTTACACATGCAGACAATGAAGAAACACAAAGCAGAAAATAAAAGGAAAGCAAATCACATGGACAACAACTCATCAACCAGCACATGCAGTAGAAACATGCATCAATCACGGAAAAGAAAAGAACGAAAACAAGCTGGAACTCAGACCAAACACATGCACATGCAGCAAATGAAGGAGCACATGCAGAAAGCAAAGGAACTCACAGCACCTTCACCTCAATACAGAAAAGTCAATTAGAACATGCAGAAAATGGCAAGCTGGAATTCACGGATGGAAAATAAATCAACAAGCACATGCAGGAAAACAGAAAATTGAAACTCAACACAAAGTCAA
Source organism: Carya cathayensis (assembly GCA_011037825.1). NCBI lineage: Eukaryota > Viridiplantae > Streptophyta > Magnoliopsida > Fagales > Juglandaceae > Carya > Carya cathayensis. Next base: position 1,147,110 of record QGSO01000320.1, read on the forward strand.
AACACACGCAGGATCACTCACGGTTTACATGCAACTGATCGGGCTCCAGATTTTGTTTTTTTGTTTGTTTGTTTTGTTACTTTATTGAGTTGGCTATAAGGTTGAAAACCCTATAAAACCAACGGGAGGCAGCAGAAGTGGAGGAGGTTTTTTTCTTTTCTTGAGATAGCAGACCGGGAGAGGGGAAGAGAGCAGACGGAACCAAGAGTTATTTTTTTCTGTTTTCAGTTTTTTTCTTTTTCCTTTGGGCGGTTTGTTTTCTTTTCTTTTCGTACTTGTTAGTTTAGAACTTAAGTACGGCTGGAAGTTATTTTATCTTCATTTTTTTTATCTTCTACGTTGGCAGCTTTTAATTTGAAGAGTCAGATTCATTTTTTTTGCTTTACGTTTTAATGTTTTTTCGGTTATTATTTCAGAAGAATTATTTTCAGTTTTATTATTTTTTTGTTGCTCAGTTTTCTTTCCTAAGTTCTTAGTTGAGCCAACGTGGAGTTCTTGGTTTTATTTGTTTTATTTATTTATTTTACAGATTTTATCATGACTTCACTTAGGTTTATTTTTGTTACTAAAAATATCATGTGTAACTAATTTTTAAAGCTTGGGTTGTGGAATGAGATTTAATTTATTTTAGATTCTAGTTTGATGCAATATTTTGTTGTTTAATGTTGATTTCACTAAGTTACTAGTCGAATTTTAATAGAAAATAGATTGTAGCTCTTGCTCTTGTTTTGTTGTTGACGTAAGGCACAATAAAAGCTTGATATTATCAAGGTTTCTTTCGATTAATTATAAATATAAATTTGGCTAGTAAATTAGAGAATTTCTTGAGAAAATATTGCAAAAACTTGAGCTTAATTTCTTATCTTCCGAATATCAATACCTTGACTGGATTGTTAATCGAGAAATTATCTAGAATCCGAAATAAAAAGAATCTCAAACCCAACCCAAGTGTTTGTTAATTTGCCTTTTTGATCATAAACTCTTATTTCAATTTCTATTATTTTTTTGAATTGCCTTTTAATTTTATTTTCATCTCTCATACTCGATTCAATTGTTACCCAAAATCCCGTATACGCTTTGATAACCCATTGTCCCTGTGGAATAGGATCCTGGACTTATCATTGATACGACTTGACACTTCTACACTTGGAAGCACATTTGAAACCGAGTCATGGTTGATCTCTTAACAAAAAGTGTTCACTTCTTGTCGGTGAAAAGTACCAACCCTATGGACAAGTTAACTAGTACCAACCCTATGGACAAGTTAACTCGGTTGTTTGTATCGAAAATAGTGCGACTACATGGAGTTCCAAAGACAATCGTATCAGATAGGGATAAGTGTTTTTACGTCTTGTTTCTCGCAAGTTCTTTAGGATGTAATGGGCACCAAGTAGAAATTCAGAAGTGCCTATCATCCTCAAATTGATGGGCAAACTGAACGGATTATCCAAACTTTAGAAGAAATATTGAGAGCTTATGGCCTACAAGAGAAAGGTGATTGGGAAAAGGACCTACCGTTAATCAAGTTTGCTTACAGTAATAGCTTCCAGGCCACCATTCAGATGGCACCCTACAAAGCTTTGTACGGAAGAAAATGCAGATCTCCCTTATACTGGAATGAAGTAGGAGAAGGAAAAATCTATGGTACAGAGATTTTCCAAGAGATGAAGGAGCAAATTCAGTTGACAAAAGAAAGGATGAAGCCTGCTCAAGATAGACAGAAGAGCTACGTAGAACATCAAAGAATGAGCATTGACTTCGAAGTTGGTGACTGAGTCTACCTCAAGGTATCACCTATGAAAGGAGTAGTATGGTTTGGGAGTAAGGGGAAACTAAGTCTAAGATACTTGAGACCTTAAAAATTATTGGAAAGAGTAGGATCGATCACTTATAGACTGGGTCTTTCAACTAAATTTGAAGGAATTTACAATGTATTCCATGTATCTTCCCTTAAGAAAAGTTTTGGAAAGCAGATGCTAGCAATTGTTGATGTAGAGGGTATATCGTTACAACCTATTTTGACTTGTTTACAACCCTATTTTATACAATTTAAAAGAGATAGATATAGTCTCATACCTCACATTACAAATATTACATGTGGACAACATGAATTTCAACACTAATTACAATGAGATCGACATATTATATATCTATCTACCTCGGAATCATAAAAAGTGTTTGGGCCAAAACTAATAGGACATCACCATTTTTATTTGTGTCCATCAATGTCTTCAACCCACCAATCATTCATTGTCATTTCACTTGAAATAGATAGAATGGACTAGACCCTCTTACGGTTGGTTTGGATGTTTTCATCCCATCTCAACATCTAAATATCATAAAAATATAAGCACTTTTCAATTTCAAATATTCAATTTTGTCATCTAATCATTACCCAATCATTATAACTTTTTCAAATTTCCAAACAACATATAAAAAACAACTCAATTTTTTCAAATCACAAAATAAAAATAATATTAAAAATTATATTATAACAATATTTTAATTTTATGATATATTTATTCAAATTTTTCTCTCTCACATTCCAAAATCCCATAAAACATTTTAATTTTAACTATTTCACAACAATTCACAAACCATTTTACTACTATATATAGAATTTTTATCTCATTTTATCTCAACATCCAAATGAGGCCTATTGTTTCAAGAGCCAAGATTTCCTTAAGAGTATTTCGTACCCTTCAAGTTCCATGCCCCTATTAGGGTAGTGTACTCTTTGAGGGAACAACATCAGAACAGGCAAGGTTTTGTGTGTTGTCTATTTAGCATAATGCTTTGATATTATCTGTGACTAGGGACAAGTCATGTGGCATATGGAGGTTTTTCCTCTATACCAATATTAAATCTTCATCTTCTCTTATTCATTCATATTTGTAGGATGTTTGGAAGTAGTTTTCATCTCATCTCATTCCATATCATTTCCTTCTCAAACATCACTCAAATACAAACACTTTCAAACTAATCATTACAACTTTCCCAAACTTTCAAATAAAAAATAAAAAATAATTTAATTTTTTCAAACCTCAAAACAAAAATAATATTAAAAATTATATTATAACAATATTTTAATTTTATAATATTTTTTATTCAACATCTTCTCTCTCCTTTTCCAAAACCCCATAAAAAACATCCTAACTTAATCCATTTGATTACTATTCACTGATTTTTCATCTCATCTCATTTCCCAAACATCCCTTAGAGTTGGGCTTTTGAATTGGTTAGGGGGCCATTTTGTTCATGGCTATATATAGTCTAAACCCATGGAAATGGGATAGGAAAGTTGGAAAAAAAGACTGATATAGAAGACAAAGGAATCATTATGCTTCGACGAATTTATTGCAAAATGCTTTTTTCTCAAGTATTTGCGGCATTTGGTCATGTGACCAAGGGTTTGGGTTAGTTTGCATCGGTTTCCTCTATCCAACCATCACCCTTTTTGGTTCAACCATTTTAGAAAACTCGCACTTCTGTTTCTGGGTATTGGGCTTACCCAAAGGCTGACCTCATTGCCTTGTTCATTTCACAAAACATATCCTTGAGCTCATTGCCTCATTCATTTCACATAAAATATAGTTTGATACCTCACAATTCCCCTATACACCGTGTGTTCCCGGCTAGTTATCGCATCAACCAATGGCTCACTTGACCGTGGTGACTATGTCATAATCTTTTAACTTTATACAACAGTTCACATATTTCACCTTCATCGCATATGACACATGTGAGGCACCCACTAGTTTTAGGTATTACCCCACTCCGGTATCCTTTCCACAAGGATTTAAGGTCCGCCGACAGTTGTCGACCTAGGGGCTACCACTCTAATTTAAACATTCCTGGGTGGACATAGGAGTTTCATTAGGACATTTCCCCGTCCTAGCATTTGGGGTCGTTATAAAACATGTATAGACTCTTTTCTTTGAAAACTCTTTGTAATCCAAATGCATGTGACATGAAACTTGTAACAAATGTTCTTTCCATAGACCTTATGAACGTATGAATTCCATGAATCATGCAACCATGAAATCAAACGTTGAACATCTCATGTTATAACTTGAAAATATTAGAACATTCGAATACATAGTTCACAATATGTACAAAAATACTCATTGTATACCAAGTAGAGAAATATTGTTCAAATCCAAACATATTCATATAGTCATGGCTGAATCATAGACTTGTACAAATATCATAACCAACAACTTAGACCAAGAGAATCTAAAAACATCATCATCAAATAAGTATGGTAAGAAGAAATGCAAAGTTCACACAGCATATATAGAAATATTATCCAAAGTAGGTTGAGAGTCCACTTACAAAATTCCCAAGCAATGTAAAATTATCAAACAAGTTGTAAAAAAATTTGTTTAACTAATTACAAACACGAAATCATTACACACCAATGTGTGGTGTTGCTAGGGTTTCATGCTCATGGTGTCACTCTAATCAATCGAACTAGAGGCCTATGGTCGTGTTTTCCCTTGACCTTGGTTAGGTCTCGGGCGTGTGAGCATATGCATGGCATAGGTGTGATGTGCATGTTGTGCATCATGGCCTAGATTCTTTAGAAACGAGATAAAGACTGCCATTCCTAGTTTTCGGTCTCCCCCTTTGGGAAAAACCCTAGTTGCTTTTCAAGAAACTTCTTATGAATGAAAGATCAAATGTTGGTGTGTGGTGGTGGGGGTTTCTCTTGAATCCAAGTCTTTGAGACTATCAGCCCTTGTGTTTGAACATGTGCATGTGTGTGTGGGTAATGGGAGTTAGGGTTGTACTATGTGGCTCCTCCTAGATAACATGGCTCCTATCTTTTTTGCTTGCTTGTGACTTAGAGAGAAGAGAGGTGGGAATGGTTTATGCTTGGAGAGAAAGTGCAAGTATGAGAGAGAGTGAAGAGGCAAAGCTCTTCCTTGGTTGACCGTGTAAGAGAAAGAGAGCAAGTGTAGAGAAAATCAAAATGGCATCCAAAGGAAAACACCCTTCGGCATTGGCCTCTTCCCCTTTTATAGCTCTCCAAGTCTCATCTCCCTATGATAGAGAAACTCAAAGGTTGGTCTAGTGTGATTGTCATGTGTCACCTCTTCTAACTTAAATCAAAATGTCTCTCTCTCTTCCCTACCATTTTCTACACGTTGGGAAACTCAAGGGTTTTTTTATGAAAATAGGGCAAGTGTCATGGCTCCCACTAAAATTTCCTTGAAGCCCTTGGATGTGACTCACATATGGACTAGGTTCAATGAACCTCTTGGACATGTAAGTCTTTTTACCAAACCCTAAATCCTTCTTGGAGAGTGAGCGTCTACATTCTTGCCAAGTGGCAAGTGGCGTGTGAGTTGCTCTTAGCTCTAGCCACCCACTTCCTCTCTCTCTTCCTCAAATCCCACAAAGATTTTCCTTTTATAACCTTCATGAGCATGTGCAATGTTTCCCTAGGCAACTCTTCCTCTCCTCTAGAAACTTAGGTGGTGTGGGGTTCATCAGCTTTTTATTTTTCCCATGAATCTTCTTCTAGAATTCCCAAGTGAGTGACAACATATGTGAGAGAGAGTGGTGTGGTGGCTGAAACCTAGGAACTAGGGTTTTGCTCCATCCCATGCATTCCTTCCAATTCCAATCATTTCCATCTTCTAGAAAAATCCCATGCATGAGTGACACTTGGCAAAAAGTAGCTGAAACCCTTTGGGAGGCGTGAAGCACCCTTGGTCGAAACCTAGGTGTTTTCTTGGAAACTTGTGCTTCATCCTTTGGCATCCACCATGCACCACTTCCTTATGCCATCTTCTTGGAACTCACATAGTTTTGACAAGTGGAATAAAAATGTGGGTGGTTGCTGGGTGGTGCATTGGCCAAGTGATCCATGATTTTCCCTAGGCGTCTCATGATTTTCCTCCTTCTAGAAACCTTCTACATGGGTGACAAGTGGCAAGAAGATAGGTGAGCTTGTCATGATAGGAGTGTAACCCTCATAGCTAAAACCCTAAGGGACTCTTGGGGTTTCCAACCTCTAATTTGTAGTGTCTCTAGAAGACCTTTCCCTTTCTCAATCATTGCACAAAACTTTGGGAATTTCCAAAAGCTTGTGGGAGGAGTGTGGAGCTTTTGGGTTACCAAAACCCTCAAGTCTCTCATCCCCTTCACCCACTATCAGGTCTAGGTTCATTATATCTAGTGTGATACAAGCATGTGTGACAAGTGGCACTATCTGGTGAGTTGGGCGTGCGCTCCATGTTCCACTAGGGTTCCAAACCTTAATTCAAAGTGGTGGCTGAATTCTAAGAGCCTTGTTGGGCCTCCCTCGTAGGCTTGGATGCCTAAAGCATTAGAACTAAATAAGGCCCAAAGTTTATAAGTTCTCTACACCTCTTGCATGGCCCAACAATTAAACATAAACTGGCGACAAAAATAAAATAAAATAAAAAATAAGCAAAGACTCAGCTAAGTCTGGGTTATCACAGGTACTATGAACCATTCAAGATCCTTCACAGGATAGAGAAGGTTGCCTATGAGTTTGAGTTACCCACGGATTCTCTTATCTACCCCATTTTCCATGCTTCATGTTTGAAGAGGAAGTTAGGAAACATAGTCTAGCCCCTGTCCAACCTCCCGATCATAGCTCAAGAAGGAACCCTAGCTCCATAACTCGAGAAGGTGTTAAAATGCATGCTTTTGAAAAAGCAAAACCATGCAGAGGTCGAGGTATTAGTTCACTGGAAAGGGACAATGGAGGAGGATGCAATGTGGGAAGATCTTGCAATCTTGAGGAGGCGCTACCTAGACCTTCTGGGCAAGGTCTTCTAAGGAATGAGGCCTATGTTAAGTATGATGGTGTAGGTCAATTATTCAATAGGGTTTCTATGTTATTCAGGATATGTCTTGAAGCTATGTCATGGTTGTATTTCTTTTATTTAGTCAGGGTCATTAAGGTATTTTAGTAAGTGTTGTGACTTAGTCTGATAGTGAGCTAGTTATTTAAGTGGGTTACATGTTTTGACTAAGTTGATAGCAGGCCAGTTATTTTTAAGTGGGTTACATTGTGTTAGGACATGAGTTGTTGCCTTTGGGCTATTGTCATTGTGTCAACAGTGGGTAATTCATACAATTGTTTATTTAAGTTCTGTAAGGGTACTGAATGAAGTTACAAAAATGATATCCTTACGACAAATTTTACAACTTTCATACCAGCAGCTTATTGATGAACGATCAATTATGTTTTATTAATACTCTTAATATCTTGGGTTAAATAAGTTTTATGTCTTAAAATAAGAGTATTAATTAAATAGTGTGAATTAACTTTGTTCGGCATGTGAAAAATGTTTTACATCTAATTAAATATAGAAGCATTATGATGTGGGTGGAAGAGCATTTAAATAAATTTATAACTTTTACCCATTACAGGATGGAGACCCTAAGTGAGTTAAGTAAAAGAGACAGAGCACGTTTGGGAGAAGGGCATGTGAATAATTATGCTTGCCTCTTGGACGCAAGTGTAGGGGAATGAAATGGGGAAGCAGAGCACGCTATCTTGTGAGCTGGAACAAGAACCAATCATAAGGAAAATGAAGTGAGGCGCAAGTGCAGAGAGGAAACGAAGTGCTGGACATGCAGAGAGGAAAAGGATAGAAACAAATACATGCATGGAGAAGCAGCAAATCAGCTGCTGCACTGGAGGACCTCATGCACAACAGAAGAAATCACGACAGGGGCAGCTTGGAATTTCTATAGAAATTCCATTGGGCATCCTTTTTTTTTTTTTTGGCTACTAGTTTTTACTTGACCGGGGTAGACAGTGCAAAGGAGCTCGCTTTCTCGATTTTTTTTTTCATATTTATGTCATTCAGATTTTACTTTTCGACTGGTTCAGTTTATTTGTTTATTTGATTTGGGATTTGAGTCAATGAAAATTTCTGTTGGTATAAACTCTTCTTTACTTTGTTGCAAACTAGATTTTGTTGTGAAAATTGAAGGATTCTCTTGCTCTTGCTCTGCTATAGACATAAAGGCACAATAGAGGCTTGAATTTACAAAGGTTTCTTTCGATTAGATGCTATTGTGAATTTGGTTTGTGATACAGTGAAGACTTTTAGAGAAATGGTGCATGTCCGAATGTAAACTTTTCAATATCCAATAATCAATTCCTTGACTGGATTGATGATTGAGATTTAGCACCCTTGAAAATTAACTAAAGGTTGGATCAAAAAGAGGCTTTATCAGCAAATCAAGTGTTTGATATTTTGCTTCTTAGGTGTTTATTTTCCTGCATCTTTTATTTTTCTTGCACTCATTTCTCTAGCATTTATTTCTTTATTCATTTCTTTTAATTTTACAAGCATTCAAAAAAATTATTCCGTTAAAAAAAATAGAAAAAAAGATCCAAAGCATTCTTTATTACACCCCGCATCAATACATAAATTCCATTTTCTTGTTTCTTTTCTGAGTTGTGTAAGTAGTCCCTTTCACAAACTTGCTCATCACACAAACATAACTCATTATATGCTTCTTCTTCTTGAACATTATTATCCCTGTGGAAATGACCATGGAACTCATCCATGTATTACTTTGATAGCTTCTGCACTTGGAAGACAGATTTAGCAAACCATCAAGTTTTTGGCACCATTGCCGGGGACAATTGGTGTTTGTCAGAGCATTCTCTTATTGCTGAGAGGATGTTTGTAGTGCTGTGAACCTTTTCACAGCCTAGGTGATATCTTTTCCTCTTATTTTACTTGTTTGCTTTTATTTTTATTTTATCTTTTATTTGCTGAATTGGCATGTCTGGTTGGGCTAGAGATAGCACATATAGACTTGCTAGGACTGAATCATCAACCTCATCCTCGAGTGCATCTGTTTCTCTTAATTCAGTATTTGAATCATCATTTGGCACTCATAGCAACATGACTGAAAATGAAGAACATAATGAAAGGATGGTGGTTAATCAAAACAGGACACTTAGAGAGTATCTTCAGCCTGTTAGGACTAGCACACCTTCTTGCATCATTTTGCCTCTCAATGCAAATGTTTTTAACTTCAAACCTGGAATGATACCTTTAATACCTCATTTTCATGGCATGGAGTCCGAAAATCCATATTTGCATATAAAAGAGTTTGAAGAAGTTTGTTCAACTTTCATGGATCAAACCTGTACTGAAGAAGTGGTTAGATTGAAATTATTCCCATTTTCTTTAAAAGACAAAGCCAGAACATGGCTAAACTCTTTAAGGCCTAGAACTATAGGAACTTGGCAAGAAGTGCAAACCAAGTTTTTGAAAAAGTTTTTTCCTATGCATAGAACTAATGCCTTAAAAAGACAGATCATGAATTTTGCTCAAAAAGATGTTGAAATCTTCTATCAGTGTTGGGAGAGATTCAAGGACTTGTTGAATGCATGCCCACACCATGGTTATGAAAATTGGCGTGTTATTAGTTTTTTCTATGAGGGTCTATAGTAAAAAATGCGTCAATTGTTGAGACCATGTGTAATGGTGAGTTATTTAACAAAGAACCAAAAGAAGCATTTGAGTATTTTGATTATTTGTCTGAAAATGCACAGTCTTGGGACACTATTGATAGTATTGATAGACGTGAGACTTCAAGACATGTTAGTGGGGGGTGGGAAATATACTTTACGAGAGGAGGACGATTTGCATGCTAGGTTAGCATTGATTTCAAAGAAATTAGAGGCTATTGAGTTGAAAAAAGTTAATGAGATGCAAGTTGTACCAAGAGTGGCAGAAAAATGTGGCATTTTTGAAGATCAAGGGCATTCCACAAATGAGTGTCCTACACAATTCCTGCATTTAAAGAAGTTTTACTAGATCAAACTCACAATGTTAGCATGGTTTCTAAACCTTTTTCAGGGCCATACTCGAGCACTTACAATGCTGGATGGGGGAATCATCCAAACTTCAGTTGGATAGGTGAGCATAGCAATGCTCCTGCTACACCTATAGCAGGACCAACAAATTTTGCAGCATATGGAGCTCATCCTAGTCCATCTTATGTTCCTCATCCAAGTCAAGGTTCTCAGTTCAATGCACAACCAGCTTAAGCACCTAAAAAGGGACTTGAAGATACAGTTCAGCAGTTGAGTGTGACACTTCAACAATTCATGCAGGGTCAAGAAACACTCAACAACCAGAATTCATTAGCAATTAATGACATAAGGAGTTCCCTCACAAGGCTGACTACATCTTTAAGTACTCAAGAGAATGGTAAATTTCCTGCACAATCGCAACCAAATCCACAAGGGCAACCTCATCAAGTGCAAGCAATAAATGAGGATCCTAACTTAAAGTGAGTCAAAGCAGTGACTACTTTAAGAAGCGGTAAGGGGGTAGATATTCCAGCACATGAGCCATACAACTCCAAGAAAGGTTTCTAACCCTTCTAAGAAAGATGGAGAGCATACACTGAAATTCTTGAGGTTTTTAGGCAAGTTAGGATGAATATCCGTTTGTTAGATGCTATTCAACAAATTCTTGCTTATGCAAAATTTCTTAAGGATTTATGCACTGTGAAAAGAAAATTAAATGTGCACAAGAAAGCTTTTCTTATAGAGCAAGTTAGTGCTATCATTCAAAATAATATACCACCTAAATACAAGGACCTTGGAGCACCTACAATTGCTTGTGTAATAGGAAATTCAAAAATTGGTCATGCTTTCTTGGATCATGGTTCAAGTGTCAATTTATTGCCTTATACTATTTATGAACAACTTGGTTTGGGTGAGCTGAAATCTACATCTATCATTTTGCAACTTGCTGATAGATCTATAAAAATGCCTAGGGGTGTAGTTGAGGATGTTTTGATACAAGTTGATAAGTTTTACTATCATGTGGATTTTGTGGTGCTTGATATGAAATTGTCAACTCCATCTACTTTCCAATCTCCTGTAATTCTTGGTAGACCATTTCTTGCTACATCTAATGCATTAATTAATTGTAGAAGTGGAATTTTGAAATTGAGTTTTGGAAACATGACATTGGAGCTGAATGTCTTTAATACTTGCAGGCAACCTCGGGATTTAGAAGAAGCTCAAGTTAATTTGTTGGAAAATATCTTTGATGAGGATTTTCATTTGAATTTTCCTTCCACTGATTTACAATTGTCATTAGAAAGTGTTTTAAATATACTGAATTTTTCTTTTGCAGGAGCTGGTCATGGTATGCTTTGGCAACCAAAGTTTGAAGAGTTGCCACCTTTGACAGCGCTCATAAAGCCATCTTCAGATTTAATTCCAGATCTAGACCTCAAACCTCTTCCAGCTGGACTTAAATACATTTTCCTGGGACTTGAAAACACTTTCCATGTGGTAATATCTTCTACACTCACTCTTACTCAAGAAGAAAAATTGATAGGAGTGTTGAAAAAGCATAAAGGGGCAATTGGGTGGACAATAGTAGACATCAAAGGAATAAGTCCCCTTGTATGTACACACAAGATTTATTTAGAAGGGAATGAAAAACCATCTAGGGAAATGCAAAGGAGGTTAAATTCCACAATGAAAGAGGTTGTGAAAAATGAAGTGTTGAAATTGCTTGATGTTGAAATTATTTATCATATCTCTGATAGTAGGTGGGTGAGTCCTACTCAAGTTGTTCCAAAGAAATCTGGAATAACCGTGTTAAAAAATGACAAGAATGAATTAATTCCTACAAGAGTAACAACTGGATGGCAAATGTGTATAGACTATAGGAAACTAAATGCTGCTACTAGAAAGGATCATTTTCCTCTTCCATTTCTTGATCAGATTTTAGAAAATGTTGCAGGTCATGCTTATTACTATTTTCTTGATGGTTTCTCTGGTTATTATCAAATAGAGATTGCACTAGAGGATCAGGAGAAAACCACTTTCACATGTCCCTTTGGTACATTTGCATTTAGGAGAATGCCCTTTGGTCTATGTAATGCCCTAGCCACATTTCAACGATGCATGCTTAGTATTTTCAGTGATTTGGTTGAAAACATACTTGAAGTTTTTATGGACAATTTTTCTATTTTTGGATGTTGATTTGATGATTGTCTAACTAACTTGCAAGTTGTTTTAGCCAAGTGCGAAGAGAATCAGTTGATTCTAAATTGGGAAAAGTACCACTTCACGGTGACACAAGGCAATGTGTTGGGTCACATTGTTTCCTCTTGAGGCATTGAGGTTGACAAAGCGAAAATAGAGCTAATTTCTAAGCTTCTTGCTCCTAAGACTGTGAAAGATGTTCGATCATTTTTAGGGCATGCTGGTTTCTATAGGAGATTTATAAAAAATTTTAGCTCTATCTCTAAGCCTTTGTGTCACTTATTAATGCATGATGTTGATTTTGAGTGGACTGATGCCTGTCAAGATGCTTTTGATCAATTGAAAACTTTGCTTACCACAGCTCCTATCATGCGACCCCCTGATTGGTCACTTCCTTTTGAGATAATGTGTGATGCTAGTGGTTATGCTATAGGTGCTGTTTTAGGACAAAGAAAAGATAAATTACCTTTTGTCATTTACTATGCAAGTAAAACTTTGACTGATGCTCAAAAAAATTATTCCACCACTGAAAAAGAGTTACTTGCTATAGTTGTGATGACCCGCTTTTGCGTGTATTTTCACTGAAAGAGTGGTTTTAATTTAATTAATATTATAGTGCTTTTATTTTAAATTATCAGATTTTAATTGGATTTTATTGGCTGTCGAATTTAAAGTGTTGTTTAATTTATTTTAGCTTGACGTTGTGTTTGAAATATTTTCTTGGTGTTTATTTATTTATTAGATGTAGTGTTTAATTTATTTTAGTCGTTTATGTTTTTAATATCGTTTTCGGCGGATCAGTTTCTGGATCCCGGAAGTGAAGTTTGGACTTCATTTCTTTTTCCCTTCTTTTCTTTTTCTCTTTTTTCTTTTTCCTTTTCCTTTTCTTCTTTTCCTTCCTTTTTCTTTCTTTTCTTTCTTTTTCTTCCTCTTCTCCCGTTCGGCTCTCTCTCCGGCGCGCTACTCCTCTCCCTTTTCTCCTTACCGCGCAGCCACCTTTGACCGGCCGTATCTCCGCCGTCCGGTGGAGGTGTCGTACACCACCCCTGCCATTCTCTTCCCCTCCCATCAGACTACATCCCCACCAATTTTCAGAGCTATCGGACCCACCGTTAGCTGCCACGAACGGCTCAAAGTTGCTGCCCCTGCCCTGTTTTCGCCCTTGTTGCTGATTTCTTCCTCCGCCCAGAACCGCAGTTTGCCGGCGGCGTGGCCTACACCACCCACCCAGAAATCTTCCCCTCCCTCCGGCGCACCACCCCACCAAAGATCTCCCCCTCCCTCCGGCACACGTTTTTTCACCGTTTTCGGCGCCGTCGCACCACCTCCGGCCACCATCTCTTCACCACTTCTTTCCCTACCTCTTGCCGACCTAACCCACCCATTTCCGGCCTAGATCCGTCGCCGGAGCAGCTCCCACGAGCTCAACTCCGATTTGGCCATTTTTGCCCTCCACCGCCGTTTCCACCGCCACCCACGGCCAAAACTCACTTCCACTAGCTTCATAAACATCCTTAAACCATTCCCTATCAATTTGGTGTCTTGGTTTGTCCCCGTTCAAAAATGGGTATTTTGCGACCCACAGCTACAGTGCATTTGTACTGTTACGTTGCTTTCCGCTCATCGTTTGCCTCGCGCCGAACCTTCTAAAAATCATATATAGCGCTGTAAGTATTTTTCAAACTCTACTTTTAGATTTAAATATATTTTGCTCTTACAATAATTTATCTGGTTGGTTGGTTGATTCCGGACTAAGTCCGAGGAGTTCGGGGGTCGGATGGATTGAGGACGGAGTGCTTGGTTATTGATTGTTTGTGACTGGTTGGTTATTGTGCCATGAGGCGTGCATTACATATTGCATACATGTGCATTTTATTTAAATTGAGAAAATCCTTTTTTTTGGCATAAATAGATTTTCGGGTGCGTGCGTATCACGAGCCCAAACCGGGATGGGTTATTATCTCGGTAGAGCTCCTCTGGTCACTCGGGAGTGGATAATACTGAGTGGCATCCCCTGGGTTGTCACTGGGCGACGACCGGATCGCACAATACGGTAACGCCGTCGTGTCGACTCCGTGGTTCCTAGAGTGGCGGGGACTAGAGGATGGCCTGGCCAGTTACCCGCTGGGCGCGAGTCTAGGCATCGTTCGTGTAGGTGTCACACGCGTAGACGTTACCTGCGGTGTGGCACAGAGCCAGAGTGTGCGGATGATCCCTAAGGGAGATCATGGTGCATGCATAATCGGATTGGTTTTTATGGTTTTCGGATACGAGCCATTTTCTGGGAAAATGGCGAGGATGTGTTGAGGACTTGTGATCCATTTTCTGGGAAAATGGTGGTTTGGGCCATTATCTGGGATAATGGCGAGGCTTGGTTTTTAACGATATGTTTTGGGCCGTTATCGGGGATAATGGCGAGTTTTTGTTTAAAGGATATGTTTTTGGGCCAAATGGGTTTTTTGGCGTGCGTGGAAAAATATGGTTTATGCGTTTTGTGCATTGGCATTTATTCATGCATATTATTTGAGTTTAATATGTTTTTATCTAGTGGTATTTGGATTTTACTTACCTGCGGCACCATTTTTGGTACCGTAGATTTTGGTGCAAAGTTCGATGAGGAGGAGGAGACTGAGCCCGAGGATGCGGCTCTGCCGGAGTTCTGAGTTGAAGTTTATGATTTGGTTTTGGCTTTGAAACAATATTTGTATTTGTATTATTTTATTATGTATCTTTGAACCGCTTTGTAATTTATTTAAGAAAAAAATTCTGGTACTTAGTTTTATGTCTTTGCTATCCGCTGCGTATTTTCTTCGTGCACATGTGTCGCTTGCACACACTTGGCACACGTCGATAGGGTGGTGACCCTTGTTGTCACCATTCGGACGTCTCAATTTCCCCGTGTCCGTACGTGGGGATTTGGGGGCGTCACAGTAGTATTTGCATTGGAGAAATTTAGAGCATATATCATTGGATCACCTATTATTCTCTTCACTGACCATGCGATATTGAAGTATTTGTTATTGAAAAAAGATGCAAAACCAAGGCTTATTCGATGAATTCTTCTCTCGCAGGAATTTAATATCTCCATTAGTGACAAA
This sequence comes from Carya cathayensis, assembly GCA_011037825.1. NCBI lineage: Eukaryota > Viridiplantae > Streptophyta > Magnoliopsida > Fagales > Juglandaceae > Carya > Carya cathayensis. Next base: position 1,162,236 of record QGSO01000320.1, read on the forward strand.
AAAGGAGTTGAAAATGTGGTTGCCAACCACTTATCTTGACTCACTGTTGAGATGGCTCCCAATGCTCAATCACTTCCCATTTTTGATTCATTTCCAGATGAGCAACTTCTATCTATTGATACTTTGCCTTGGTATGTTGACATTGTAAATTTCTTGGTCACAGGACAAATACCATTTCATTGGAGCATTCAAGACATTCGAAAGTCCAAATCTGAGGTTAAATCATTTTTTTATGATGACCCTTACTTGTTTAAATATTGTTCTGATCAAATATTTCAAAAATGTATCTCCAATTCGGAAATTTCCTCCATTCTTTCCTTTTGTCACACTGAAGCATGTGGAGGCCATTTTTCTACTCATAAAACTGTAGCAAAGATTTTACAAAGTGGTTTTTATTGGCCTCACATGTTCAAAGACGCTCTTAATTTTTGTAAGGCATGTATGCCTTGCCAAAAGTTAGGAGGCATCACAAAAAAAATAAAAAAATGATGCCTTTACAACCAATTCTTGTGGTTGAGCTTTTCGATTGTTGGGGTATCAATTTCATGGGGCCATTTACTGTTTCTTTTGGTTATTTATACATCTTGGTTGCTGTGGATTATGTTTCTAAATGGATTGAGGCAATACCTTGTAAAAAAATGACCATAAGATCGTGCTGAAATTCTTGAAGGAAATCATTTTTGCTTGGTTTTGGTATTCCCAAAGTCATCATTAGCTATGGTGGCACTCACTTCTGCAATAGGCCTTTTGCTGCCTTGATGACTAAATATGGAATCCACCAAAAAGTTTCTACCCCATACCACCCTCAAACCAATGGTCAGGCAAAGTTGGCTAATAGGGAGATTAAGCAAATTTTAGAAAAACTGTCAACCCCAATAGGAAAGATTGGTCTTTTCGTTTGGTTGATGCGTTGTGGGCTTATCGTACAGCTTTTAAAACATCCCTTGGCATGTCTCCCTATAGGCTTGTGTATGGAAAATTTTGTCATTTGCCTGTTGAAGTTGAGCATAAAGCATATTGGGCAATCAAACAACTCAATTTTAATTCTGACCAAACTGGTGATTTGAGAAAATTGTAGCTAGATGAGCTAGAGGAGCTTAGAAGAGATGCCTATGACAACTCTAAGTTGTCCAAAGAATGTATGAAGGCTTGGCATGATAAGAATATTCATAGGAAGACTTTTGAGCCTAATTAATTTGTTTTTATATAACTCTAAGCTCCATTTGTTTCCAGGAAAACTGCGGTCAAGATGGAGTTGTCCATATGTGGTGAAAACTGTTTTTCCTCATGGAGTCATTGAAATAGTCAATCATCAGAATGGAAATACTTTCAAAGTAAATGGTCAACAGCTTAAACCTTTCATTGCTCACTTTTCACCTGAGGACTCCACTCTCCCATTGCAAGATCCACCCACTTGGCCTGCTGCATAACCACCTTATTTCGGTTCTCAATTATTTTCTATTTTTGTATATAGTGTCATTTTACATTTCCATTGTCTATTAGTTTTCAACTGTTGTTTTTTTTTTTTCTTGTCTTGTTTCTAACTCTCTCTTGCAGATTTTCTATATCTCCTCTCCCTTGTCCAGTACTCTCATTCCCTCCAATCTTTTCTTGTTCTTATTGCGTTCACATTGAGGACAATGCTACACTTTAGTTGGGGGGAGAGATCATATTTTTTTCTGTTTTGCATGCCTCGCTCACATGTTAACTTAAAATCTCTTGTTTCTAATTTTCACATGCCGGAAAATGATTTGTTGAGGTTATGGAACATGTGGAATGTAGTGCAAATATAAGTATATGTCAAAAGAGAGACTTATCTATTTTATTTAGTTGTTCAACCAAAGGAAAGATGTTAAAATGTTTGCTAAAACACACACAACACATGCACGGAATGCCTAGAAAGACTACATTGGGTCATTGTTTGTTGATTTACACTTTGGTTGTTTGGGACTCTAATGAACCATATCCAAATGGCTTAGGAAGAAATTTGAAGTGAATTAAATGAGAAAATGGACAAGCCAGGGATAAAAATAAAATAAAAAATAAAAAATCCTTTAGGTAGACTAGTGGTAAGGACCAACTGGTGAAAGTGTGGGTAGGGGTACATTCATAGGTTTGATTCCCCCCACTAGGAAAACGGAAAAAAAAAAAAAAAAAAAAAAAAAAAAAAAAAAAGGAAGAAGGATTTATATTTGTGTATTGGAAAAGGCTGCCTATTACCGACTCCTTACTAAACAAGGAAGTATGTGCCTTTTAAAGTGTAATAGCGTGAAAGCTGCTACTATAATGGTTTTGAATTAGAGTAAATCCATGTGATTTTTTCAAATTAGCTGTTGTGATTGTTAACGCCTCTTAGTAGTCGACCTTGGAATTCTAACCTCATTCCCATGCACTTGAAGGAAAGCAACCTTTGTTACATTTAATTCCCTTGGTTGATTTACTAAATTGTGTATAAATCTCTCAGTTGGTACTCAATTTTAGATTAATTTATTTCTAAGTTCTTAAACTCAATAAATGTATTTCATAGCATGTGATTTTCAAATTTATTGGAATGACAGTTGGTAACTTCCCCTTGTATGATTTCATTCACTTTATTTGCTAGAGACTAGCAAAAAGTCAGTTGGGGGTGTGTGATGAACGGTCAATTATGTTTTATTAATACTCTTAATATCTTGGGTTAAATGAGTTTTATGTGTTAAAATAAGAGTATTAATTAAATAGTTTGAATTAACTTTGTTTGGCATGTGAAAAATGTTTTACATCTAATTAAATATAGAAGCATTATGATGTGGGTGGAAGAGCATTTAAATAAATTTATTAGTGAATTTAACCCATTACAGGATGGAGACCCTAAGTGAGTTTTTTGTTTTTGAGAAAAAGACACTTAATTCCATTGATTATGTTGATAACAGCTCAGATGATACAATCGACTGAATGCACATAGGACATTCTTCAATATCATATACATCTTTGTTTAAACATAAAGCAGATTTAGCTAAGGTGTGGGCTGCCTTGTTTGCATCACGGTAGACATGATTTGCTTGCCAAAAGCTAGTACTATCCAGAATGTACTTTGCATCTTCCACTAGTAGACCACCCAGGCTCCAGTTCTTATCCTTTCCAAGTAAAAGGTTGATGACTTGCTTAGAATCCCCTTCCAGGATGATTTGGTTTAGACCCAATACCTTGCAAAAGTTTGCTGCAGTTAACAGTCCGAGAGCTTCTGCTTCAAAAGGGTTACCTGCACAAGGTCTCCTTGCTCGTTGGGCTCCAATAACGTTGCCTTGATAGTCTCTGACTAGAATTCCCAACCCCATGTGTCCTGTTTCTACTCTTAAAGCTGCATCCCAGTTGACCTTGAATGAACCACGTGCTGGTTGTTGCCAAATTTGTGTCCTCTGGTTTGTTGTCTGTTGGGGGACTTGTTGAGGCAGTTTAGCTTCTTTGAAAGCAATGACTTCTGATTTGGCCCCTTGAAGTATAGTAATTGGGTGCTTAAACCCTTTACCATGAATAAGATCATTACGCCTAGACCATAGTCCCCTCATCATAATTGCACATTCTTCAAGCTCACCATTATCAAGTTTTTGATTCAGCAAAACCCAAATGTTGGAGATTAAATCATTATGGAAGGACATTTTTTGGATCTTGACACACCCTTGGCTCCATACATCTTTAGCTGCTGGACAGCCCCAAAGCACATGGCCAGAAGTTTCAGGTTCGAGATTACAGATAGGGCATTCACTCTTTTCAACAATTTTTCTCCTTTTCAGGTTAGCAAGGGTAGGAAGTGCTTCTTTGCATGCTCTCCAAATAAAGTGTTTGACTGCAGGAATCACTTTCAGTTTCCATAGTCTCTTCCATATACTAGTTTGCAGATGCCTATTCGAATTCTCCCCTTTATTTTCTGTTTCTAGCTGTTTCTGGTGGTGATATCCACTTTTTACTGAGTACTGTCCATTGGTTGTTAGGTGCCAGGTTACTCTGTCTTCCCTACTTCCATAACTGATAGGGATGGAGATTATGGCCTTGGTCTCCTCTTCTGAAAACAGCTCCATTAGCAGGTTCTTCCTCCAACATTTTTGTTCTGCATCAATTAAGTCACCCATCTTTTCACACCAGCAATCATCTTCTCGAGGGGTAGCTACTTGAAAATGAGGAAGGGAAGGAATCCACTTGTCAGTCCATATATTAATGTTGCATCCATCTCCAACTCTCCACAAAAGACCTGACTTGAGAGTGTGCATCCCAGCCATGATGCTTCTCCAAGCAAAGGAGGGACCCGAGCCAAGTTTGGCCTCCAATAGCCTCCCTGCTTTGAAATATTTCTGTTTGAAGACTCTTGATACTAGGGAATTAGGGTCTTGGATCATTCTCCAGCTTTGCTTAGCAAGCATAGCGAGATTAAAAGATTTGAAATCCCTGAAACCGAGTCCTCCCTGATCCTTTGCTGAGCTAAGTTGGTCCCAAGGGATCCACTGGATTTTTGAGGAGTCCTCATTAAAACCCCACCAAAATTTCCTTAACAGCTGGTTAAGCTTATGGGTGATGGACTCGGGGAGGAGAAACATGCCCATTGAATAAAGGGGGAAGGCTTGGAGCACTGCTTTGAGGAGTATTTCTTTTCCAGCCGAGGAAAGCTGATTTGTTTTCCAGTTTGCAACCCGAGACCATGTTCTGTCTATTAGAGAGTGAAAAGCTGCTACTTTTGTTCTTCCCAACATAGCTGGAAGGCCGAGATATTTCTCAAGAGTTCCTGTAGATTTCATACCAACCAGTTGAAGCACATATCTCTGCATCTCTATCTTTGTGTTTTTGCTGAAGAAAATTGAAGATTTGTCTCTGTTAAGCACTTGGCCTGATGCATGTTCATAGGTATCCAAGATGTTAATGATACTAGAGAGTTCCTTGGGGGAAGCTTGGCAGAATAGAAGGCTGTCATCTGCGAAAAACAGGTGACTCACTTTAGTGGGGCCTCTGCCAATTGGTGCACTAGATATGTTCCCCCTCTCTTCAGCTTTTTGTAGCATTGCTGATAAGGCTTCAGCACATAGGATAAAAATATAAAGAGAGATTGGGTCTCCTTGACGAATCCCTCTAGATGGTTTAAATATCTGTTGGGGTTCTCCATTGATCAAGATTGAGTAAGTGACAGAATTGAGACATTTCTGGACTAGGTGAACCCACTGAGGAGGGAAGCCTATTTTGGTCATCACTTCTTTTACAAAGACCCATTCTACCCTATCATATGCTTTGCTCATATCTAATTTGAGAGCCATAAATCCTTTCTTGCCTTTGATCCTCGATTTCATAGAGTGGAGAACCTCATACGCTACTAGAGTGTTATCCGAGATGAGTCTTCCAGGAACAAAAGCACTCTGATTCACTGAGATGAGTTGAGGAAGAATTAGTTTCATCCTATTAGCTAGTGTTTTCGAAACCACTTTATACAGAACATTGCACAGACTTATTGGCCTGTATTCAGCTACCTTCCTTGGGATTTTGACTTTTGGGATAAGGGTAATGAAGGTGTCATTAACCTCGTCTAAGGACCCCTTCTGGTTCAGAACCTGTAGAGCAAAACAGCATACATCTTCTCCAACTACTTCCCAATGTTTCTGATAGAAATGTGCAGGAAATCCATCAGGACCAGGGGACCCAAGAGGGTTCATTTGGAACATGGCCACTCTAACTTCTTCCACGGTGAAAGGTTTATTCAGACTAAGCAACATCTCAGAAGTGATTTTTGGTTGAAGAGCAGACAAACAAGACTCAACTTCAGTAGGCAGGGAAGAGTTGAACAAAGATGAGAAGTAACCTGTGAAGGTAGCACCAACTTCCTCTTGATCAGATATTGTAGTTCCAGAAGGACCAGCTATGGATTTGATGTAGTTGACCTTCCTTCTTTGGGTTGCTTGCTTGTGGAAATAGCTAGTGTTTCTGTCTCCATGCCTTAACCAATGTTGCTTTGCACGTTGTTTCCATTTCAGGTCATTTTCTTGCAAATATGCCTCGGCTTTTCTTTGTAATTCCTGAATGTGTGGTACTTGAGCTTCCCCTCCTGTGTCTTGTAGGTGACTAATCCTGGCCCAGATATGATTAGGACCCTGCTGCTCTTTCTGGTTTAAGTCTTTTTTCCAAGCTGTGAGTCCCTTTTGACAATTCTCTAGCTTTTTCCTCATAGTTTCAGCAAGGTTTTTTCTATCTATCCTCTTATTCCATTCTGTTTCTATCACCTCATTACTGCCATTTCTGACTTCCCATGCTGCCTCGTACCTAAACACCCTATTCTTCCCTCTTTCCTTTCTTGCCTGGTCTGGTATACTGACATGTAGGGGTGAGTGGTCAGATTTGACTGCTGCAAGGACATTACAAGTTGCTGATTTGTACTGTTCCAGCCATGCTTTGTTTGCCATGGCCCTGTCTATTTTCTCCTTAATAAATCCAACACCTCTTCTGTTATTCGACCATGAGTATCTTTATCCTAAGCTAGGGAGGTCTCTGAGTGAGTTAAGTAAAAGAGATAGAGCACATTTGGGAGAAGGGCATGTGAGTAATTATGCTTGCCTCTTGGACGGAAGTGTAGGGGAATGAGAGCACGCTGTCTTGTGAGCTGGAACAAGAACCAATCATACGGAAAATGAAGTGAGGTGCAAGTGCAGGTGCAGAGAGGAAACGAACTGCTGGACGTGCAGAGAGGAAAAGGACGGAAACAAATTCGCGCATGGAGAAGCAACAAATCAACTGCGGCACTGGAGGACCTCATGCACAACAGAAGAAATCATGACAGGGGCAGTTTGGAATTTCTACAGAAATTCCAATGGGCATCTTTTTTTTTTTGGCTACTAGTTTTTGCTTGACTAGGGCAGACGGCGCAAAGGAGCTCCCTCTCTCGTTTTTATTTTTTTTTCAGATTTCTGTCGTTCAGATTTTACTTTTCGGCTAGTTCGGTTTTATTTTTTTACATTTTCATGTTTCCAGATTTTTCTTAGGGGGGGCTATTCGGAATTCTCTCATTTCTATGTTTTGGGGAAATTTTATTTTGCCGCCACTGGGTTATTGTGCAAGGCAAACCCTCCATGAGTGAAGACTTTTAGAGAAATGGTGCATGTCCGAACGTAAACTTTTCATTATCCAATAATCAATTCCTTGACTGGATTGATGATTGAGATATAGCACCCTTGAAAATTAACTAATGGTTGGATCAAAAAGAGGCTTTATCCGTAGCTCAAGTGTTTGATATTTTGCTTCTTAGGTGTTTATTTTCCTACATTTTTTATTTTTCTTGCACTCATTTCTCTAGCATTTATTTCTTTATTCATTTCTTTTAATTTGAAAAGCATTCAAAAAAATTATTCCATTAAAAAAAATAGAAAAAAAGATTCAAAGCATTCTTCATTAATACACCCCAAATCAATACATAAATTCCATTTTCAAAGTTGTACATGTTCTTGACCCCATCATGGATTACCCTCCTATCATAATGCCATGGCCTCCCCAACAAAATATGGCTAGCATGCATAGGCACAACATCACATAGCACCTCATCCTGATACTTTCCAATTGAAAAAGATACTAACACTTGCTTATTTACCCTAACCTCCCCACAAGCATTCAACCACTGCAACTTGTATGGTTTAGATTGTTTCAAAGTAGGTAAATTCAATTTCTCAACTAAAGTAGTGCTAGCAATATTAGTACAACTTCGTTCATCAAGGATCATATTACATACCTTGCTATTGATGTGGCATCTAGTATGGAAAATGTTCTTTCTTTGCTGCTCTGTATCATCTATCTTACTTTGTTTATTGACAGCACGCTTGACAACAAGAGACTCACCATACTCCTCATTTTTATACTCATGTTCATTACTAAGTTCACGTCTCCTCCTATCTCTCCACTTTGCAAATCTCTAATCAATGCATCTTATTGTTCCATCTTATCCCTCACTTCCCCAACTTCAAATTTAACCTTTCAAACTTTTGTTGCATGGAATGCAATACAAAGAATGAGTTATCTACCATCCCCTTTGGTGATGAGTCATTTTTATGAGACATCATATGCTTTGTACAAAAAAGAAGGTTAGTGGAAAAAAGACCTCACACGTTCCCTTACGTGTTTACACTCAAATAATGGCACTCCACTCGTATTTCACTCTTAATTGGCTTTTTCCCGATAATGATCTCACACTCTCTTGCCTTTTACCTCAAGAGTTTTCCCACTTAAGTTTTTGAAGAACTAATTGAACTAAATCAAGACAATACAACCTTATTTTATTCCAACTAGTAATTAGGTCCAAGAAAACACGAATAAGAGAAACACGGAAGGAACAAAATGACACGAGACTCAAGGTATTTATACGAGGGAAAGAATAATTACAAAACAAGATAGCAACTAGAATGAGGTAACAAGAGGTAATTCAGCCCCTTTAAGGACAAGACCCAATCAACAAATTTCTTTCTTTCTCTTTTATTGTAACTATGTAGCAACCATTGAATATTCTACCTTTACTTTCCTTCTCTCTCTCTCTCTCTCTCTCTCTCTCTCTCTCTCTCTCTCTCTCTCTCTCTCTCTCCCTTTTTGACAAATTTCTTTTTTCAAAATTTTTTTTTTTGAAATTTTCTTTTCCTTTCATTTCCTTTCTTTTCTTTTCTTTTCTCACCAATTCAAGCACAAACACAAATATTCAATTGTGTAAATTACACAATTAAATTCAAACACACAAGAATTGACAAAAGTAGAAGGAAATAACAAAACGGAACTCCAAGCAATTGACAATTCAAAGATGTAAGAAACCCTAGAAATTTCAAATGCTAGATGGTGCAAACTTTGGCAGCCCTCAAACAAGGAATTTAGCCAACCTAAGATGATGAACACGAAACCAAAATGATAGAATAATTTGGCAGCCCTAGGAAAAACGAATTTCTATTTCTTTCTTTTTTTGTAACCCTAGAACAATGAATCCCTAGAAATAAATTTAAAGATACAATAATTAAAAGATAGATTCAGACCTGATTGGAAACCTTGCTCTGAATATCAAATGATGTGAACCCCAATCGACTCGCTTTGAGACCCAACAACAATATTGGAAAACCAACCCAAGAAAATCAAACTCAAATCTATGGATGGAAAATCTAGACCCGTTGAGAACCCATTTCAAGAACCTAAATTATATTAAAATCTAGACCCGTTGAAAAACCCGTCTCAAGAACCCGAATTACAAAGGAGGAATGCTACAAAAGTTGTGATTTACCTTTGATATGTTCAAATGTTCAATCAAGAATAAGAGGAGATAAACTCAACTCACAATGAATAAAATTCATCAATTTCAATAATGTCTCCCCTACTCAAATGAGGCTACAAGTGGTTTAAATAAACAATTCCTAAAACCCTAAAGGAATAGTGCCGCAGTACTGTAGCGTGAACAATGCCGCGCTAAAGTAACTTCTAAAACCCTAATTTGTAAAATAATAACTTTACAAATAAGCCCTTGACCAAAATACAAGGCCTTCCCAAAAACCATAGTTCAATAGAAATAAGACGTGTGGGCTAGACATCCCCAAAGCCCAGTTATTCTAGATTAATTCCTATGACTAATTAAATAAGTCATTTTAATGAAATAAATAAGTCCAGGGCCTTCAATAATAATAGGCCCAAGTTGTGTCTTCCATAACTTAGATCAAGTGGATCAAAACTGATTCTCTTTCTTTTAAACCTATCATGAGTGTTGGGCTCTTGCTAGCTTCATCCCGATTGGATTGCACCAATTCTTGCAATGCTCCATTGATCTTCATGGTTCTTAATCTTGTAATTGATCCTTAAGACTTGGTCCACCTTGGGGCCCATCATAGGGCAAACCCCCCATCCACCCACTCACATGCCATTTGGCACACATGCAAACTCATCCCTTAGATGCATTGAACCTAGACTCAAAAGTGGAGGAAGGGAGGAGGGAGGCGCATGGGAGATGTCAAGAGTCACTTGCATAATTTCCCAACAGGCCTTAGGGTTTCGACCAAAGGGGCTTCATGCCTATTTAGGGGAGACCAACCCACACTTAGCCAAGCGTCATGGATGCACTAGGCTTTGGGGCTTTCTAGAAAGAGGTGATAATTGGGGTGGCCAACCCACACATTGGCTATGAGAAAACATCATTTAGTAAGTTTTATAAACTAAATTGGTACTTGTTCAGAAAGAATAGATTTTTTGTACCATATAATTGGAGTAGTCAATTTAGTGTAAAGAACATTTTTGACATGTTGCATGAACGTTAGTGGGAATATCATTTGCCACCCATTGACTTGATTTTGGCTTTCTTGAGTGAGTCTTCAAATTGATTGTGGGTTCAAGGGATTTCATTCACGTGGGTTCATATCATTTGGTATTCAAAGAAAGGTTTCTAATCAGGTCTGATTCTATTTTTTAATTCTTACATCCTTAAATTTAATTATATGGCTTCATTGTTCTAGAGTTGCCAAAAAAAAAAAGATGCAGAAGTTTCCTTGTTCCTAGGGCTACCGAATTACTCTATCATTAGGTTCTTTGTGTTTTGGTCTTGGGCTGCCATATTGATTAGTGGCCGAAAATTGCATCATTTAGGGTTTCAAAATTCTAGGGTTTCTTGCATCTCCAAGTTTATTAATTGCTTAGAATGTCGTTTCATTTATTCTCTTTTACTTCCTTGTCAATTTTGTGTGTTTGAATTCAATTGTTTGTTTTACACAATTAAATATTGTTATTTGTGATTGAATTAGTGAGAAAAGAAAAGAAAATTGGAATTATTTTATTTATTTTTATTTTTATATTGAGCCTTATCATCAAAGGGGCTGAATATCATTATAGTTGGTATCTTGTTTTGTAATTATTCTTTTCCTCATATAAATTCCTTGAGTCTCGTGTCATTTTATTCTTTCCATATTTCTCTTATTCTTGTTTCTTAAACCTAATTACTAGTTGGAATAAAACAAGGTTGTATTGTCTTGATTTAGTTTAACTAGTTCTTATAGAACTTAAGCAAGAAAACTCTTGAGATAAAAGGCAAGAGAGTGTGAGACTATTATCATGAAAAAACCAATTAAGAGTGAAATACAAGTAGAGTGCCATTATTCAAGTATAAATACGTAAGAGAGTGCGTGGGATTTTCTACTAACATTCTTTTTGTTCAGCGCATTACGATGTCTCACAAGAGTGACTCATCACCAAAGAGAATGACATATAATTCATTATTTGTATTGCAGTCCATGTAACAAAAGTTTGAACTATTGAGTTTGGTGTTGGGGGAAGTGAAGGATAGGATGGATCAACGAGGTGTAGTGATTAGAAATTTGCAAGGTATGAGAGATAGAAGGAGGTGTGAACCTAGTATTAAACTTAAGTATAAGAATGAAAAGTAAAGTGAGTCTCTTATTGCCAGGCGTGCTCTCAATACACAAATTAAGATGGATGACATAGAGTAGCAAATAGAGAACACTTTTCATACTATATGCCACATCAACAACAAGGAATGTAGTATGATCATTGATGAGAGAAGTTGTACTAATTTCGCTAGCACTACTTTAGTTGAAAATTTGAATTTACCTACTTTGAAACACCCTAAATCATACAAGTTGCAGTGGTTGAATGATTGTAGGGAGGTTATGGTAAATAAGCAAGTATTAGTTTCTTTTTCAATTGGGAAGTACAAGGATGAGGTGCTTTGTGATGTAGTTAGTGTCTATGCATGCTAGCCATATTTTGTTGGAGAGGCCGTAACAGTGTAATAGGAGAGTGATCTATGATGGGTTAAGAAACATGTACAGTTTTGAAAATTATGGAAAAACAATCAAACTTGCTCATTTAACTCCAACGACCAACCAAAACTGAAAAGTGAAATTAAGAAAAAAAGAAATAGTTAAGTTGAAAAGCAGAGAGAGAAAAAAAAAGATGAGAGAGGCTGACACCTCAAAGAAAAGAGAGAATGAATTGAAAAACAATTGTGAGGCCGAAAGTTCAAAAAAAAGGAGAGTGAAAAGGAAAAAGAGAGTGAGAGGAAAAAAGAAAATAAAGCCAAAACATCAAGAGAAAGAAAGAGTGAAAAAGAAAATATAGAGGTGGCTGAGAGTCTAGAAAAAAGAGTAGAGCCACGAGAGAAAAAAGAAAGAGAAAATATAGAGAGAAAAGGAACAACAAAAGTAAGTTTATATGTTAAGGCAAGTTTTTATACTAACGAATTTAACGACTTGTTGCCTAGTATTGTTGTTTCTTTGTTGCAAGGATATGAGTTCATGATTCCTAGTTGTGTGTTTAGTAGATTGCCACATATTAGAGAGATAAAACATTACATTGACTTTGTGTCAGGTGCGACAATTCCTACTTGACCTTTCTTTGAAGAATATGAATTCTTGACACACTTGAAGAGACAAGGAAAGTTGTTGACTAGAATGCATGCTAAATGAGAGGAATGTATTGAGACTTTTTCTCATGAAATCAAATACACACATGGTAAGAAAAACCTTGTGGTTGATGCATTATCAAGAAGGTATGTCTCTGTCTTCATTTAGATGCAAGGTTATTAAGATCTGAATATGATAAGAAATTACATGCTAATAATGATGACTTTGTTAGTGTGTGTGGAGTACGTGAGAAAACATCATTTGGTAAGTAATATAGACTATATTGGTATTTGTTTAGAGAGAACAAACTTTGTGGACCTACCAGCCTTATGCGTGAGTTGCTTGTGCATAGATGTGGTTTGTTGGAACATTTTGGTGTAAAGAAGATTTTAAACGGGTTGCATGACCATTGGTGGGAATATTATTTGTCATTCATTGAGTTTGCATATAATTGGAGTGGTCAGTTTAGTATAAATAAGATTTTTGACGTGTTGCATGTTCACTTGCAGGAGTATCATTTGCCATTATTAGAGTTTGCATATAATAGGACCATGCATACTACTATTTTTTATTTTTCTTTTGAAATTATTTATGGTTTTAAATTCATTTACTCATTTAGCTTTGATGCTTTTCCTTGTTGATAATAGAAGTAGTTTAGATAGACTTTTCCAAATTCTTGAGAAAATTAATAATAATTTATGTTAAGTGGATCTTCCAAGTAAGTATTATATTTCTGCTATTTTTAAAGTTACTGATCTTTTTCCTTTGATGCAGGTGGAGGAGATTCGAGGTCGAATCCTTTTGAGGAAAGGGGGAATGATAGGCCCTAAGGTGGACTGAGCCTTAGAGATTCTTTGCAAGTTCCAGATGGGGTAATCATAAGATCAAGAGCTAAGAAGAGCAAGGAAGCAATGCAAAAATTGATGCAATATACTTTAGACGTGTCTAGCAAGAGCCCAACATTTAAGATGAGCTTGAAAGATGAAGATCTAGTTTTGATTCATTTGATACAAGCTATAGAAGATGGCAACAACATGATTTAAAGGCTTTGAGCACTTGAAAGCTTTCAACTTGTTTAATTAATTTAAAGGACTTATTTGATTAGTTTAGAATAATTGAGTTTATTATGAGAAAGACTTAAGGGCATGTTGGAAAAGTTATTATTTTATTAAACTAGGGTTTCAAGAAGTTACTGTAGCTGTGTAACTATTCACTCAGGCATTTTTGGAAGATGCGAATTTATTTTGGTTAGAGTTTTAGGTTGTGTTAGGCCACTTGAAATTTTCATCTCAAATATAAAATTCTCATCTCATCATTACAACTTTCCCAAATCCCCATATAAAATATAATAAACTATTTAACTTTTTCTTAACTTTTTCAAATCTCAAAACAATAATAATATTAAAACTCAAAATTTTCATTTGAGAATTCTCAGTGGCCAAGCAGAACCTTAATTAGGTTTTGATTTAACTACTCTTTGTTGCCCTCATTTTAAGAAGTTTATGAAGTTTATGAAATGTGTTGCCCAGATGACTAACACAAGAGGTGGGGTGAATTGAGTTATATTTAAAAAAATAACAATTATAAATCAAATATACAATATAAAATATAAACAAAATATGAAACAACAATAAATATAAAGAGTAAGGGTAAGAGAGAAGCAAACTCAGTATGTTAACGAGGTTCGGCTCCACTGCCTACGTCCTTGCCTCAAGCTACCCCTTGAGGATCCCCGAATTCACTATTCAACCTCCTTCAGGTGGAGATAGAAACCTATTACACCTTTGAACAACACCGCTACAAAGAATCTGTGTACAACACCCTCTACACTTGCAATCACCTTACACATGATGATTCAACTATTCATTGTGTAGAACACTTTCTACACACACAAGGGTTATACACACCCTTTTACTGATACAAGAGCTGATAGTGGGTAGGTTATCAGAAAACACTCCTCAATGAGTGAAAGAAGAACAATACAGCGCAAACTATATCTCTCAAAATGAACAAGGGTTAAGGCTCAATGCATAGAGAATAGAGAATGAAAGTTTTGAATGAATGTTGTATGCTCTTGGTGTTGTGAATGTGAAGCTCTCAAATGATCTATTTATAGGCATATGAGACTTCATATTCAAATTTAAAAAGATTCACATGTCAAAGACATCATCATTCACTTTTCAAAAATTCAAACCTAATCTTTTTTACTTTTTGCATATGACAAAAGGAACACACTTTGCTTTTCAAAAAAAAATCAAACCTAATATTTTACTTTTTGCATATGACAAAAGGAGCACAATTTACTTTTCAAAATTTTCAAACAACGACATCTATCTTTTGCATAAGTCAAGAAAAGCATCTATCACTTTTGAAAATATTCAAATAAAACATGCACATGTGAAATATGACAATCAATCATCTTAATATTTTCAAAATTCAAACCTTTAATCATGTCATGCACATGTGAAATATGACAATCAATCATCTTTCAAAATTTTCAAATTTAATTTTCAAAATATTCATGCACATGTGGAAAATGTATTTTAATGCTTTATGATAAAATATTAATTTTGAGTCTTAATCCTAATTTCGAATCTTTAAGAGATTTAGAACATTACTCTATGACTTTAATATGAACCTGCTCCCTTCTTGCTCATGCTTGGTTCCTTGATGTGCTTGACTCCATTGTGTGGACAACTTGAGTTTGAGACTCCTTTATTCTTTGAATTCATTTGTTATCATTAAAATTTATGTGTAGATTTTTAATTACATGAAACTTGAAACCTTGGGTTCAACAATCTCCCCCTTTTTGATGATGACAAATACTTGATAGAACCTGAAACTTGTATTAATACTTAAGCTCCCCCTGAGAATGTGCGTTCGTTTTTCAAGCAAAAGTATAAATATAATTCCAAGCATATATAAAATGTTTAGCAATTTAAACAATGTTAATGTTCTAGTTTAAAACTTCTCCCCCTTTTGGCATCATTAAAAAGGATCGGCAGCAAGTAAATAGACTGAAGAAAACGGTGCGTTAATAGACACTGTAGATAGTTGAAAAATGGAGTCGTCCGTGACCCGACAAGTGCTGCAAAGCCTCGAGGCCTAACTCTATAAAACAATCACCTGATGTTGTTGACAAACGAAATTGAAGGCTCTGAGTTTCTATAAAAAAAAATGATAATTTTCACCTATCGGATACAAAAAAAAATGTCGCTTCTTGACCTGAGTTCTGTTTTTCCATAACAATAAAATGGCCGAACAATTCTCTTCTACTAATGTTCCAGACTTGAATCAGGAACCCTTGACGCATCAACCATCAATCTTCTCTCCTGAAGCCGTCAATACCATGATAGGAGTAGAAAACCGTTTTTCTAGTAGGGTTGATTCTGAGATTATTGCAGAATCAAGAATGCTCAGTAGTCAATATGCTGCCTCTGTTACGATCATGTCTCGGAGGTTAATGGCGAGGGTGAGTGAGATTGATCATCTTAACATCTAAATATCTGAGTTACGATAGAAGCTTGCTAATAAGGATAGAGAGAATAAAAGGCTAAAGCAAAAAAACAAAGAGTTGAAAAAATTTGCAGATTGGTATGCTCATGATCTGCAACCATGAATAGAGGAGCTAGAACGAAAAAGGGTTCAGATACAAGGTCAACATCGGCAGATAACAGCAGAGGTTCATCGTTTACTAGAAAAATAGGGACAATCTATTGTTAATCTCGCTGGCTTAGTAAGAAAACTTTTGACAACGTGTGTCAAGCATATCTTGTATTTCTTTTGACTAAATAAGATTTGAAGAGACAATAGTTTGTCTTGTTCTTTATGCTATCTCTATAAAATCAGTCTTAAAGTTCATTCGATTTGCATCAAATCTTATTCTCATCTCTATAACTTATCTGCATTCCTTCAACATTCTCGCTTTAAGTTTTTCAATTCTTTTCTCAATGGCTCATTCTTCTAACATTCCTCTAGATCCATCCATGAGGTATTCTACACCTCAATCTCCTGTCCTTTCTGCAGCTACCATTGGTGCCATGTTACAGCAAGAGAATAATAGTTTGGCTAATAAGTCAGACTCCGATGCTATCTACGACTTGGTGAGTCTTGGGACTCGCTACTCATCCTCTATTGTTGCTTTTTCCTAGCGGATACAAGCCAAAAACCATGAGGTTGAAAGGCTTAAAGAACAAATTGTTGTACTTCAACGAATTGTTCAAGAGTCTCACACAAGGGAAGGAATCATTCGGCAGAAGAATAAACAGTTGAAATCTCTATTAGATTCTTCATTCCGCTTGCCAGTTCCCATGGATAGGGATGACATGATATTGTATGAAGAGAATGAGCATCTCAAACATGAGGCTAAGAACCTCAAGTTTATGTAAAAGTATTTAAAAAAATATCTCTCTATTTTTATGAACTCTGGTCTACCTTTTAAGAGATATTCATAACATGCATCATACTTATTTCTCTTCTAATCATACACAATCTATCTCCTGGTAAAGGTTTTGTGAATATATCTGCTAACTGATTGTGTGTGTTTGTGAACTCTAGTACTATATCACCTTTATGCACATGATCTCGAAGAAAATAATATCTTATTTCAATATGCTTAGTTCTAGAATGTTGTATTGGGTTATTTGAAAGATTTATAGCACTTGTATTATCACATTTGATTGGAATGTGGTTATACATGAGTTTAAAATCTTCAAGTTGTTGTTTCATGTAAAGAACTTGAGCACAACAACAACTGTGACGCCCCCAAATCCCCACGCACAGACACGGGGAAATCGAGACGTCTGGATGGTAACAACACGGGTCACCATCCTCTCGACGAGTAGCAAGTTTGTGTAAGCAACAAATGTGCACGAAAAAACCAACGAGAGCGCCTACAACTTCTATCCGATATCCCACACTTCACGCTCATTACCTATATTTTGAATAACATCCAATCTTGCAATGACTAACTCACTATAAACTACCATTGACTTCACCTAGACATAATCAAAACGCTCATGGTAACTCACCCACCTATTTGTACTCTCAAAAACTCTAGTTTTAATACAACTAATTCCTTCAATAACACTTCACAAATAAATCTCAAGACAGGCCATACTGTTTGGATCTTCAATCCATCAAAAACTATTAAACAACACTCATGGATCCTACTACTTTATTACTTCATACATATGATTATGCTACCCACCTTTGATGCATAAGTTTCAACTTCCAAGATTTATTACTTCATACACCACACATGGTGACCTAACGATCTCTTTTCAAGTTAAATAACCATATCCCCAATTCTCCCAACTGGATACTTGATCTCCAAAGAAAAGTATAGCCTCACCAATTTAAATTCCTATGACTTCAAGTCGCAATTAATTCTCAAGATAAACACAACAGTCGTTTCAAACCACCATCCCAATGGGTAACCCGCTTCGACTGCACATTCCGTTCAACTTACCAAACAACTCAAAGCCAAAAATCTCTTGAATTTAATATTACCACACAGATTCCTCTTCAACTCCTACCAAGCCAAAAAATAGATAAGACTAGGACCAGCACTCTCCGAAATCCATACATACGTACCATTACTACTCATCGATCCCATGCACTCTTAGCCAACACCAAAAATCATTCAAACGTACAAGTGATCCATTATCACATTTCCATCATCTGGACTTATATCCTCAACTCAGCAAGAATCATTCCTAAATGTACTCAACTTATATCCTTAAATCAGAAACCAGCCATTGCTTAAAGTTTGGTACCGAGAATGACCTGAAACCTGCTAAGAATCCATTCCCAAAAGTCTACAGATCATATAGCCTCAAATTCAATCATATTCAATACCAACACAAAATCTACTATTTCCAACACCCTGATGGACCTATATCTTTCGAATCAATATAATCATTTCCTAAAATCTGCCACTACAACCTCGAGTTAACAATAATTATTTTCTAAACTAACTCGATATCTTCAATCCTCAAAGAAATCTACTCTAGAAAAAAAAAATTTTATATCAATAACTCAACTCTAATCAACCCCATTTTAATGGTTAGAAACTAATCACTCACTAGAGTAGATCAAGCTACAGCACTAAGTCTGTAAAACTAAGAACTCGCTTCCTATTATAAATCAGTCCTTCAATTCTACAATTCTAAAACCTTAAATCAAATAAGAATCATCTTCCGAAACTTCTAAGATCAAAGAACTTACATCCCATGATAGAAAAAATCGACTTCTCAAATCTTTCAAATTCTAAAACATTAATAGATAATAAATCATTTTCTGAAATTCTCAAGATTGGTGGCTTTAATTCAAAACATTCACCTTAAAAGCTTGTAAAATCTCAAGCCCTAATTGCCATCTAATTACTCATCCGAATCACGAAATCTAAACCTCAAAATTTAATTATTTCCCCCCAAAGCTTGTCGAACCTAACACCTTAATTACCATAACTTATTTCCTAAAATCTATAAGGCCCCAACTTTAAAACTTTGCTGAAACCTCATAAAATCTATCCTTGAAATTTGTTGAACTTACAACCTACTATGTTATAGACCATTTCATAAACTCCAAGGAACCAAAGAACTCAATTATTCTACTTCCCTAAAAGATCACCCAGATCATGCCATGACTCCAGCATTCTGAGTCTCCGTAACCTCGCCTCCGTGAGCTATATTACATCTTCCACAAACTGGCACTCGTCCTCCCATATGCACTCCCGAGGCTGCTTGTGGTCGAGTCCCGGTCCGCTAAACAAACTTTTGAGGTGAACCCGAACTACTTCCTTCACCAGTAAAACTCTGCCTCTTTTGTCTTGGAGGGGAGCCCATATTCAAATTAACCTCTCGCTCTGCAAGAGTGGCTAAGTCAACCAATTCCTGAAAAGTTGTAATTCGGTGGCAAACTACCATTTTGCATATATCTGGTCGCAAACCTTAAATAAAATTCCCTTAAACACGTCCTTAAAGTTCGTTGAACCTACACTCTCCTATACTATAGCCTCGTTATATAAATTCTACAAAACCTTGACCTCAATCATGTTAAGCAACTTAAAGCTAATTCCTCTCCTCATTGCTACGTGAGTTCCCACTTTACAAAGATTGCTTAAACCATGATATTTCCTTCAAACCTCAACATCATACAAGCAAACCACATCGCTAAAAATTCAAACCTACTACACTAAATGTTCATGCCTAATAATAGTATCCTCGATTATACCGCCTTCCTGCCACAACACAACCCTTGACCCCCTTTAAGAAAAAAGAATAAAACCAATAACATAAAACCAAAACCAAAACCAAAACCGAAACCACATAACAAGAAAACAAAAAGAAACCAGCATGCAATAACATAACTAAATAAATAAACACAAGCAAACTAGCTCAAATAAATTCAAAACAAATAAAACACGTCAAATAGCAACTTTACTTAAAAATAAATTTCAAAACACCACCTCAAAAACATTCTGGTACTAATTACGAGACATGTGGTTTTACCCAGAGTCGGACCTCTCTGATACCACATGTGACGCCCCCAAATCCCCACACAAGGACACGGGGAAATCGAGACGTCCGGATGGTGACAACACGGGTCACCATCCTCTCGACGAGTGGTAAGTGTGTGTAAGCAACAAATGTGCACGAAGAAACACACAGCAGATAGCAAAGTCATATAACTAAGTACTAGAATTTTTCTTAGTTTAATACAAGGCTGTTCAAATCATACGTAATAAAATATTACAAACTACAAATATAGTTTCAAAGCCAACTACAAAGCATAGACTCCAACTCAGTACTCCGGCGGAGCCGCATCCTCGGGCTCAGCCTTCTCCTCTTCCACGAACTCGGCACAAAAAACTACGGTACCAAAAATGGTGCCACAGTTAAGTAAAATCCAAACACCACTACATAAAAACATATTAAAACTCAAACAATATGCATGAGAGAATGCCAATGCATAAAACCCATAAACCATATTTTTCCACGCACACCAAAAACCCATTTGGCCCAAAAACATTCATTTAATCATATCCCAGATAATGGCCCAAAAACCAATCTCGCCATTATCCTAAAAAATGGCCCATTAACCAAACCATCAAAGCACTGTAGGTGGGAATCGCAAGCGGGACTCTACCACCATCCCTGTTTACCACCATCCCTACGCGTCGTGCACCATAGGCGGGAATCGCGGCGGGACTCTACCACCATCCCTGCTTACCACCATCCTTACGCGTGCACCGTAGGGGGGAATCATAGGCGGGATTCTACCATCATCCCTGCTTACCACCGTCCCTACACGTGCCTTTCACTTAAACCAGTCAAACCAATCGTTCACATATACCATAAATCAGTTCTCGCTTACAAGCCCAGTTTTCATTCACAAACACATGTACATGCATGCAATTACACGAAAACCCGGTTTTTCCTTTTTAAACATGAAAATGTGAGCACTATACAATGCAAACATCAAGGCACAAATATCTCAAACAAATATCAACATCAATCAAACAACTCCGTCCTCAATCCATCTGACCCCTGAACTCCTCGGACTCAGTCCGGATTCAACCAATCAGTCCAATAATTAATTGTAAGAGCAAAATATATTAAAATCTAAAAGTAGAGTTTGGAAAATACTTACAGTGCTATATGGTATTTTTCGAAAGCTCGCGGCGTTGCAAACGGCGGAGAAAAAGCAACGTAATAGTGTATTTTACACTGTGGCCGTGAGTAATAAATTACCCACTTTTGAACAGAGACAAACCAAGACACGAAATTGATAGGGAATGGCCTTGAGATGTTTATGAAGCTAGAAGAAGTGAGTTTTGGCCTTGGGTGGTGGTGGAAATGGCGGTCGAAGGCCAAAAAGGGGCTAAACGAAGTTGAGCTCGTGGGAGCTGCTCCGGCAACGGATCGGGGCCGAAATTAGGTGAGTTAGGTCGGTAAGAGGTAGAGGAAGAAGCTATGAAGAGATGGTGGCCGGAGGTAGTGCAATGGCGCCGGAAACTGTGAAAAATCGTGTAGCTTGGAGGAGCTCCTGGTGGCTAACGGTGGCTCGGATGGAGGTGAAACTTGGTGGGGATGTTCACCGGTGAGAGGGGAAGAAAACTGGGTGGGTGGTGTAGGCCACGCAGCCGGTGAGTGGCGGTTCTGGGCTGCGAAAGCAACCGGCAACAGGGGAGAAAAACAGGGCAGGTGCCGTGACTTCCAACCGTGCGTGGTGGCTAACGGCTGGTCCGATGGCTCTGAAAATTGGTGGGGATGAACTCTAGTCGGAGGGGAAGAGAATGGTGGGGGTGGTGTAGAACACAGCCGCCGGACGGCGGTGCAATGGGTGGATGAAGTGGCGGCGACGGTAAGGGGAAAAAGAAGGGGAGAGCGCTGGGAGAGATAACCGGAGAGGAAAAAAAGAAGAAAAAGAAAGAAAAAGGAAAGAAAAGAAGAAAAAGGAAAATGAAAAGGGAAAAGGGAAAAGGGAAAAAGAAAAGAGAAAAGAAAAGAAATGAGGTCCAATCCTCACTCCGGAAACCAAAAACAAATCCGCCGAAAACGATTTTAAAAACTGTAAATCGACTAAAATAAATTAAACACAATATCAAATAAATTAAAAGCTAATTAAAATACATTAATTTAAAATAAATAAACCAATATATTAATTAAATTAAAAACACTCCTTCAGTGAAAATAGACGTAAAAGCGGGTCATCACAACTACTCAGAGCAATATATTCTGCCTCAGCAGTAGATAGTGCAACAGAATTTTGTTTTTTACTAAACCTGGAAGCTAGTGCATGACCTAAGAAGTAACATGCTCCACTAGTGTTTTTTCGATCTATTTTACAGCCAGCATAATCTGCATCTGTATAGCTAATTAGATCGAAAGATGTGTGCTTAGGGTACTATAACCCTAAGTTAATTGTACCACTAAGATATCTAAGAATGCGCTTAACTGCAATTAAATGTGATTCTTTTGGAGATGATTGAAAGCGTGCACATAAGAACACACTAAACATAATATCTGGTCTACTGGCTGTCAAATATAATAAGCTACCAATCATACCTTGATATACCTTCGAGTCAACTGGTTTACTGGATTCATCTTTATCAAGTTTAGTAGATGGGCTCATTGGTGTTCCAGTTTCCTTAGCACCTTCCATCCCAAACTTCTTCGTCAATTCCTTAATATATTTCAATTGATTGATGAATGTCCCACTTTTTGCTTACTTAATTTGCAATCCGAGAAAGAATGTAAGCTCTCCCATCATGCTCATTTCAAATTCTTCATGCATAGTTTTAGCAAAAACTTGGCACGTATTTTCATTAGTAGCACCGAATATTATATCATCAATATAAATCTGAATCAAAAGAATATCATCATTTTCGTATTTAATGAAAAGAGTTGTATCAATTTTTCCTCTTGAAAATCCTTTTTCAATCAAGAAACCACTGACTCTCTCGTACCAAACTCTACGAGCTTATTTGAGTCCATATAGTGCTTTTGTGAGTTTGAAAACATGATTTGGAGAAATATGATTTTCAAAACCTGGAGATTACTCAAAATATACCTCTTCATTTATAAAACCGTTTAAGAAAGCACTTTTAACATCTATTTGAAAAAGTTTGAAATCTTTATAACAAGCATATGCAAGTAGCATTCGAATAGCTTCTAATCTTGCGACTGGTGCATATGTCTCATCATAATCGATTCATTCTTCTTGATTGAAATCTTGGGCTACAAGTCGAGCCTTATTTCTAGTAATGACTCCGGACTCATCTTTCTTATTTCTAAAAACCCATTTTGTTCCAATAATAGTATGATTTTTGGGTCTAGGAACAAGTGTCCAAACATCATTTCTTTCAAATTGATTAAGCTCTTCTTGCATAACTATAATCCAAGATTCATCAAGAAGTGCTTCATCAATATTTTTAGGTTCAATCTGAGATAGAAAAGCAGTATGATTGCAAATATTTCTAAGAGATGATCGAATACTTACACCTCGAGAAGGTTCTCCCAGAATTTGTTCCACTGGATGATCTTTCACAAATTCAATTGTTTGGTTGCATCTTGTATTAAATTTTGATGATATTTCATGATGTCTCCATGTTGGACTTCCTCTATTGTGTTCTCTTTATTGAAATTGAGACTTTCCGTATTATTTATACCTCATGTTTCCTCATCAATGGATTTCTTGGAGAGTAGAGAATTAGATTCATCAAATACTACATGCATAGATTCTTGTACAGTTAAAGTCTTTTTATTGAATACTTTATAAGTTTTACTATTAGTAGAATATCCAATAAAGATACCTTCGTCAGATTTTGCATCAAATTTGCCTAAATTATCCCTGTCATTCAAAATAAAACATTTGCATCCAAATACATGAAAGTAACCAATGTTGAGCTTTTTCTCTTTCCAAAACTCATAGGGGGTTTTATCTAATTTAGACCTTAGCATAACTCTATTTATAACATAACATGCAGTACTTACCGCTTCGGCCCAAAAATAACTAGGCAAGTTGTTTTCATTAAGCATTGTTCTTGCCATATCTTGAAGAGATCTATTTTTCCTATCTACTACCACATTTTGTTGAGGAGTTCGTGGAGCAAAAAAATTATGCACAAAACCATTTTCATCACAAAATATTTCAATATTTTTATTAACAAACTCTTTTTCCCTATCACTTCGGATACTTGAAATAGTATAGCCCTTTTCATTTTGAATTCTCTTGCATAACTTGGTAAAGGCATTATGTGCCTCATCTTTATGAGCAAAAAAGATGACTCAAGTATATCTAGAGAAATCATCAACAATAACAAATGCATAATATTTTCCTTCTAGACTTGCAACTTTATTTGGTCCAAAAAGATCCATGTGTATCAGTTGCAGTGGTCTAGTAGTAGAAATATGTTTCTTGGTTTTAAAAGAAATTTTTGTTTGTTTACCAAATTGGCATGCATCACAAATTTTGTTTTTAAGAAAATTTGCCTTTGGTAAATCTTTTACAAGATCATTTTTTTGAAGTTTAGAAATAAGTTCCATGTTAGCATGACCTAGTCTTCTATGCCATAGCCAACTAGTTTCATTTTGAGCTGAAAAACAAATAGCATCTTGTGAGGTAATTTCTTCAAAATCGATTGTATAAACATTGTTGCTTCTAAAAGCAGTAAAACAAATATTACAATCTTGATTATTCAAAATAATGCACTTATTCATTTTGAAAGTAACTGTAAATCTTTTATCACATAATTGACTTATACTCAAAAGATTATGTTTTAGACCTTCAACAAGTAGAACATCTTCAATTATGAGAGACAATTTATTACCAATTTTACATATTCCCACGATCTTCCCTTTCGAGTTGTCTCCAAATGTCACGTGTTCTTCTTCTTTAGATTTAAGATCAAAGAAGTTAGTCTTGTCTCCCGTCATGTGTCTTGAACATCCACTATCTAAAAACCATTTGTTTTTGCTTGTAGAGGATTTCATGCATACCTATAAAAACAATTAAAATAATTTTTCTTAGTACCCAAGTTCTTTGGGTCCTTTATTTATTAATATTAGAAGAAATAAAATTTTTAGGTACCCATATGGCCCTAATAGTCATTATTTGCTTTCTTCTAATAGGACAAGCATGATAATTATTACCATTTTTATTACAAAAATTGCAAATAGCATGTGACATATATGAAGATATTGAGTGATTATAATAGTATCCTTTTTTGATAAACTTATTATGAAAAGAATTTTGAATATTGGATTTTGATGTAGAAGGATTATCAAAGAAGTTTTTATAAGGTTTGTATTTTTGTTTTGGCATATATCCCAAGCCTGCTTTGTCAAAAATACATCTTTGACTACCAAGAAGTTTTTCAAAATTTCTTTTTTCATTCATAAAGTTTTCAACAATATTTTCTAAATCAGTTTTCTTCTTCTTCAACTCAAGATTTTCATCTTTCAAAACAGTACTTTCTTTTCTTAAAATATCAATTTCGTTTGTTAAAGAAGAATTTTTCTTTTTCAAAGCGGTATACTTGATACCCAATTTTTCAAATTCCTCATATACCTCTTCTAAAATATTTTGCAATTCTTCATATGAAGGATCTTCAATATTATCAAGACTTGTTACCTCAATGTCATCTTTAGCCATAAGACAAAGATTTGCTAATTCTCCATTGCTTGCTTCACTATCTGAGCTACTTGAATCATCATCCCATGTAACTTTCATTGCTTTCTTGCCTTTATTTCGATCTTTCTTTAGCAGAGGACAATCTGGCTTAATATAACCAGGTTTATTGCATTTATAACAAATTAAAGTGTCATTTTTACCTGAATCTTTCTTGGAAAACTTTTTGAAGGATTTCCTCGGAGGAGTTTTATTTTTCTTTAAGAACCTCTGAATTTTTTTTGTTATCATCGCAACTTCTTTATCTTTGTCATCATTTTCCTCATTTTCATCACTTTCACTTTCATGAGGAACAGCTTTAAGTGCCAAGCTCTTCTTTGGCTTTCCTTCTTCTTCTCCTCTTTTCAATGTGTACTCATGGGTGATAAGTGACCCGATGAGTTCATTCACTTCGAGCTTCTTGAGATCTCTAGCTTCAAGAATCGCTGTCACTTTTGATTCCCAATGTTTTGATAGAGAGTTGAGAATTTTTCTTACCATCTCCACTTTGGAATAAACTTTGCCAAGAGCTGTCAAGCTATTTATGATGTTAGTAAAACGAGTGTGCATATTAGAAATAGATTCATCATCATTCATCTTAAACATTTCATACTCACGAGTAAGAATATAAATTTTTGATTCATTGACTTGAGAAGTTCCTTCATAAGTAACTTCCAAGTTATCCCAAATTTCCTTTACCGTAGCGCAAGTCATTACTCTATTAAACTCATTACCATTGAGAGCATTATATAATAAATTCATAGCAGTTAAATTCAAAGTATAAAATCTATCGTCTTCACGATTAAACTATTCTTCTTTCTTTTTGACCTTTACTCCATCAACCACTTTTGTTGGAATATAATGTCCATTTACAATACATTTCCAGATTTCTCGACCTTGAGCCTGAAGGAATATTCTCATTCTAACTTTCCAGAATGATTAATTGTCTCCACAAAAGAGTGGAGGTCGATTGCTAGATTGACCTTCATCAAATGAAACTGCAATGTTAACTATAAGATCTCAACTCAAAAGATAGCTAATCTTATAACAGAGCTCTATCTCTGATACCAATTGTTGCCGAGATGACTAACACAAGAGGGGAGGTGAATTGAGTTATATTTAAAAAAATAACAATTATAAATCAAATATACAATATAAAATATAAACAAAATATGAAACAACAATAAATATAAAGAGTAAGGGTAAGAGAGAAGCAAACTCAGTATGTTAACGAGGTTCGGCCCCACTGCCTACGTCCTCACCTCAAGCTACCCCTTGAGGATCCCCGAATTCACTATTCAACCTCTTTCAGGTGGAGATAGAAACCTATTACACCTTTGAACAACACCGCTACAAAGGATCCGTGTAGAACACCCTCTACACTTGCAATCACCTTACACGTGGTGATTCAACTATTCATTATGTAGAACACTTTCTACACACACAAGGGTTATACACACCCTTTTACTGATACAAGAGCTGATAGTGGGTAGGTTGTGACGCCCCCAAATTCCGCTTGGGATTGAACGGACATTTGAAGCGTCGAGACATGCAACACAAGGTTACCTGCCCCCGTTCATGACATATAAGATGCAATGTTCCTAACATGCATCTAGCATTATGCAATATTCGCAGCGGATAATTTTTTTTTTTTTTAGCAATACTATGCACCAAACTAAAAATATCCCAAATACTTGAAACATATTTCATACATAAAGGCATACTAAAAAGCCGTGATCACCACACTAGTCCAAAATGGTTGTGATCAAAAGAATACTTGAGATACAACTCCAAAAGTACAAGTATTAACCTAAGTTAAATACTATACCATCATCAACATCGCACCGTAGCCTAGATGACCGTATTCAGTTGGTCAGATTCCAATTCTCCTTCTGGTCCTGTAACAAGATCTACCATTCGGGGGGAATGGTAGTTGGGACTACCACAGTGAGATTTGATTACAAATCTCAGTAAGTTAACATAAAACTTATACACAGGTTAAAAATGCATGCATGGCAGTAAAAGCATAAATGCATAATTATATCATACATAAACATAGTATAACTTGACATATAGCATGACTTAACCAGAACTTAAGCGTGAACTGAACTTGACTTAACATGGCATGAACTTAAGCTTAAAACATAACATGAACAATCAACATAACATGAACGTGAAACATAACATGGACATGAACATAACATAACATGAACGTGAGCTTGAACGTATCATAAACGTGAACATAACATGATGTGAACATGAACTTGGAACATAACATGAACATGAACATAACATGTACGTGAGCATAACATAACATGAACTTGATCTGAAACTTGACTTATCATATATTTGATCTGAAACTGGACTTAACATAAACTTGGAATCTTATTCAATTGTCTTGATTAATAACGTGCGTTAATACGTACTCCACAGTTGTTGTGGCCCCACGTATTCAAGTAACATAAAACATAATACGTACTCCACAGTTGTTGTGGCCCCACGTATTCTACATGTCACAATTGCTGTGTCTCATGTAGTGTATGCTCCACAGTTGTTGTGGCCCCATGAATACACATAACATAAAATATAATACGTACTCCACAGTTGTTGTGGCCCCACGTATTCTACATGTCACAATTGTGTGTCTCATGTAGTGTATGCTCCACAGTTGTTGTGGCCCCATACTTCATGTAACATAAAATAAATACGTACTCCACAGTTGTTGTGGCCCCACGCATTATAAGTAACATAAATATAATACGTACTCCACAGTTGTTGTGGCCCCACGCATTATAAGTAACATAAAATATAATACGTACTCCACAGTTGTTGTGGCCCCACGCATTATAAGTAACATAAATATAAACGTACTCCACAGTTGTTGTGGCCCCACGCATTATAAGTAACATAAAATATAATACGTACTCCACAGTTGTTGTGGCCCCACGCATTATAAGTAACATAAATATAATACGTACTCCACAGTTGTTGTGGCCCCACGCATTATAAGTAACATAAAATATAATACGTACTCCACAGTTGTTGTGGCCCCACGCATTATAAGTAACATAAATATAATACGTACTCCACAGTTGTTGTGGCCCCACGCATTATAAGTAACATAAATATAATACGTACTCCACAGTTGTTGTGGCCCCACGCATTATAAGTAACATAAATATAATACGTACTCCACAGTTGTTGTGGCCCCACGCATTATAACATAACATAAATATAATACGTACTCCACAGTTGTTGTGGCCCCACGCATTATAAGTAACATAAATATAATACGTACTCCACAGTTGTTGTGGCCCCACGCATTATAAGTAACATAAATATAATACGTACTCCACAGTTGTTGTGGCCCCACGCATTATAAGTAACATAAATATAATACGTACTCCACAGTTGTTGTGGCCCCACGCATTATAATAACATAGAATATAATACGTACTCCACAGTTGTTGTGGCCCCACGCATTATAAGTAACATAAATATAATACGTACTCCACAGTTGTTGTGGCCCCACGTATTATACGTAACATAACATTCTTATCTTTCTTAATGCATGAGATATTATTAATATCATATACTTTTCTAACATGGCGTATACTTGTAAATGGCACAATATGATTTAATCATAAACATTTCATGGCATACATGTATCATATGGCATACTTAACATGGCATACTTATAACATACATCATTGTATGACAGAAAAGATTATGTAACAGATAATTATTCATGAGATATTAAATCATACGTAACAGATGAACATATAATGACATATCATGACATGGCATATACGATAACATACATACATAAATTGTAGTTCCCTTACCCATCACACATACACAATAAACTGATAGTAAGTTAGAGGCTAACTTACCTCGATCGTCGCGTTCTATGAGAATAGAGTGCGAAACACGAGGAACTGCACAACAGCTGGAAGAGGAACACTCAAGTCCTTAAGATTTTCACTTCTGAACTCAATTGTCATATTATGAGCACTTGCAACACCACGGCAACTTGAGGTTTCACTATACCCAGAAGAGATAATTTGACTTCATAAAGCCTTTGCACTAAAACAAGTTCATTAAAATTATCAATAATAACCAACAAACAATTCCTTTCTCAATCCATATACTCTTAGCCATAGTCAACCACAAGATGACACCAGTCACCCCAGACTATAATCCATAACACCACTGCTTCGGGACACTGTCATACAGTTTCCCAACACTACACCATGCTCTACACTTCTCTGTTACGCCATCCAACCCTTCGTGACACGCCATCCGGTGTTTCACGACTTAATACAGAGTACACTCACGTGAACTCTCTTCCATCCACACTACAAAACCCATCACTGCGATACACGTCTCACAGTGCATCGCTACGCGACACGGAGTACGCACTACGGTACTTCCTTCGCTACAACACTCATCAACACGATGCACATCACACGATGCATCGCCATACAACACGGAGTACACTACATGCGTACTCCCTTCCTTCTACGACACACATCATTACAGCGCACGTCGCGCGGCGCGTCGCTGCATTACACAGAATACGCTACACGCGTATTCTCTTCACACAACCCGCCGTATCACATCTACGGCATCCATCTCACGCCTATACTTCACAGCACAGTCCACAAAATACACAATCAAACTCAACACTTCACAACCACACTTCCCTTCACAACTACGCAACGAACTCCACAAATACAACTACACAATTCACAAACCAACCAACTAACTATTTTAAACGTAAAATAACTAGAGATAGAAGGTTATACCATCGACGGGATAACCCGTGCGTCGCTCGTTGTTCGTCACGAACATGCGTCGGAGGAGCGTACGTGGCGGTACGGTGTCTGTCCACCACATAAAGTGGTAGTTTGGGCTTGAGAAAGGCTAGGCGTGGTCTTGGAAGACTCACGGTCGCCTCGTGGTGGTCAAAGGTGGCGGAGCACGGCGGCGTCACGCCGTGAATAGTAACTCCGAACGGTGAGCGGAGGAGACGCGAGGTAGCGAAAAGCCATAGAACTTCATGGAAAGCTAGGGAAAGGTAAAGGAACATGTGGTGGAGCTGTGGTGGTGAGGTGGTGGTCGGACGGTGGCTAACGGCGGCGGATCGGCCGTTTGAAACCATTTTTGCCTTGGAGAGTGAGGGAGAGTGTGAGCTCTACGAAGCTCCGTTGGCCATGAAATTTCTTGGAGAGGTTCATGAGGATGAGAGGAACAAGATGGTGGTGGTGAAACACCACGGGTGGCCGTGTACGGCGGCGCACGGTGGTGCAACCGAACGGGTGTTTTGAGAAACCCATATGAAAAAAGTGAGAGTTTGGGAAAAAGAAAGACATGGGGAGGAAGCCCTTGATGAGGTGAGTCCAATGGTGGTCTTGGTGGCTGATTTGGCCGTGTATGGTGGTCCAAAATGGTGAAAAACCTTAAAAACCCATTTGTTTGGAGGCGAGAGTGGCGGCTAACGGTGGCTCGGATGGAGGTGAAACTTGGAGGGGATGTTCACCGGTGAGAGGGGAAGAAATCTGGGTGGGTGGTGTAGTCCACGCCGCCGGCGAGCGGCGGTTCTGGGCGGAGAAAGAAATCGGCAACAGGGGAGAAAACAGGGCAGGGGCAGCAACTTCCGGCGGCTCTCGGAGACTAACGGCTGGTCCGATGGCTCTGAAAATTGGAGGGGATGAACTTTGGTGAGAGAGGAAGAGAATGGGGGGACGGTGTACGACACCTCCACCGGACGGCGGAGAAACGGGCGGTCAAAGGGGCGGCGACGGTAATGAGACAAGAAGGAAGAGAACGGTAAGAGAGAGAGAAGGAGAGGCCGGTTTAGTACACCACCGGCGTGGTTGGACTCGCCGGAGGGAGGGGGAGAGGCCGGAGTGGGAGGTGGGGTCCGGCGGCCGGAGGTGGCGCCGGCTGGAGCTCAAACCCGAACGGCAATGGTGGAGAGTTCACGCATCCGTCGGCCAAAGAGAGAGAAAGGGAGAGAAAAAAAGAAAATAAAAAGAAAAAGAGAAAAAGTGAAGAGAAAAAAGGTAGGGCCAGAGTATATCGCTTCAATTCTACATTTCGGGATCCTCAAATAAACCAACAGTGAGTTAAAACACTGATTAAAAACGCTTAAATGTCTTATTTTAAATAAAACACTTTAAATAAAACACTATGATGAATTAAGGTAGAATATTATTTTATAAACTAAAATTTATAAAAATAATATTTCTTCATCATTATATAAAAATGATAAAGTACCGTTAATTAATCAAAGTGCATAAAACACTTAAATTTAAATAAGAATTTTCAACGTAAAATTAAACCTCTTAATATCTTAAAACAATTAAAATATTTAATCTAAATAAATATCCACAATTATAATATTTTCAGAACTCATTAAATTATTATAATTGTGCTACTTTAAAAACAAGCTTATTTAATACTTTGAAATTCGATGGATAAGATCCGGAAAAACGCCATCGAGGTACAACGCTTAGGATAAAACTGTTCATGATTTTACAGCTGTCGGTGAAGAACAAATTACGTGATTTACGGAAAAGATAATCTATACGCGTGATTCCAGATGAGGGTAAAGACAAGAGAGATGTGATTGCTGTCGGGAAATAATCCAAAACTGATAATTTTAGCGGGCTGTTACATAGGTTATCAGAAAACACTCCTCAATGAGTGAAAGAAGAACAATACAGCGCAAACTATATCTCTCAAAATGAATAAGGGTTAAGGCTCAATGCTAGAGAAGAGAGAATGAAAGCTTTGAATGAATGTTGTATGCTCTTGGTGTTGTGAATGTGAAGCTCTCAAATGATCTATTTATAGGCATATGAGACTTCATATTCAAATTTAAAAAGATTCACATGTCAAAGACATCATCATTCACTTTTCAAAAATTCAAATCTAATCTTTTTACTTTTTGCATATAACAAAAGGAGCACACTTTGCTTTTCAAAAATTTCAAATCTAATCTTTTACTTTTTGCATATGACAAAAGGAGCACACTTTACTTTTCAAAATTTTCAAACAAAGACATCTATCTTTTGCATAAGTCAAGAAAAGCATCTATCACTTTTGAAAATATTCAAATAAGACATGCACATGTGAAAGATGACAATCAATCATCTTAATATTTTCAAAATTCAAACCTTTAATCATGTCATGCACATGTGAAAGATGACAATCAATCATCTTTCAAAATTTTCAAATTTAATGCAAATGTTGAAAATGTATTTTAATGCTTTATGATAAAATATTAATTTTGAGCCTTAATCCTAATTTCGAATTTTTAAGAGATTTAGAACATTACTCTATGACTTTAATGTGAACTTGCTCCCTTCTTACTCATGCTTGGTTCCTTGATGTGCTTGACTCTATTGTGTGGACAACTTGAGTTTGAGACTTCTTTATTCTTTGAATTCATTTGTTATCATCAAAATCAATGTGTAGATTTTTAATTACATGAAACTTGAAACTTTGGGTTCAACAAAATGTGATGAATTTTATTTAATTGTGAGTTGAGTTTTATTTCCTCTTATTCTTCATTGAACTTTTAAACTTATTAAAGGTAAATCACAATCATTGTGGCGTTCATCTTTTGTAATCTGGGTTCTTGAGACAGGTTCTTTAATGAGTTTAGATTTTAATATAATTTAGGTTCTTGAAATGAGTTTCTTAACGGATTTAGATTCTTCTATCCATTAATTTGATTTTGCCTTTTTTAGGTGAGTTTTCAAATTGATTGTGAGTTCAAGAGATTCAAATTCCACCGGTTCGTATCCATTCTTCTATGGCACCTTCCACCTCCATTCTCAGGTACCCTCATTTGGTTCACCAATTGGTGGAGCATGTCCTCCATCCTTCCAAGCTGTTCATTGATGACGGTTTGTTATGCCTCCAAAGTGGTTTCACGGTTCTCAATCCGCTCTCTATGCGTCGTTTGTCAATTGGCTATGATCTTTCTCATTGGTTTTCTCTCCAATAGTTGAAGGCCTCTCAACGAACCACCAATGATGGAAGTCTCGCTCGTGATTAGGTGTTTACGGTCTTGTTGGATGGATGAATCAAGGATTACCTCAGGGCAATACCAAGATTTGAATTGGTTGGAGTATGAAAATCAAGACTAACTAGGGCTAGTACTCAATTCTTGAAAATAAGAGATTAAACTTTTATTCAAAAAATAGAATAATGAATATACAATGCAAAACCAAAATAAATAGAATTAGGATTTGGCTAGCCCTCCACCAATCTAGATATCAATTCAAAATAATTTAAACTCCTAAATATAAGGGAAATAATATCTAAAATTAATTAAAAAAATTTACTAATTAATAAATTGATAAAATTATTAATTTATAGAAGTAACAACTCCGTCACTTTCTCCAATCCGTTTAATTTCTAAAATAAAGGGATTTGCCTCATCTCCTACAATCAAGGAATTTGGCTCATCATCTAAAATCAAAGAATTTGCCAACAAGTCTCATCTCTAAAATTAAGAATTTTGTCAACAATTCAATTAACTTTTAGATGATAAGTGGTTGGTCTTTCTTACATCTCCATTATAGTAGCAACAGACTATGGAGAAAAATGAACTAATAAAGAACGAACTGTATTGCTAAATTTTAGGAATTATGAAACGTTTATTTTTTGAGCAATGCTACATACAGTCTCCATTTGGGGACTGCAATGTAGGTTTAGGTAATTTTATGTTTAAAATTATAAAAATATTCCTCTTAAAATAATAATTTTTTTCATTTAATAAAAAAACTTGCATATACAAGATTTAAGTTAGATTGCAAATAGAATTATTCTTATTTTAACCGGTGTGGGGCCGTATAAAGCTGTCTTGTAAAATAAAAACAAACAAAATGACATGGAAATCTGCAGGTCGTTAAAAAAACAAACGTAAAACCCGTTGAAGGTTTTACTCATTTCTCTCTTCTCAGTTTCAGTGTCTCGTCACGTCACAGAACCAGAAAGAAACTCGCTTCGCGCACCCTTTCTTCTCAGTTTCAGTGTCTCGTCACGCAACAGAACCAGAAAGAAACTCACTTCGCGCACCCTAGTCTGCTAATGTCAGACGGCGACGACGACAATGCTGACCCTGAATATATTCAGATTCTCCAAAACTATGAGCAATACGCCCAACACGGGGCATTAGACCTCGAAGACCAAGAACGAGCCGAAGAACAAGAAGAGGAGGAAGAAGAAGAAGAAGAAGACGACGGGGAAGACGAAGAATACGTTCCGGCGGTAGAATTGCATGGAGTTTCGCGCAACGGTCCCATAATTCACGAGGCATTGGAATATGGGGTCGAAGAAGAGGGGTACAAGCGGAGGAGAACCGGAGGAGGAGAAGCGTGTTCGTCGACTTCGCAGGACAACGAGTGGAGTCGGAGTGAAATTGACGGCCTATTTTGCCCTATTTGCATGGAGGCTTGGACCGCCGACGGCGGCCATCATATCTGGTGCCAAATCTTAAACTGCCGCCCTTTATTTTATACGTCTATGAAGTTTCAGTGACTAAAATTCTCCAATTTTAGTCTAATTTTGACTCCTCACACTTCCAGTTACTGCCAAGTTTGTTCTATTCGTACACTCGATAGATTAAGTTCTAACTTTTTAGGGTTGATATGGAGGTAATAGGGCAGAATGGTAATGGAATTCTCGTTTGGTTTTGTACTGATAAACTGGGTAATCTGGAATTTTGGATTTGCAGGAGTATGAAAGCATTAAAAGTATGTATTATGAGGGTTGACATTGCATGAGTGTGTATTGAGGTTTTGTTTTATTCGATAATTAACACAGAATCTTCATATGATATGGTTATGTGGTAGTGTGTCATGTCTCTAAAAGGCTCCAACAAATCTCTGCTCTTAAAGGAATCGGATGGTTTACATTATTACATGTGTTTATTTGCATTTTCGTATGTTATTTGTCGGTCATAGTTATGTGTTATTTGTATTTTAGGAGTTGTTGGTAGTGGGCCATGTTGGTCGTGTGTAGTCCAGTAGAGTAATGGGCTTGTTGCCCGAGTCCTTAGGTAGTACAGTTATCTTAAGCATGTTGCTTAAGGGTGGATTCATGTAGATCATGTTCTGAAATCTGTTAGGAACCGATTATATTTATTTGCTCCGTTTTTCAAGTAATGGCATCTAGAAAATTCAAAGTAAATTGCAGTGTGGAGGTTTGGTCCCTCAAGGTACCAATTTTCTGTTATTCACTAATTATATTAGAGTCATTATAGTGGTATCAGAGCTAGGTTTGGTCCCATGGCGGAAGGCATACACCTTGCACAATTGTTTGAGATGCAATCATAGCTGATGGGAGCACAGTCGAGACAACAAGGGTTGTTGGAGTTGGAGGAATTGATTTAGCGCAACCTGGCAAATAGCTACACCCATCTGCCCCAAACACTAACTTGCGCACCACCCCCTCAACTCTACCTATGAACCCGGCAGTAGCAGTAACCAAAACATTGATTCAATTATCCCACAAACCGACACCGTTCACCCAAACCCCCTCTTTGAGTCTCAAGGAGGAATTCAAAGTCGCACCATGTTTCTTGATTTCCCAAAATTTGATGGCATGGACCCAACGGGGTGGGTCTTCTGAGCTCAACAATTCTTTGCTTATTACAATAACCCAGACCCTAAAAAAATTTACCTTGCTTCCTTCCACATGGAAGGAAAGGCTCTCACATGGTATCAATGGCTATTGGAATCTCACTAGTCCACACTTGGAATGAGTTTGTCCAAGCTATGCGTGTTTGGTTTGGCTCGACACCGTTTGATGACCCGGTGGCGGAGTTTACTAAGCTTCAGCAAAGGAACATTACAGTTGAGGAGTAACAAACAAACTTTGAGTTACTCTCTAATCATATCCTTGACCTCACTGAGGACTTTAGGGTCTAGCACCTTTCTTAGTGGTCTCCGTGATGACATACGCATAATTGTTACCATGTTTCGACCCACAAACTCACCCACAACTTTTGGTTTGGCCCGCCTATACGAGGAAGAGGTATGGCGTCGGATGCAGTCACACAGACCCTCCAGCCAAACCCCATTGGGACCTAATTATTCACAACAATCATGAAACAATTTCCTAAGATTACTTGGTCCTATTCAAACCACAACCCCCAAACTCTTTGGCCCACCAATCCACAACACACCTAACTGACCTCCACCCAAACTTAAATTAACTTTAAGCATCCAAAGAATTACCTCAACCCAAATGAAGGAGAGAAGAGATCGTGACGTCTGTTTCTATTGTGATGATAAGTGGTCGCCTGGCCATAGGTGTCATGCCCCCAAGGTGTTCTTGTTGGGAGGATTAGACAAAGATGAGGATGAGGAAGTGCTCGATGAAAATATTAAGGAGGAGGTTGTGAAGGAGACGCAGGAAGGGGAAGTGCTGGAACTGCATGCCATCTCGGGTACACATCCACCAAAAACCATGAGACTATATGGAATGATAGGAAATTAGCAAGCTACAGTGTTAATAGACACAGGGAGTACTCACAGCTTTGTGGATCTGGATGTCGCGAAACGTGCTAAGCTGTCCCCATTTGAAGGTAGAAGATTGACTGTTATGGTCGCAAATGGAGACAACGCAATTCACTCTACAAGGTCATGTTTTTTCTACCACTCTTCATTTACTGACTCTTGGAGGTTGTGATCTTGTTTAGGAGTAAATTGGCTATCTACATTGGGACCTATCTTGTGGGATTTTTCAAAGCTTACCAGGAGTTTCAGCTGGTGTGGCCGAACCATTCAATTAAGGGGACTCATCCCTTCTAACCCAACAGTAGCAAGAATGGAGGAATTTTGTGCAAAACAAAAAATAATGTCAAGGGCTTGGTGGTTCAATTGGTGGAGGTAATAGGGGAACCTTCTTCTACTACAATTCCTCAAAGCAATTTAGCACTATTTATCAAGAGCCTAAGGGGCTACCCCCTCACTGGAGTCAAGATCACAAAATACAATAAGGGAAGGTGTAGGCCCTATTAGTGTTTGAACATGCCACTATCCCTACTACCAAAAAGAAGAGATTGAAAGATTGGTGAAGGAAATGCTGAACAATGGAATTATTCGCCCAAGTCAAAGCTCTTACTCATCTCCGGTCCTCCTCTTTTGCAAGACGGATGGAAGTTGGCAAATATGTGTTGACTAGAGGGCACTCAATCCAGTCACAATCAAAGATAAGTATCCTGTCCCTCTCATTGATGAGCTTTTAGATGAATTATGTGAGGTTATCATTTTTTCTAAACTAGACCTGAGGTCGGGGTACCACCAAATTAGGGTTTTTCCAAAATATTCCCAAAACAGCTTTTCAAACACACCAAGGCCACTATAAGTTTTTAGTGATGCCCTCTGGGCTCACTAATGCACCAGCCACCTTTCAAAGCCTAATGAATGACATTTTCCGGCCATACTTGTGAAAATTCCTGTTATTTTTTTTTTTGATGACATTCTAGTGTATAGCAAGTGCATGAATGATCATATTTCCCATCTAAAAATTGTTCTGGGTATTCTACACACTCACCAGCTGTATGCTAAGATGTCTAAGTGTTGTTTTGGTTACCTTGAAATTGAGTACTTAGGGCATATTATTTCTGTAGAGGGAGTCGAAGCCGATCCCTCTAAAATAGCTAGTATGCTCAAATGGCCCATTCCCACTACTCTCCACACCCTTAGAGGTTTCTTGGGCCTCACGGGGTATTAACGAAAATTCATCAAGGGTTATGGTACTATTGCTGCCCCCTCACTCATCTCCTACACAAAGATTCCTTCCATTGGGATGACAAAGCCACCCAAGCATTTACCTAAGTTAAGCAAGCCCTAACTACCACACCCGTACTAGGCATACCCAATTTTACTGAAACTTTTGTTGTGGAGTGTGATGCTTCGGGATAAGGTATTGGTGCAGTGCTTATGTAGGAAGGGCGTCCTTTGGCTTACTTTAGCCAAGGTCTTAAAGGCAAGAATCTCACTCTCCACTTATGAGAAGGAGCTTCTAGCCTTGGTACTAACTGTAAAGAAGTGGTGTGCATATTTGTTGGGAGAGATTTTTTTTTCTGATAAGTAAAAATATTGATGAGGACATCTTTTATCATTGTTATTTGGTTATTTTTACTGATGTTTTATTCAGTTTATTTGGGTTTGTATTAATGGGCTTGGTCTTTTAGCCCATAGACTTTCTAGGGTTTATTTAATATTTGTGTTATTTTAATATAAGGATGCTTGTAATGAAACAGGAAGGCAGTTTGTTGGAGAAAAGAATGCTTGTTACTGCTGCCACCCTTCCAACCCACTTTCTCTTTGCTTTCTTCTTCTTCTCTTATTTTTTAGCTTCTTTTCTTCGTTGTTATGCTACTATTTAGTTCCTTTTCTTGTTCTACCATTATCCTACCTACATCAAATATTGTATATATCAATAGGAGTAACCAAGTACACTAGACGTATACAAGAAAACACCTAGCCCACATACTAAAGAGCCCGTGAAAAACCACCCAAAATACACCAAGCCCAAGTTGGAATGGAACACACCTCCCCTATTCCAATGCTTTGTTTCCCGTAAAATTTATACTCTACCTGTAACTCCCTCAAGAGGAACCTCTTCACAATGCCCTTGCTTTAGTCTTCCCTCTGAGCTGCTACCCTAAGTGTCTCAGTTGATTGCACAAATAAGTCGCTTTAGCTCCTTGCTTTTCTTGAAATTTGCTTTGGTTTCACATGCATGGCCCGCCTCAATCACAGTGAGTAGTGATTTAAATTGGTCTTCACACCCTTCATGTGAAATCCCCACGATATGTTGAATCTCGTTAACTTTATCCAGAAGCCAATCCGGTGGTGAACTTGCTATATCGTTTATCGGAGGAAGAGAAACCAAAGCAACAACATTATCCCCAGACACAGTACTCAACTGCACTCCCGACTCAACATTCCTCCACACAAGGCACCGACGACAAATACCGAATCTCAATTGTTTCTGTCACCGTTAAAGGTTCCTTTGCTCCATTGATGATGACATTGCTTCTATGTGCACCACCCCTTGACGATCCTTGCAGTGCCACTTTGTTAAATCCTACTGCCTTCTCCAGAGGCATAGAACAGATAGGGGAACCACTACCTTCTGTTACCCCATTTTTCTCTTTTGAAAGAGGCTCGTCTGATTCTTCTAAAGTACTCAGGACTTTGGAGGGACCCCCATCTTCAACTGAAAGTGAACCCTGGACAACAATACCAATCCCATCTTGAGGCCTACTGCTCCCTTAGGAGGCTTAGTCGACAAGTTGCCAATGTCCTAAGTGACACGAGCGTGGACAGAGATGCCGGCGTCCAGACCTATCTGTGATGACGAAGAAACACCCTTTGCTGACACACTTGAGGCCTTC
The DNA here is from genome assembly GCA_011037825.1 of Carya cathayensis. Lineage (NCBI taxonomy): Eukaryota > Viridiplantae > Streptophyta > Magnoliopsida > Fagales > Juglandaceae > Carya > Carya cathayensis. The sequence continues at coordinate 1,202,214 of QGSO01000320.1, forward strand.
AAACCCATTTTTGACCCACCTCCGAAACCCATGACCAGATCCAACCCCATATCCACTTTAATCATCAAATCTTTCACATACTCCATAACTCCCTTCAATTGAGCTTTGACACACCTTTCATTGGGGAAGGCCTTCGCACTGACTTTCCATCAACAAACTTCCCATTGTTTAAATGCTTTAGAATAGTGGCTTTGGACCTAGTAACACTTCGAATGGACTGTAGAAAGCCTTTCCATCCAATGCCATTTGTGCCTTTCGGAATTACCAACAAACCTTTCCTCCTTACATTTCGAAATTCTGAAAGTTGCAGAAAGCTGTCTCTTGCGTTACTATGATGTTGAATGATGAGTACTCCATTACCCATTCATAGCTCTCTGAAGAATCCTTCATGACAGTGAAGAACTAGACACTCCTCAACCCCCTGAGCCTCCCACAAAGCTACTGTCCCACCTAAACACATGAACTTAGCAATCCTTTTGCTACGTCAAGAGATACAAAAACTATTTCCTCCCTCTTTCGTAAAAATGAAAGTTTTTGATTCCAACTTCAACCACCTCTCGCCTTCCAACTAAGACGAATCCACATCGCACATCGTCATCTTTAAATCCCAAATCCCAAATCCGAGGTACCCTACAACTCTTGCTTTGTCATCTTAAGGAAAAATACCCACGATGACTAGATCTGTCCATGAAAAATTAGAGGAACTCCTTACAGAAAAAACAAAAAATTCCTAGTCGTTGGAGGATGACCGATGTTGAAGGTCCCTTAGTGGAGTTGCTGGCGTCCTTTGGTCAAGTCTGTAGCTTATCTAGAGTCAGAGACTCAGATCACAGTACCCACAAAACTACTCTTAACGGAAAAACTTCTAGTCGCTGGAGGAGGACCGATGTCGGAGGCCCCTCAAAGAAGTCGCTGGAGTCCATCAGTTAGGTCTATGGCATTGGCAAAGGCAAAGGCCTAGGCGACGGTCGTTGACGCCTATGAGAAAAGGAAAAAAAAACAAAAAACAAAACACTTGCTAGAGGGATGACTGATGCCAGAAGGCCCTCAGCAAGGGTGCCGAGGCCTGTCGGCCTCTTCTGTGATGGTAGAAGTACCACTCTCTGGTCGGAGATGGGTGGCTGTGGGATGGAAGCCGTAGGGTTTTCTCTTGCTTCAGAAGGAAATATTATCTCTTTTGGACACTTTTTACAGGTGATGGAGATGAGAGGATAAAGGGGAATGTTGGGATAGAAATTCAAGACACGCATTGATCAAGAGGCTCTCAAATATCTGGTGGAACAAATAATTGGAACCTCAACACAACAAAAGTGGATATCTAAGCTAATTGGGTATGATTTTATAGTGGAATGCAAGGCAGGTTGAGAAAACAAGGCAACGTATGCCTTATCTAGACTAAGTCCCTTGTAGGAATCAAGCTATGCTATCTCCCGGTCCCAACCCGAGACACTATGGCTCACCAAGATGAAGTCAACTTACTTAGATGACCCATAACTTGGTACAATCCATCGTAAACTACAAGAGGGAACACTCACAGATGGGAAACATACACTATGGCACGATATTGTACTGTACAAAGGCCGAATTCATCTAGGTGCTTCCACGTAGCTCCATCAATTGGCCCTACAAATATATGATAACCCATTAGTAGGACACTCAAAACACTAGCCAGAGTCAGAAAATTTTTTTGGTGGCCTGTCATGAAGGCTACGGTGAAGCAATTTATTCGAGAGTGTGAAATTTGTCGACAAGACAATATCGAGTATTAGCACCCAATAGGCCTCCTCCAGCCACTTCCAATACCAGACTAGCCATGGACAGATCTCATTATGGATTTTATTGAAGGGATTCCCCCATCCCATGGTAACAATTTCATCATGGTCATGGTCGATCGGTTGACAAAGTACACACTTCATCCCCTTAAGCCACCCTTACATTGCTAGCACTGAGGCAAGGCACTTTGCTGACAACATCTTTTTTTTTTGATAAGTAAGAAAGATTTTATTGATCCACATTATTAGGCAAAGTTCTAGAACACAGGGAGTATAAACAAGAGAGCCTAATTACAAACTACGTGCTATGAAAAGTAGCGTAAAAGTCATTAAAACATCTTCAAGCTTCATGCTGACTTTGCTGACAACATCTTCAAGCTTCATGGTAACCCTAAGTCCATCGTCAGAATCCTTCAGCTCACTCCCGGTACGACCAAGGTCCAAGCAGTGGAAGAAACCCTTAAAGAACGAGATGAAATTTGAGAGTATTGAAAGGTCACCTGCAGGAATCATAGGAAAGGATGAAAAAATTTACTGAACTGAAGAGAACAGAGTAGAGTTTTGAAGTAGGTGAGTGGGTTTATCTTCGATTTAAACCACTCTCAGTTGGTGCTCGATGGAACCAAAAACTTGCTCCTAGATTTTACAGGCCTTTCAAAATTCATGAGAAGCTAGGAACAGTTGCATACCGTCTTCAGCTGCCATCCGAAGTGAGGCTCCACCCGACCTTCTATGTTTCATGTTTGAAGAAGCACCTGGGCTCCACTTCCGTTCCACAACAAACGCTGCCTCCAATCAACAACGATGGCTCCCTCCTTCTTGAGCCAAAAAAGGTACTGTAGTGACGCCTCAAGAGATAGGAAAGAAAGGCGACAATAGAGCTCTTAGTGCAATGGCACGGGATGGCCGAAGAAGAGGCAACATGGGAAGAAATTTGGAATTTCAGAGGGGAAGTTCAGACACCTTGTAGACAAGGTTCTCGAAGGATGAGGGTCTCTGTCATGTCTCTAAAAGGCTCCAGCAAATCTTTGCCCTTAAAAGAATCGGATGGTTTACATTATTACATCTGTTTATTTCCATTTTCATATGTTATTTGTATTTTAGGAGTTGTTGATAGTGGGCCATGTTGTGTAGTCCATTAGACTAATGGGCTTGTTGCCCGAGTCCTTAAGTAGTACAGTTATCTTAAGCATGCTGCTTAAAGGTGGAGTCATGTTGATTGTGTTCTTTAGGAACCGATTGTATTTATTTGCACTGTTTTTCAAGTAACGGCATCCAGAAAATTCAAAGTAAATTGCAGTGTGGAGGTTTGGTCCCTTGAAGTACCAATTTTCTGTTATTCACTAATTATATTGGAGTCATTACATAGTGAGCCCTTCTACTCATTGTCCCCACACCACAAACCACACTTGATTTTTTTTTTTTTTGGGTTTTATCCTTGCAAAATTAAAGGAATTTTTCTACTCATCATCCATACACCACACATTTGGTAAGGGAAAAAAAATAAAAAATAAAAAAATTATATGTAGTGTGTAGTGTAGGGATGATGAGTAGAATTTTTCTGTGGTATATTCATTATCTGATTATTTTCTTTGTTTGAGGAATGCAGTTGTCTTCCTTGCGGGCACATATATGGTATGTCTTGCATCAACAAATGGCTGAAACAACGAAAAAACTCGGGGAAGGTGATCAGTTACATGGTCATGACATGCTTTTCATTATAATCTGGAAAGAACTATTTGTTTATTGGATTAATATTCGTAGTTCCCCACTTCTTAGTGTCCTCAATGCAATAGGAAATGCACATTGAAGGATGTAACTAAGCTTTTTGCATCACGGGTTGTTGCTGTTGATGAAGAATCCCAAAAGGTGTTTTTAAATCTTGTTGGGAATTACAATTTGGAAAGAAACTTACTAGCATCTTAAGCTTAATCATGGATGCTAAATGTGCTGATTTTGTTTGCAGCACATTCGGTCACTTGAGGCTAGGTGTGCTTCTCTTGAGAAGAAGGTGGGAATTTTATTGGGAAAAGAAAAAAAAAGATGGTCATTAATATGGTTTTGTATTTCTAAACTGTTCCCTTAATTGATGGTGGTGGTTGCCACACGAGTGGAGGTTTGGCAAACCAACGATTGGTTTGGTAAACTAAACCTGTGAAGAAGGGATAGTGGTGAAAGGAGCTAGTTTTCGGTGGTCCTTCGTTTTCATGTGGTGCAGTTATTTAGTTTTATGTTCTATGTGTAGGGTGCTGATTGGTGTAAGAAAGAAGCTGAATGGAAAAAAAGAGAAGCTGAGTTGCATGTGAAAGTTTGCCAACTGTCAGAGGTATGCTTGATTGTTAACTATATAAGTGTGTTGGTTGTATCCATTTTAGAGCAAGTTTTTACTGAAAGCTCTTACTGGTTTGTGCTCATTATGCTTTGGTTTGTCTTCTGTAGCAAATACCTGCAGTCATTGTTTCTGAGCTTCTACTATTTTGTTCTTGGTTACTCAGTTTGATTATAATCTTTTATGTATGCCTAAGCTTTCCGTCTCTTTTCATACTTGTGTCTCTAGTTTGTTTAAGCAAGTATTATTAAATTATTATTGTTATTATTTAATTATTGCTTGCCTCATACCTCAATTTCAATTTTGCCAACTTGGCCGTATTGACTTTCATATGTCTCTTCCAAATAGGCACTGTGGTTATCTGCTTTAGGCATTTGTTTATTCAGCCTTGATTTTTGTGCATACTTCGTTTTAAGAATCATTAGTTTTATTGCCATGTTCACATGAAAAGAACTGAATTTAAGAACTGCATCCAGTATTTTTTACTATTTTAATCAACGTAGTTGCAAATTTCTCACTAGAAGGTTTAGTTTGAAGAGAGTTGATCTTTTTCTTTTGAATATGTTCTGCCTTACTTGTCACATTTTGTTTGAAAAATTTGCTTTGTAGAGGAAAACATATTTGGAGAATTTATTAAAAGATATGCAGAGCAGGCCATCTGGAGTAGTAAAAGCTGGTGGGAATCACCAAGGAAGATCTGTGTTTGGTAATCATCTTTTTAAATGGGAAATATTTGCCTTGTGAAAATTGAATTTCATGTGTTTGGCACATACATGTATACATGAGTGTTTGTGTGTCTAGAGTCATTTATTTACATTTATATGTGAGTATTTCATCATGAATATATTTATATATATATATATTTATATTTCATATTCCTTTTTTTTTATTTTTTTATTTTTTATATTGGCACTGGGTATCCAGGAACATCGTCTCAACTAATTTCAGGGGTGTACAGGCCCTCGGCAAAGAGTTTTCCACAAGCACACCTTGGGTAATTCTAAGGGTGACAAATCGTGTATTCGGATCGTGTTCATGTCGTTTCAAGTCATGAATATTCGATTATATAGATCAACCCGAACCCATACCCGTCAAGCTAAATGTGTCAAATTTTCAAACCCTTACTCAACTCATTTAGATAATGGGTCATGTCGTGTCACCCGTTTTAACCTGTTTAATAATTAATTAGAAATAGGTCAACACAACACGACTCATTTAAACCCATTTAATGTAAATTGGTTGAACTAACACATATAGCCCATTTGACTTTATTAACATAATTTCACATAAAAGTTAAAATTCATATTTATTAGTAGCCACAATATCTTAAAAAAAAAATAAGACTACCTACTAACGATATTTTTCAAATTTTTTTTTTGATAAATAAAAAATTTTATTAATCAAAGAATGGCAACGCCAGAATTACAACTCTGATACCCCACCTAAGTAGGCACATTAGAGGCAAGAAAGTCCCGAAGGCAAATTCGTTTTGTATTTTAAAAGCAAGTAAATCTTGTTTAAAGGATGTATTCTCAGATTTAAGGGTTTTAATCTCTTCCCTAAGTTCTGAAATTTCCTTTTTAACTAAAGATACTTCATTTTGTAAATCGTTTATAGAAATTTCTTTGGGTTTTTGTTTCTGAAAACGTCCCAAGGCCATACCATTAAAATCTACAGTTATGGCCCATCTACGAAGAGTTCTAAAAAATATCAATATTTTTCAAATTTTAACATATAGTAACACCAATATTACAAACCCTACAATAACAAATATGAGCATAGGTTTAAAATTACAATTCTAATAATAAAAAGATAAGCATACTAAAAAATATCAATATTACAACTCAACAACATTAAAATTGTAATTTTAAAATAGAATCAAAACGGGTCAAAACGGTTTGATTTTAGGTTAAGTGGGTTGATCCATTATTGACCTGTATATAAATCTTGTCTTAACGGGTCAACCCGTTGTGACCCAAACGCGTTAATTTCATATCGTATTCATGTTTAGTTTATGGGTCGTGTCACATATCGACACCCCTAGGTAATTCAAGGGGAAAACTTATATTTCATATTCTCTAATGCAATTCTGTGGTTAGGCCATTTATGTCCACCTTCTATATTTTTTTTTACTTAATGCTTTTATGGTTTTAGATGCATTTTCCCTTCTTTTTATGCTGGAGTACCAAAATGCATCTTTTCTCTTCCCTTGCATTGACTTGAGTAAAAACATTTGTACCTTCAATGATACTTTGCAGGACAAAACTTTGGCTCAGCTTTCTGCGGGCAAGAATCTTCTAGCAGTTTCATTTTACAGGTCTGCCATTTCTTGCTTTCCTCTATGCTCTGTTCCCTACCCTTTTTAAATCTGCACCTATCGCTACTACATCTTTTTGTTCCATAACAAAAATTTTATTAAAAAGAAGATAAAACCTTCAGAACATAACGTGTATGCAAAAGGTATGTTAATGAAGGAGACATTTCTTCTTCTCAAAACATTTTTTTTATAAATAAATAGTGGGAAAATGGTTAGGTCTAGAGACCGTGACACACCGAATTACACCTAATTGTTTGAAAGGAATAGGCAGGACAACTCAGAGCTTAACTTGACTTGTCATGCTATACACGCGGGAAAGGAAGCAAAGGGAAGAGATATTGCTACTCATGTTTTTTCTTTCCCAAAGATTACAGGATAAAATTATCTTACATATAAAATATAAAAAGAAAACAAAGAAATGGAAATACAACCAGAAAAAGACATCCCCTCCTCATACAGTGATCTCAAAAAAAGAATGTCTTAAGCTGGAGAATGGAAAGCTCAACACCATTGAAAATCTATGTTATTCCTCTCCCAATAAATCATGCTCATTATTCATAGTGGAATATCATTCCATACCAAACTTCAAAGTTTGTCTTGGAAACAAACCCTTCCAGCCAAAATTCACTGGAGTTACCTTTCGGGGATCACCCAATGAACTCTCTTGCAGCACCATAATGAAGCAATATATGACCAACTGATCTCCAGTAAGCTTACACATTAATCATTGGATCACATTCCGTTTGAGGAGGTTATCCACAGGTATATGATATGATATAACTGGTGTATGGAAACTGAACTGTCAATCAGTTTTCATGTTCTTGAGTGGTCTTTGTGATTAATGAAAGTTCAGAATGCAGCCTAGATTATAGATGGCTTTTAAGGAATCATGTAGGTGAAGGAATGATGCTGGATGATGGAAGAAATTTGTTAGAAGCAAAGTGATTGAGCAACTTTATTTGAGAGGGGGCAAATGAATTAGTGTTTTGAAATGTTTCTTCACACCTCTCTCTCTCTCTCTCTCTCTCTCTCTCTCACACCTGAAACTTACTTTTGGAATACAGCCATTAGATCTTGAATTTATATTTATATTTTTCGATACCAAATTAGCTTTCTCTGCAATTTAGGAGCTATCTTTTTGGTTATTAGAGGAAAATCAACAGTATATCCTACCAAGAAGATGAATCAACATCCGATTACAACCAAATTCAAATATGGGAAAGAAAGAAATTAACAATTCAAGAGGATTTCACACAAGTAGGCTCTGGGTTGTGAACTTTCATTGTACAGCATTGAAAAATCTTGCTTTTCCAAGTTTTTCCATGAGAAATGTATCATTTGTTACTCTTCACTTCCATCAACAACTTGATAGATGGACTACCATGATGAAAGCATGGAGTTAGGCCGTTTATTGTTTGATCTTGTAGTTCAAGCTTGTAAATATTTGTATACATTTATTCAGATTGAGATTTATTGTTTCTTGTTTCATCTCTTGTATCCTCTTCGTTCATTACTTCTTTATGCATTGAATTGATTCATCGAGTAATTTTGCTGCCCACAGAATTTAACCTTTATTTATTTCTGTAGAAAGAGTTCTGGCTAGATGGTGCACGCTTAATTGATGTAGATGCTTCTAGCCAAATTCTATTAATTGTGCGAAGGCGGTCTGAGATGGGTGCAACCTCTGTGCTTACAAAAGTAATGTTTCTTGACAATTATGGCTTCACTAGCATCATATGCAAAATTTGGACTTGGTGGAACTTCTCCAAAAGTTATTGTAACTATGTTTTTTGTGAACATTTTTTTGCAGATGAGCTTGATGCCTCCACATGAAAAAGAAGATATTTTTCTTCCTTCAAATATGAAAGTTATTAAGGACCTATGCATTTCTCCTTCTAATGGTAGCCTAGTACTTTTTGCTTCATTAGGGCAGAAATTATCTGTTCTCAGGTTTGACACTGTTTATATAAACTGTTGTTTCATTTTTTTTTTTCATCTTTACCCTTCAACCCTGTTGACCTGTTTATACCATTTTCTACAGTCTGGAAAGCAACAACATCATCCTAGCCTACGATCTACCGGTAAAAGATCAATCCATATATATGTGTATATATATTATTTTTGTTAAGTGCATGCTTGGGATTGTTGTAGGTAATAGAGCTTTAAATTGTAGAGGTTTGTTAAAAAGTTCCACTCTCAAAAAGCTGTTTATTGTTTGGTAAACATATGCCTAAAGCAGCTTTAAAGTTGTTACGGTGGTTTTCAGTGTTCTTTGGAGGTGCTTATCTCAACAAAGTAGATTTCCAGCTTTCCTACCTTTTTAGGTGCTTAAAGCACTTTTTATAAATTTACCAAACATACCATTTTTTCTTTAAAATAGTAAACTGTTAAAAATAGTTTCGAGCTCTTAAACTCAAAATCAAATGGGCACTAAGGAACCAAAGATCTGATATCATCATGTTAAGGTTCCATCTTGTCTTATGCTGCTTCAAGAATTGTAATCTCTTCATATTTCCAAGTTAGGGTGAACAAGATTATATATGTGTTGAGATTATAATCCTGTGGTTCGTAGATTGTGGTTACTTCTATGTAGGATGCACACTATATTCTATATGGAAACGGATACACAATGCATGGTGGCGAGTTCCCTTGTAAATTTATTTCCTTGTGGATGATGAAGTTCCATTATGCAATAATCTCTATTATGTTTCACATGAATATCTTGTAGTTGATCCCCATTATCCTTTTTCAACATCCCTTTAGTGCTCCCCCCAGCCAAAAAACAAAGAGAATGAAAGTATCTAGTTCATCAGCTCACATGTTCATAAGATTTTAGAAAATTGCTTCATTCAAATCTATAGATATCTTTGATGTTTATGAGCATTTCAATTGGTAGATACACAATCTATACCCAGGCGAGTGTGGAGGGTCAAAAGGAAAGGTGGGTCATCTACATTTGAAGTGGGTTCTATGTTGGGTATTGGCGTGGAGACTACTGAAACGGACTGCCTCTCACCAATGGTGACTCGGAAATCGCTGACGAGTTGTGTAGTCAATGCTCTTTTCGTCGAATCGATGGCACCCGCTATGGAATCTGAGGTATCGTCGAGTTTTGGGGGAGTTTCCGCTAACCCCAAAATTCAAATGGCAACCATGGTTCCACCACTCATGTCGGAGGTAACCCGGTGTACCTCTTCAAGCATCTTGTGGATCGACACATAACTTTGGCCAAGGTGGTGACAGCATCAATAGCGCTGTGGAGGAGATGCGAGTTTTAGGAACTGGTCTGATGGAAGGGACGGGGTTGTCATTGGTGGCTTGCGAGGGTGAATCTTTAGGCCTGGTCCACAGTTTGGAGTGGAGACTGCAAAAGATGTTGTCCCTTATCTCTCACACTGATTAACAATATAGCTGATTCATCATCGGATTGGGTTTTGGACAGGTAAATGAGATACAACAGTGTGTGAAGATTACATGAAAGGATTCAAGGACCAATTCACAGCACTACTCACTGCAATAGAGGTGGGCCGTGTACTTGGTGGAAAATTAAGATCTAAGAAGAGCATAGAGTTGAAGTGTCTTACTTGGGCAATCACCTATGACGATAAGGGAGGTAGTTCAAGTTGAGGGAGGATCAGAGGGAAAACATAACCAATTGTATATTTTTAGTAGGCCTGTTCGGAGTTAATTTATAGTGGTTTGGTTAAGGGCAAAATCTGGTTTGGTGGGATAAGCATTGGTGCACTGGTGGTGGTTTGGGGCAGGTGCGTCTTTGGGCTAGGGCTAGGGCTTTGTTAGGTCCATTTTCCTAGATGGGATTATACTTTTTTTTTTTTGCACCCCAACTAGGTGTTCTCTCTTGTATACGTCCAATGTCTTGTAACATCCGATTCCAAAAGTGTGATTTATTATTATTATTAGATATGTTTTGAGGTAGTAATTTGTTTTGAATAGGATTTCTCTACTGTTTAAGCCGTACGCCTTCTTCATCTTTTTGTTTGGTTTCCGTTCCTAATTTGAAATTAACTCCAACTCAACTTAAAAAAAAAAAAAAACCTAAAGTCTAGACAACTTCAAACTCTAGCCTAGTCTCCTGATCACTCACATACTTTCCTTTTTCCCTCTCTATAAAACCCATGAGACCCTCAGCAAAAACCAGGACACTTTTACACACTACCCACCATAACAGACAGCAACCAGAGAAAAACCCACCAAGAATAAAACAGCCCTGCGTTTTCCCAGCCATCGTCTATCACATCAGGGGACGTCGGACCACCTTCCAGGCAACTCAGAAAGTGCCGACCAGCCCAACCCCGGCGAACCCATAGATTTCTTGTAAGCCCACGCCGGAATCTTTCCTCCCCTTCACTGTTTTCGGTTTTAAAGCTTTTCTCTCTCTCTGACTCAGTTTTCTCTCAAAGCTTTCTCTCCGTCCCTTTGCAAAATAAAAAGCAGCAGTCAGTCATAACTTATTAGCATGGGTAGTTTGGTATTTACAGTATCTGCCATCTGAAAGGTTAAATCACATCGTTACTTAAAAGCAAAATGCAGAATTGCTTTTAAGTCCTTAGCCCTATCAGTTATACTCATAGGTATCTTTTCAGTATTTACAGAAATTACCACTAAAAAGCTAGCCGTGTAACCTCCTGGAAGAGCCTTAAACTTTTAATGTTTTCTTTTCACCAAAAATGACCCTAAATCTTTTGGGATGGGCTGACTAGAATGGGCTTGTTTTAATTTTAGTTAAGTCAGCCACCTCTTATTTTAAATTGGGCTTGATTTTCTATATTTCAGAAGCTGTTTTGAGTGTTTTAAGTGGACTATTTTCTTTAATTGAGCCTTGGACCTCCTTATTTTTTAAAAGGATTTTAAGCATATTTTAAAAAGTATTCTTGTGTCACCTCTTGAGCAGGAGGTTAAAAGGCTCCCCAGAGACTCCACTTTGGGCGAGGAAGGCATCAAAAGGAGACCCTATAGGTGGGTTGCTCCTGGTTGATCTCTGGTCCTTGTGAACAAGGCACCGCTGTGAAGGTGACAAATTTGCTAGCGAAGACGTCTTTTACCTTAGGATTAGTTGAGAACCAGAGCCTTATCTAGGATAGTGAAAGTTCTCGGATACCTCATCATCAAAAAAAGTATTCTTGTGTCAGCCTATTATTTTAGTTAATATTTCAATTGACTTTTAACTAAATTTTTATAAAATTATTAAGATATATGTTTACACAGAACATTAAGTAATATGATACGAGTTTTGAGTAATATTATTTTATGTAATCTTTGTAGAATTGAATATTTATTAAATTCTCTCTTTGGTATTATTTAAGTATTTAGAATGCTACGACACGTTTTTCCAGAAAAGTTAGTAACGATTAGTGCCTCATATAGGTTACAAGCTACGATGTGAAATTGTGGAAGCAGCACTAAGAGGTTATTAGTATGATAATATAATTGTATGTGTACCGTAAATTTTCTAATGGTATGTGAAAAAAATGATGTTTGTCTACGCTACGATACAAGCTAAGTCAAGGTTAGATTTCTTTCATGATCTTTGATGAATTATGACATTATGCTTGTATGAATGAATTTGTAGTTTGGAGTGAATGATTCTATAATCACATGGAAGCCATGAAATGTTCATGTAGTAATTTAAGTCAAGTATGCCATGTAATAAAATAGCCAGATTATATATGCAATGTTCATGTAGTACCTAGATCATGTATGCCATGTTCATGTAGTGATTAAATTATATATGCTATGTAGTGTCATGAAGTATTTAGATCAATTATGTTATGTAAAGTTCATATGGAATTCAGATCATGTATGCCATTGAATGTTTATGTTTAGATCATATTATGCCATGTATAAGAATATGCCATGTTATGCTGTGCCATCTACAAGTATATGCCATGCTAGAAAAGTTCATGATATTAAATAAGTTCTCATGCATTAAGAAAGATAAGATGTTTAAGGGCGACACGGACCTAAGCGTGTTCACCACAAGTTATGTTAAGACGGTGCCACGGACCTAAGCGTGGTTCACCATATATTAAGTGAAACACGGACCTAAGCGTGGTTCACCTTATGTTAAGTGAAACACGGACTCAAGTGTGTTTCACTCCATGTTATGACAAGTTAAGGGGTGCCATGGACTCAAGTGTGGTTCACCATATAATAAGTGAAAGACAAGATAAACAAGTAATTTATGCATTCACGTTTATATGTTCGCCATGATTATGTATGTTTCCGCTCATGTTGATGATGAATAGACATGCTATGAGAATCTGTGAATGATATATGTTTGTTTGAAGAGTTTTTAAAAAATTAGGTCCAAGTTAAATTCTATTTTACGGTATGATGTACTATTTATTGAGTATTCGACTTAGTTTTTTGTTTGTTTGTTTGTTCTCTTCTACGTGTAACTGTCACATATGATGATTGTAAGGACGTAAAGTTGGAGGACCAGGAGTAGATCTAGTGCAAGGACTTAGTTTCTTTTATGATTTTTGGATAGAAGTAACGTGTAGGGTTAGTTTATGTGACGCCCCCAAATTCCGCTTGGGATTGAACGGACATTTGAAGCGTCGAGACATGCAACACAAGGTTACCTGCCCCCGTTCATGACATATAAGATGCAATGTTCCTAACATGCATCTAGCATTATGCAATATTCGCAGCGGATATTTTTTTTTTTTCTTTAGCAATACTATGCACCAAACTAAAAATATCCCAAATACTTGAAACATATTTCATACATAAAAACATACTAAAAAGCCGTGATCACTACACTAGTCCAAAATGGTTGTGATCAAAAGAATACTTGAGATACAACTCCAAAAGTACAAGCATTAACCTAAGTTAAATACTATACCATCATCAACATCGCACCGTAGCCTAGATGACCGTATTCAGATGGTCAGATTCCAATTCTTCTTTGGGTCCTGTAACAAGATCTACCATTCGGGGGGAATGGTAGTTGGGACTACCACAGTGAGATTTGATTACAAATCTCAGTAAGTTAACATAAAACTCACACACAGGTTAAAGATGCATGCATGGCAGTAAAAGCATAAATGCATAAGTAAAGTCGTACATAAGCATAGCATAACTTGACATATAACATGACATAACCAGAACTTAAACGTGAACTGAACTTGACTTAACATGACATGAACTTGAGTTTAAAACATAACATGGACTTGAAATGTAGCATGAACGTAAACATGCATAACATAAATATGAACTTGAAAATAACATAAACTTGAACATATCATGACATAAACGTGAACTTGAGACATACTGTAAACGTGAACTTAACATGATGTGAACATGAACTTGGAACATAACTTGATCATGAACATAACATGTACGTGTACATAACAAAACATGAACTTGATCTGAAACTTGACTTATCATGCACTTGATCTGAAACTTGACTTAATACGTACTCCACAGTTGTTGTGGCCCCACGTATTCTACGTGTCACAATTGCTGTGTCTCACGTAGTGTATGCTCCACAGTTGTTGTGGCCCCATACTTCATGCTCCACAGTTGTTGTGGCCCCATGTATACACGTAACATAAAATATAATACGTACTCCACAGTTGTTGTGGCCCCACGTATACACGTAACATAAAATATAATACGTACTCCACAGTTGTTGTGGCCCCACGTATACACGTAACATAAAATATAATACGTACTCCACAGTTGTTGTGGCCCCACGTATACACGTAACATAAAATATAATACGTACTCCACAGTTGTTGTGGCCCCACGTATACACGTAACATAAAATATAATACGTACTCCACAGTTGTTGTGGCCCCACGTATACACGTAACATAAAATATAATACGTACTCCACAGTTGTTGTGGCCCCACGTATACACGTAACATAAAATATAATACGTACTCCACAGTTGTTGTGGCCCCACGTATACACGTAACATAAAAAATAATACGTACTCCACAGTTGTTGTGGCCCCACGTATACACGTAACATAAAAATATAATACGTACTCCACAGTTGTTGTGGCCCCACGTATATACGTAACATTAAATATAATACGTACTCCACAGTTGTTGTGGCCCCACGTATTCACGTAACATAAAATATAATACGTACTCCACAGTTGTTGTGGCCCCACGTATTATACGTAACATAACATGTCTTATCTTTCTTAATGCATGAGATATTAATTAATATCATATACTTTTCTAACATGGCGTATACTTGTAAATGACACAATATGATTTAATCATAACATTTCATGGCATACTTAACATGGCATACTTATAACATACATCATTGTATGATAGAAAAGATTATGTAACAGATAATTATTCATGAGAGATTAAATCATACGTAGCAGATAAACATGTAATGACATAGCATGACATGGCATATACGATAACATACATACATAAATTGTAGTTCTCTTACCCATCACACATACACAATAAACTGATAGTAAGTTAGAGGCTAACTTACCTCGATTGTCACGTTCTACGAGAATAAAGTGCGATATACGAGAAACTGTAAAAGGTCATTCTAAAAGTTAGAAATTTAATTACTAACAATTAGAAACATGGAAACAAGTTATCTTAGAGTAAAATTATCATTTTACCCTCTACATGTGGGAAAACGACCATTTTACCCATAACTTAAGGATTTCATATCCTAACTCCAAAAATTTCCAAAATTTACATTCCTCATGTAAATTTTGTTCTAAACTCAAATATCAACTCAGAAAAAAATTTAAAACAAAACAACACTATGGAAAACACACTATGGCCGAAACATCCATAGGCCATTTCTCTTGATTTTTGTTACAATTCCTTCCAACTTCAAAACTCATGCTTAAACCAAAATTTTACAACAAACATCTTCCAATCCTAAGTTTAAAACCATACTTGAAACATCCATTTAGAAAAAGCTAATAATCAACACCAAACTTTTTTGTAAAAAGATCAAAACACTTGAATCACAAGCTTTGTCCTTAAATCAAAACATCTCCAAGAATTCCAAAAAATCTAATCTTACTTCTAACATATTCATAACATCATCCTCAGATAAACCATGCTTTAAATCATCAAACTAAAGTCACCAAAATCACAAAAATAACACTTGGAGTTTTTGATTTTACACTTAGTCCAAAAACAGAAACTTTTTCTTAACTAGCTTTGATAAATCTCTTGATCAATGGCTTAAGAAGGTGAGATCTTTGAAATAAAGTATCACATGGTTTAAAAACGTGTCCTAAAGAATATCCAACCATCAAAATTAAAATCACATGGCTAAAACCCAATAAAACATGGATCTAACCTAAAAACATCAAATCTTAGGCCTAACCGAAATTCTCTTGCATAGAAAAATCATATCTTTGAAACTAATACTAAATATCTCCAAAATAACATCCTAACATGAAAATAAGAGACTTAGGATCATCATATAAAAATATCAAAGCCTTTAGAGTAAGATCAAACCTCAAAATATTCAAACTTTATCCAAATAAAAACTGTTTTGTCACTTCCAGTTTTCATGTTTCTAGATCTAATAAAATCTATCATCAAAATCTTTATTCATGCAACAAAACCTCAATGAAAACTCTTAAACACATTCTAAGAACACTCCATAAAATTTTCGGACCAAGATATATCCATTAGCTTGGTCAAAAACTCCAAAACATAACACACTCTCCAGATTCACGCCCAGAATGACCTTTCCATGGTTAAAAATACTTTTGACCGACCAAATGACCATGGAATGATACGAAAAATACATCTACGGAAACTAGACTCAAAGAGGAACAACTTTTATGAAGGAGTCATCGTGTGAAAATACTTACAAAGGGTCGAAAAACTCCACGCAAAAAGACCCAGAAATCTGCCCGAGAGAGCTCTTTTGGGTTTCTCTCTAAGAACGGGGTGAAGAAATGATTAAAGTGAAGTAAGTGTGTCTTGCACGACTCAAGACTTCTGTAGGGAGAATATTTGGACCTTAATGATCATTGAGTGGAGGTGTAGACATGTGACATAATGTAGAGGATAGTGGGGGGCAAAAGACAACTTACAAAGGCTATGAGACATGGGACTTGATGGGGTGGGTTCCTCCATATTAATGAGTGCAACTTGATGCAATGAATGGTCTGCCAAGTGGGGGAGGAAATTTCTCCAAGAAGCTATGCCAAGGTGGCCAAAATTCGTGGGCTTTAGTGGGCCTTAGTGGGCCTCAACCAAGTGGGCTTCAATTTGGGGTTTAAAGGGGGTTTGGTTAGGGTTTGAGATGCTATCAAGCCCAAATCCAATTTTTCTTGGCCCAATCAAATTTCTAAGGTTTAAAATGTTGGATAAAGATGTCATAATAGGAATTTGAGAAATTAATAGCATGTGAAAGTGATTTAATCAAGTGATTAAACACAATACTAGAAATTGGATCAAAAAGGGTTTGAATGCCAACTTTAGGGTTTGGGGAAACCGTTTAGGGTTTCGGTTTCAACCAAGTTTTTGGGGTTTCAAAAGGATTCCAACCATTTAGGGTTTTACTAGGGTTGAAACCCTCTTCATCTAACTCAATTTGGTTGATCAGATGAAAAAAAACTGTTTTGCTTAGGTGGCATGATCTCACACATTGATTTCCTTCACAAATCCATCTAATGGTTTCTCTTTGTGCCAAGTATCTAATACTATTCATTATGTGTGGTTAAGATCTTGCCAAGTGTCCAAATAAAACTTCTCTAACCTAATTTGGACATTTCACACTGTGATTTTGAAACCACTGCACTTAGTACGCTTATCGAGGTTACTATTCACTCCGAAAAAGTGCATAATAAACTTAGTACTGAAAAATCCTAAATATTCAACTGAGTCTAGTGGCGTAAACTATAACGTAATCTGACACTTCTAACTACCTCAAACAAATAAAATCACATTTCTGGCACCATAGTGAGTGATAAAACTAATTATGTTGACATACTAGAACTTATGCGATTAGCCGATTCGTAAAAACTTATGGGGTTTTCACGAGATTTCTAATGTCTATAGAAATTCCACCATTGAATTTCTAGCGGGCTGTTACAGTTTATGTTTTTACTTTACGTTTTCAGTTTCATGTTTCAAAAACAGTTATATTTAGTTTAATTAATGTTTTCAATAAATGAGGTATTTTAGGATATTAATCTCTTTACCGGGCATTATATTATGTATATTAGTAACATTTCTATCCTACGGGAACGGGGTGTTACAGTACTTGGCTACGCCTATTGGCATTAATAAATTTCCAGTTATCAAAAAAATAAAAAAACACTCTCTCAGTCCATACAAGGATCGGCGTAGCCGACAAATCTCTGAGGAAGGTGTAGCACCCATGCCGAGAGGTGGGGGACATATAGATTTCTTCCTTCAAATCTCCATGTAGAAAAGCATTCTTCACATCCATCTACCGGAGAGACCACCCTTGCGACACAACAAGTGCCAAGATGGTCAGCATATTAGTCATTTTGGCAACAGATGTAAATGTCTCTTCATTATCAATACCATACTCCTGCTGGTTCCCAAGAGCCATGAGACGGGCCTTATATCGGTCCAATGAGCCATCAGATTGAAACTTGACTAAGCACACCCATTTATATCCAATAGGTTTGACACCAGAGGGACAAGTCATAGGATTCTAAGTGTGATTGTTTTGAAGAGCTTGGATTTCTTTTTGCATGGCCTATTGCCAACATGCTTGGGTGGCTGTTTGGGTATAATAGTGAGGAACAGAAACAATGTCGAGAGTGGCAGTAAGTGAGGAATGAGGAAAGTCATACTTATCTGGTGGATGTGTAACCCGGGTGAAGCGCCAAGGTATAGTGACCACAGATTTAGATGACGGATTAGTGTCTGGAAGGGGTGTTGAAGAAGGGGGAAGACGTTAATGATACACCATACCTGGTTTAAATCGCTCAATAGAAGAAGACACATCATCAAAAGTGGGAAGAAGAGTAATAGGAGGATTAGAAATAACCTGAGACTGAAACAAATATTGATTTTCGAAGAAAACCACATTCCGGGAGATCCGGACTTTGTTTGCATGAGCATAATAACAAACAAATCCTTTCTATGTAGGACTATATCCCATAAAGGCACACGTGACAAACTGGGCATTATGGTTGTGACTCTCAACAGGTGGCAGATGAATAAAACAAATACACCCAAAAGTATCGAAGGATTGATACTCAAGAGTTATGCCAAATAATTGAAAATAGGGAGAATCATTATCTAGAGTGGCAGTAGGCAAACGATTGATCAAAGATAGCAGTAGATAAAGCTTCTACCCAGAACTTAAGAGGGTACAGAGGAATCAATCAACAAAGTACGAACAACATCTAAGAGATGACGATTCTTATGTTCAGCGACTTCATTTTGTTGAGGAGTATAAGGACAAGAACTCTAGGAAATGATCTTTTGCTGAAGAAAAGTCTGAAAAGAATGAGACATGTACTCCCCCTTGAGTCGGAGTGTAAAGTTTTGATACAAGTACTGAACTGTGTCTCGACAAACGCAACAAATTTTTTAAAGACAGAAAACTCGTCAGATTTAGAACGGAGAAAATATATCCAAGTGAATCGACTATAATTATCGATAAATATCTCAAAATAACGATATTGACCATGAGAAATAACAGTATTCACACCCCAAACATTAGTATGCACAATCTCAAAACAATTAGAAGCACGACTACTATGCGTAGGAAAAGGTTAAGTTTTACTTTTACCAAGACGAAAAGTAACACAATGAAAAAATACGGGAGAAGAAGAAAAGGAATCTTTATTGTGCAAAAAACCATGTTTCATAAGATGAGCCAAGACAATAGAATTAGGATGACCCAATTTCTTATGCCAAACTTCAAGATTATTAGTAGCCGTACAAGCAAGAGAAACAACATTAGGAATTAAAAACTGTAAAGGAAATAGACGTCCCACTTTAGGCCCCTTTGCGATCACTGTCCCCGACACTTGATTCTACACAAGACAACCACCACGAGAGAAATGAACATAACAGTTATTATTCACCAACTGTCCAATAGAAATCAAATTGGTAGATAATCCAGAAGAGACAAAAACATTTCGAAATTAAGAGCCTAAAGCACCAACAGCAGTAATAGGAAGAGTATTGCCATCAGCAATCTAAATAGTTTGCGTGCCTCCATACTTACAAACCGTTGTACTACCAGTCATATGATTAGAAGCACCCGAATCACAATCCAAGAAGAAGTGGAGTTAGGACACATGCCTTGTAGGCCTAAAGCCGTAAAAGCAGACACAATCATCTATTGGACCATGGTAGGTGTGAGAACAGATGAATCAGAGCTTACAGTGGGGGGTGCAGAAGAAGACGAGGACTGAACGGATTGGCAATTTCGAGGCCTCACTCGACAGTCTTTGATGATATGGCCCTTTTCTTGTAGTAGTTACAAACTTTCTTAGGAAAGTTGCGAGCAATATGACCAAACTCCTTGCAACTGAAACACTGCAACTTGTTCTTCCTGTGTCCTTGTGCGGCATAGGCTACATTCACAGCCTCAGAAAAGACATTTTCAGAAGTCATACCCATCTGAGTGGATAATCGTTGTTTTTCACGCAATAAATCTCCTAAACAAGTATCCAAAGAAGGAACCGGATTACGGTTCAATAAACCGGCTCGAACAGGCTCAAATTCAGGTCGAAGCTTCATAAAAAACTGATTGCATTGAATCTCAGCATGAACCGCTTGAAGAGCCATAAGGGTCACAGGAGGAACCTTAACATGAATAATAGCAGAATATTCGCTCCAAAGATTAATAAAATCAGAATAAAATTGCTCAATGGTCAATTTACCTTGATTGGAATTACTAATTTCCAACTCCAATTGGAATTTTAGAGCGTTGTGGTCTTGGAGATAAATACGATGCAGGTAGTCCCACATAGCCTGAGCCGCAGTAAAATAGCGAAGATTGGTGACAAGATGGGGCTCAATCGTTCCCAATAGCTAGGAGATCACCTTAGCATCCTTGACCTCCCATTGTGCAAATTCCTTTTCATTAGTGGGAACTTTAGCAAAACTTTCAATATGATTTGATAATTCTTTTCCTTTCAAAGACATGTTAAACTGAAAGACCAACAAAAACTTGGGAAGCAGAGATGGGGCTCTGGTATCATGTCAAAATTGGTTTGAATGCCCTTTCCATAGGGTTTCCTTTCATTATATAGAAGAGATTTTACATTAGTGTTGCCATATTTCCAGCGCCTAAGTGCTGCTATGCAAGGTAAGTATCTCCAACATATTTACAGCCTCATTATCTGCTATATATACAAGCTAGTTATAAAGGAAAGCATCCTAAAATATTACAAATCAAATATTATAGTATCCTAAATTATCTCTGTTAACATACCCCCTCAAATTGATGCTGGGAGATCAAGAAGCATCAATTTGTCAACCAAAAACTGATGCTGATGCCGAGAAAGAGCTTTAGTGAATATGTCTGCAGTTTGACGTTCAGTGGAAATGTGAGGAAGAGTGAGTGAACGTTAGGGGTTACAGATACCTTATACCACCATCGATTGATCGATTGAGCAAAATGACCAGAAAAAGAAGTGAAGTCAGAAAGCCTGAACCCACTTTCTCCTAGGCAACAACACCCAAACCATAATAAATGCAGGCAAGCCTCTGGCCTTTGGGCACGTTGGAACCGCATGAGTTCACTGGTGTGGAGCATGATCTGCCAAATTGGCATAGGTTAGGTGCTAATTAGAGTGGGTCTAGCATGGGTCACTTCTTAACATGAGGTGTCTATACAGTAACCCAAAGCAATATGGAATATAACTCCCATATCTAAATGGTGTATGTGATTGCAAATATACTGGGAAGAAATAGTATCAATTTTAATAGATTCGAGGTAGGCAACGGGGGCTAGGATCAGATTGTGGTGATAGGCCTTTGAGGGATATTTTCTCATTGTTGTTTAGGATTGCTTGTGACATGGTTACCTTGGTGGCTAACGCTTGACAAAGCTGTAATGGCTCTAGATAATGGAATTTGACTTTTACCTAATTAACACGTGATTGGGAATTCGAGTCTTGTTCGACATTCATCAATCTCTTGTATTCTACTAGGACGGGAGATGGGAGGTGGTGGAGTGGATAAGATACATTGGATTCCTTCCAAAACAAAGAAGTTTGAGGTCAGATCTTTCTACGATACTTTACGCCCTGCATGTACTACCTTTCCTTTGAAAGGAGTTTGTAGGAACAAAGCCCTATTGCAGGTGGCGTTCTTTGTTTGGTCGACTGCATTAGGGAGAATCTTTACTATGCACGATCTGGGATGGATGAGAATATTAGTATTGGTGTTGCATGTGTGAGAAGAGCGGGGAAACAGTTGGCCATTTGTTGCTGCATCGCGAGGTAGCTAGATCGGTTTGGGACTTGGTATTCAAGCTTTTTGGCATTACTTGGGTGATACCTTAAAGAGTTGCAGAATGGTTAGTTGTTTGGAGAATTCAAAATGTGGGCAGCTGCAGTGTGGAAGCTTGGAGAAAGCCTCTTTAATATCTGATGTGGCACTTATGGAAGGAATGAAATGTGTGACACCTCAAAGATTGCAAGAAGACTACGGGAGAGCTGATTTCTTTAGTTTTTTAGCATGATGTGTGACTGGATGTAGCTCAAAGTCTCTCTGGCTTCCTTTATTTATTTTCCATCTCTCCTAAAGGGTGGATTATCTTGTATACACTTGATGTATTTGGGTTGTGCCACCATGCGCTCATAATAAAATGTTGTGAAGCACTTCTCAAAAAAAAAAAAAAAAAAATGTTGTGAAGCACTCAGCAGTTTGATCAAGAACTAATTTTGTTTTGATGAGTAATTTGGTGCATTGAAATATTTGATGTTGAACTGCATGCCATACCCTATTGTTTACAGAGTCTGGAGTCAGGATTAAAAGTTAGGTCTGGTCAGGTAAATCTGGTAAAGCCGGATCAAAGTTTTTTAGGCAAGAAGTGAAAAAAGACCTGAGATGGATTTAAAAACAATTAGTGCAATCAGTTTAGCAAGTTCTAAGAAAACTGGAAACTGCCCCTCACCATATTCAGTAGTGCCTTTGTAAAACCTAAACCGAGGCTTGGGTTGTGTTCCTTGAATGGGCCAAAAAAGGCCTAGGATGTTGGTCCTTACATTTTGAAAGCATGAAACCTTGGCAATTGAGCTATTTCGTTTGAATATGTAATACTAATATTTTGAAATACAATTAATAACTTTAGTTAACCGTCATTGCCTTTGAGGTTAGAATGGGGATTATAGCATGAAAGTTTTAACTTTAGTTTAGCTTAATCGAAGTTTGGAGTGGCTTCTCTAATTGAAATCTCACGCTCCATTATAGATTGTAATGCGCAGGGGGGAGGTGGGGTCAAAGCCACATCTGGGCCTGCACTCCAAAAGGACTAGTCGAAGGTATAATTGGAGCCCATTGAAATCTTTATAAAGGGTAAGAACTTCTCCCTCCCTAGCAATATGAGATCTCATTCACTAGCTATTCTCAATACGGGGTACACAATCTTCGGTACACAATCTTCCCCTTACTTTCTTGACTTCCTCGTTAGGCCATTCCATCATAGATGGTATGGTTCAAGTCCCACACTTCTGGTTGAAATGAACTCTGATACCATTTGAAATCCCTAAGGGAAACTTGCAACACCCACTTCCCGTAGGCTAAAGATGTCACGTGTTTTCATAAATATAGCTAGACGAGATTTCCTAATTTCATAAAATAAACATTTATTCCATAAAAAGAATTATTGAATAAAATATGCCTCCAAAGATTAAATCAAAGTCTTTAAATAAAAGTTATCATAAAAATAAATTAATCCAAGAAGTCTACAACTAAGGCCTGGTTTGTTTTCACAACTCATCTCAACTCAACTCATCTCATCTCATCTAATCATTACAACTTTCCCAAATTCCCACACAAAATAGATTAAACAATTCAACTTTTTCATGTTTCAAAATAAAGATAATATTAAAACAATATATTCTAATAATATTTTATTCAACTTTCAACTTTAATATCAATTCATCTCATCTCATCTGCGAAAACAAATGAGGCCTAAATCAAATGCTCCATTTAGGCTTGGCCCGCATGCTCGTACTCATCATTCTCACCTGGGTGGTTAAAAATATGAAGTAAAACTAAAATGAGTTGAAGACTTGGTAAAAACCCATCATAATGTAAACATACTAAACATAAGGTTTTTCATAAAATATTTAGTGTTGAGAATTTAAAATTATGATCATTCGTATGTATGTTTATGACATGCATGATTTGTCTTGAATTATTTGACTTATCATACTTATTTTACTGGCTAACACACTTAATCCTGTGTGCAAAGTTGTGCACCAGCCCCACATCCTGTGGCCACAAGGGGGAACCGCTAATAGTATTCTAGCATATTATGATGGACCACACTTTAGTTCGTGGCTTGTACATCCATTCATAAATTGCATCAGTACCATGCATCTAAATGATCATTTTATTAACTGGTTTGAGTTTATCTTACACTTGATCTTATGAAGCTTACGTGTCTTATGCAGCGTGAGATATCATGACATGCGTGGTACATAAACATTGGCTTCAAAAGAACTGGCTTTAATAATAATATATATAACTAGCTCACGTATTCTAAATTCTAATTTATGATCAAACTACTTACCTTATAATGCTAATCCAATATTTTCAAGTATACTAAATTCTAATTTATGATCAAACTACTTACCTTATAACGCTAATCCAATATTTTCAAGGTGCAACTGATTACCTATAAAATAGGCAACCTATGTAAATTTCTAATTAAGCGCATATTGTGTAATTAATCCAGAAATTCTAGAATAACCTATATTTCCTAATAGTATAAAATCTTCATAAATATTTTTTGTGAAGGTGTAAATTTCTAATCCAGATATCATCCCCATAAACCTGACCCCAAATACCACAAGCCGAAATTAAAAGCTTAAGGCACACTGACTTGTTTACAATTTAAAGACATGGGTGTAATAACATTTAAAAAGACTTCATGATGCTTTTTGGAAAAAACGCTACACAGTGGAATAAATGGAACTATAGTCATATATAAAGGGAAGTCTGAACATGCTTTTACTGAAAGGGCTAAAAGCCAAAAATAAAAAAGAAAAGGAAAATAATACTTGAATGAACAAACATTCTCTGGGGAGGATGAAAGGGTCGTAATGTAATTACACAAGAAAGTCTCTTCAAGAAGCCTTACGGATGGAGCTACATGACAAGGGTTTGAAGGGCATCTTTTCGTAAATAACATGAAGTTTGTACATGCTTTACAGAACGACCTTCAAACTTGGAAATAATAAAGTGTTTAATTGAGAGAAAAGAACAAGGGCGTGTGACAAAGAGATTCAAGACTAACCGAATCAGAGAAGGGGGTGCGGTGGAGTTGGGTGCCTGGTGGTTGGCTGAGGACTACGGTGATGACTATTTGACCTCCTTTGTGCCATGAAGAGGAGGATGGGGGAAGATCGGGCATGGCTTATCGGAATAGTGCAAGGAGGACAGAAACTTTTGGCTGGTTGTTTCTGGGTGACTTCTAGCGATTACTGGCGAGATGGGCTTGGCTGGAAGGTGCTTCGGGCTAGTTTGGGTGTGAGCAATGTTCTGATCGTGGGTTGTTGTGTTTTGTAGAGTTTGCTGGGGAAGAAGAGATATATATATATATAGACGGGAGAAATTGTTGGACGAGTTTGAATTGAAGTCAAATGATGACCGGCGTGAGCAAAAATCTCGGTCATGATTAATTGTTTACACTGTAATTTGGTGAAACCAGTTGGCTGACTGATTTTATTTTTGATAATACAGTAGTTGTGGGTTGGATCAAACATGTAAAATTGACTTGGTCAGTGGTCTGGGATCCTAAGAAATGGAAGAGTTTCGTATGAAAATGAGTAGTACATTTCAAGGGAACTTGGTTAGATCAATGGATAAAAGAGTTTGAAATTTGAAAGCATATTTAACATAGAACTAGGAGTAACAGAGATTGTGCAAGGGACTTCTATGAGTGATGATTCTAAAATGAGAAAACTTCTAATGGCTGATATTAAATTCTAAAATGAGTCTAACTCATCCAATAATTACTTTAGGGCTTTTAGAGAATTTCTTAAGCCAATTACTAGTTAAATAGGGCTCAATTGGTCCATAAAATATTAAATGGGCTTAAATCCAAATCACTCATTAAACCTAATCTAGGCCCAATAAAATTATTCATATTGCATCTCTAATAACACTGGATCGGGTTGTTATAAGACCCAAGCTACATTTAATGTCCTACTTCAAAAGGACTAGTCAATGGTACGATTGGAGCCATTTGAAATTATTATAAAGATTAAGATTTTCTCCCTTCCAAGTAACATGGGATCCCATTCACCACCTATACTCACTTAGTATATGTTATCACATATATTGTGCCAGCTTAGCACTAGTCGGGGTGTCTCATTCAAGTGCTTAAAAGGTACAGTTTGTAGTTCTAGGTTTAATATTTGATAAGGAGTTTGTAGTGCTGCATTGATGATGCGAGGTTTGGTTTTTAATTTAGTTATTTTTCGTAGCTGGTTGAATGTGTCAATTATTAATGTCCTTTATGTAACACCATTTTCTCTTAGTTACTTTCTCTACACATGCCTAAACATGTGTACTGCTGGCTTTCTATATTTTCATTAACCAAACAGAAGAATATGTACTTCCAGGCTGCTGCTTGGTCATGTTCATGGGATCTCCAGAACTCGAATTATATATATGCTGGACTGCAGGTTTGACTAGTGTTTTTGTATCTTGTGGACCTTTGTATTTTATGCTGATCTGTTACTTCCTTTATTGTAGAATGGCTCCCTTTTGGTTTTTGATGTGCGCCAAACTGTTCGGCCTGTTAATTCCCTGAAGGGGCTGACATGCAATCCTGTGCATACCATTCACTCACTTTTACACAGTTCAACTCATCTGCCTGGTGTTAGATCTGTCCTATCTGCTTCGGCAATTGGCCTGTGTCACTGGAACTTTGGCGGGGCTGAAGAAGGGTAAGTTGTAATCATTGTATGCATGTAGCTTTGAGCTTTCTCATCTTTCTAGATCAGGTATATAGTCATGCGGATAAACTGATATTCATTGAATTTATTGAATATTTCACATTTCACCTTTGTTTAGTTCAAACTGATTACTCATGATGCAATCCAGAACTATTTTTTCTTCCCATGTTTTCTGAAAGCAGTTTGTTGTCATGCTTCCAATGACTTTCTGTGTTTTAAATTTGTAGAGATCCAAGAATGATTGTTTCTTAATTATCATTTTGTTCTTTCTTTCATCTGTATTTGATTCTTCAATGCACTTTAGAATTTTGTTCTTCCCTGTTTTTATGTATGCAGTCTGTTGTGTCATACTTCTAATGACTTTTAGTGTCTTAAAGGTGTTGAGATCCAATAATGGTTTATTCATTATCTTTTTGGCTTTTTCGTCTATATTTAGGAAGCACTTTCATCGACCCTTAAATTTCTTTAAATTCCCTACGTAGGAGTGGCTATAATTCTAAATGAATCTATTATAAAATCGAACACCAATAGCTCTGATTACCTTTTGAATTCCCAGGTTTAAAGTCTTTTTATCAATGAAATATCTAGAGCTGCGAACTGCTATTGGTGATCATATATTATGAGACTATATAAAAGAATCTAAAAACTTTTTTGAGACAATATTGGAGAAGGTAGTGATGATTGAAGTTCTATTTAGTTTGAAACTTAAATGTTCTGTCTTGCTTATATCTCCCACCTATAAATTGAGCATATAAAATAGTTTAGTTTGAAATTCTTTAGATTTAAGTGTAGATGTGATGAAGTTTATTGTAGGTTGTATTTCGCATATCAGTGCTTATGTTCAAATTCAGATAGATGCTGGAAAATATGGGTGTTTATATTGGCATTATATTTCTATTCATATGGTACATGTAGTTAATGTTTCTTCGAATTCCAAAATATCTTTCAGTGTTTCCATGTTTGTTGGTTCACATGGGCACTTTGTCTTTGGTTTCATGCTGTCGTTCAACCTTGTGAGTGGCAGTCAGACTTTCAATATACATAATGTATTCTTCCTACATTAATACAATAATAATTTTTTTCTTTTATTTTGAAGTGTTTTTATCTATCAATTTATATTTTTTTTCTTAAGTTCCTGGTTATTTATTATTCATTTTTTAAATATTTAATTGTTTGCTTGATCAGAACTCACTGAGCAACTTTGAACCTTGACTAAATGCATCCAAAACCCAGCAGCATCCATAAATATTTAATTTATGGTCATCACCACCTCTGGCATTTTTTTTAATTCATCTATGGTTGAGTGCCTTCACAATAAAAAATGGGTAATGATATCCTTACTTTACTACCTATGATTTTTTTTTTCCCTTCCCTTTTGCTATTTGAATCTAGATTAAAAATTCCAGAACATGACCTTTTTGCATAATCTAGAAGAAAATAAATTCAATCAATCAACGTAATCGTGTAATTCAATTAAAAATAAATATAATTTTATAAAAATTGAATCAAAGAGCAAAAGAATGTCAATTTTTATAAAATTGAATTTATTTTTTAATTGAATTACACGATTACGTTTGGTGATTGAATTTATTTTCTTCTAGATTATGCAAGAATATTATGTTCTGAGATTTTTAATCCAAATTCAAAGAGCAAAAGGGAAAAAATAATTGAGTAGTAAAGGAGGTGTAAGTGTATTGTTCCATTATGCGTACAGTCTTCCCCTTAACTAATCCTAATATTAGTCTATTATTTACTTCTTCAGGGCTGATGAAGGCCATATATTATTGTATAGCCTGTTCTAACATTTTTCCTTTGATTTCTGTGTAGGCCATTTTTGGTTCCTCAAACGGACAATCAAGGAGTTTGTATATCCCTTGCTTATTCTCCCAGCAGCGATGACATTGTTGCTTCGTATCGTCCCAAAGTTGAGATGTCAAATATGGCTTTTACTCAACCTGCACTAACTCCTTCCCAAGTTATTGGTCAAGGAATACAAGGCTCCCACATTTTCTATAACCGAGTGGGAATCAACTGCTTTCAAAAGTTGGGTTCTGCATCTGCCAATGTAAATGACATTCGACTACCAAAAAAATCTGTGATTATAGATGTGGAAAGCCAAAACCGGTTGTTTGCATCTGGGGATGAAGTAACGTGCGAGTTGATCTTGCAAGAGTTGCCATCTTTTGCAGTTTTTCAGCATCTTAAAATACAAAAGCAGCATATTTGTGATGTGAAATACACACATGCCCCGGGTCAAGGTCTACTCAGTTGTTTAGATGAGGATAGATTGCAACTTTTCTGCATGAAGCTCTCATGAGAAAGGTAATCTCGTTTATGCAATTGTTTGTCTGACTTAAGTTTGATTAAACGTCTAGAATATTTGTGTAATTTGACTGGGGTCAGTTGATCCTAACAGAAGTTTTCTATGTCAATGTCCTTCCATCTTTCAAACCTGGTGCTTCTCGCCAGGGATGATCCTTAATCTTTCTTCGTTCCCTTGATTTGTTTCCCTCTTTCTTTTTTTAGTTTTTTCATTAGTTAATGAAGATGGATCATAGTTTTGGATTGAAGCTAAGAGGTTTGTGATTAGTAGGAAAGGCAGAAATTCTTTCTGTATTACTGAGAGGAGCAGGATGTTGTCCAAGTCCCTTAATCTCAGTGGAGGTATGGCTGTTTGGATGGCAAAGGTGATAGAGGATTGTATGAGGTTATCGGGCAATAAGAAATCCTTCAGACAAAAAGTGAGGGTAATAGAGTTAAACTGCATTTGGGAGGTTTGTGAAGCTGGTTGCGCTGGTGTGGGAAATGGAATTATTGTGATTCCAGAAGGGAGGAAAGGGGGTGGGTGGGCAGGTTTTGTAAGAATAATAACAGAGATGGTTGATTATAGAAACTCTGTTTTAGTTCGCGAAAACAGTGTTGTTCTTTGAATGGCGGTGGTGAAAAGGATACCAGAGGTAAGAAGGTGATATAGGAGACATCTTTAAAAGCTGTTAATCGACATTGTGAAGCATCTTACCTGTTGGCCTTCATGAATACTAGGCAGGAGGTTTCTTGTCCTCAACAGATTTATGGCAATGGTAATTTCAGGAAGGACGAGTCTGTGCTGGATGGTAACATAAGGAATGACGTTTTGTGGAGGGAGCAGTTTCATGGAAGGAAGATTGGCTGGCCTTCAGAGTTGCTGCAAAAAGTTGGAGAGGTCGAAGGGACTCTGTGGCATGTAAGGGCAGAAATAGAATTAATTGGTTGGAAGGAGAGGTTGGAGTCATCATTGAAGAAGGTAGATGAAGGGTTGGGTGTGTTTATGGGCTTGGGCCCATCTGTAGTGGATAAGGTAGAGGGAAAAGGGATGGTGGAATTGAGGAGTAGACCTAAGTGTCTTAAAAATAATAAAGTTGATGGGATGAAGCGTGGGCTGGATCGAGGCCCAGTAATTAGGCCTGGGCAATGGAGGGCTAAGCCCCTACGTGAGAAACAGGGCTCCAAAAGTCTTGAGTGGAGTGGAGGCCTAGGCCAAGGGCTCGGTGGCTCTGATAGGTCCTTTGACATCATAGACAAAGTCTTCGGTGGCAAGCGAGTCTTTGAGAGGCTCTTCAACGGTGGCTTTTCCAACGATGAACCTCCTTTTACACGGATATGAGAATTGGCAAATTGAGGAGGCTCATAACAAACCTTCGATGGCTCAGATGGTTGCATGTTCATCACAGAAAGAGACGATGGTGGTTGTCGAATCCTCCGGGGGTTCTCAGGTGGCGAGTTTAACTCCAGCGAAGGGGGGGTTGTTGATTTCCTCCGAGGCCAAGGTCTTGAGGGGAGATTCTTATGTTGGTGTTGGGAAATTCTCATCTCACCAATTATTAACACCTATGGAGTCATGTTTTGAAGGTTCTGTCTAGTTGTTAGAGGGGGTGGAAGTGGAGGATGTAACAGGATATGTGGGAATTGAGAGGTAATGGCTTTGG
This sequence comes from Carya cathayensis, assembly GCA_011037825.1. Classification (NCBI taxonomy): domain Eukaryota; kingdom Viridiplantae; phylum Streptophyta; class Magnoliopsida; order Fagales; family Juglandaceae; genus Carya; species Carya cathayensis. The sequence continues at coordinate 1,232,714 of QGSO01000320.1, forward strand.
GTTTATTGAGAAGTATGTTTCTGGGGTCCCTTGCACCCAAATGTATAATTTAGAGCTGCAAATGGTTCTTGGTGGGGAGGAGGATGCTAAGGCTAGTGAGTTAGGGGAGCTGAGGGTAAGGGTGAAAAAAGATCTGTACGAACCAGCGGGTTCCGTCCGGTACCGGTTTTATTTTTCTCAAAACTGGTCGAAGCCGGTCAGATTTCGGTTTTTCTTTTTCTAACATTGGACCGAATTGGACCAGACCAGTTCATATATATTTTAATTTTATAATATAAAAAATATTTTATATATTATATATAAAATTATTTTATATTATATGCTAAATTGTTAATTAATATCATAATAAATTTTATAATCCTATTATTAATGTATAATAATAATGTAATAACATAAACATTGGATATAACATAAAATTAATTTTATAAATCTCAATATAACATTATCATTAAAAACTTTAATTTTTTGACATAAAATTAATATAACATAAAACTTTAATATTAAACATGAACATTTGATCATATGTTATTAATATAAACTATATATATTAAGGATAAATACACTTTATAGCATAATAAATTATAATACATATTCTTTTTGATAAACATATTTCTATACATTTGATCATATACACTCATATAAAGTGTATGTAACCATCATATTATCACTAACATATATGTAACCAAGCATATTATCACCAACATATGTAATCAAATATATAAATAATTTAGACGCTAACATATTATCACTAGCATATTAATAGTATATATTAGTATTAATACTAATATTAGTAAGTATACTAATATATATTATAATTAATACTAAGTATACTATTAGTAATCCACTATATATAAATAACTATATATTAACGCTACAATCTATAATACAATTATAATATATACTATAATATATCACTATATTATTATATACTATAATATATATACCGGAAAAACTGGACTGAACCGGACCGGAACCAGTAAAACCGGAAGTACCAGTTTAGGGGTGTAATCTGTGCAGTATCAGTTTTTCAAATCTCAAAATCGGTGTATACTGGTTCAGTCCTAATATATGTCTAAAACTTGACTGAACTAGATTGGTTACACATCTAGCAGAGTGAGTCTGATGATGAATTGGACCTTGATCCGTTGAACTCTTTCCATCCTGAAATTGATTGGCCCAATAATTCATCTAATTGGGTGTTGAGGAAAGTGGATGAAATTAAGGAATGTGTGGGTATCTCTTGTGTCGGTTTTGAGGAGCACTTTAAAGCACTTTTAATAGCTATTGAGGCTGGTCAACCTTTCTTGGCTAGATCTGCCTCAAAGAAGGAGAGGGAATTGAAGGGATTATCATGTTCTATAAATTATAATACAAAGGGAGGAAGTGCCTTTAGAGATAAAGGGAAGGAGAGGGTTGTTTATAGTCATCAATGAAACTAATGATCATCTCCTGGAATGTGAGGGGGCTGAACGACTATAGAAAATGTCTTTGGGTAAAGAATTTGATTCGAAAATGGAGGGCTGATGTTTTCTGTTTCCAAGAAACCAAGCTGAAATTGGTTAATCGAACAATTGTTAACAGTTTATGGTGCTGTCAATGTGTGGGATGGGTTGAATTAGTTTCCAAAGGGGCTTTGGGTGGTATTACTGTTTTGTGGAATAGGAGGGTGGTGGAGATGGTAGATTATTATGTGGGAGAATTTATGGTGGCTTGTTGATTCAAGAGTAAGGATGATGGAGTTGAATGGGCTGTCATGGGGGTATATGGTCCTAATGTGGATATTAGTTGGAGAATTTTATGGGATGAAATGACGGGTGTTAGCTGCCGTTGGGATGTTCCTTGGTGTTTTGGAGGGGATTTCAACATTACTCAGTTTCCTAGTGAGCGAGTGGGGGATAATTATTTCTCTAATGCCATGAATGCTTTTTCAGATCTGATTGTTGAGCTTGATTTGATTGATTTACTGATGGTTGGTGGGGATTTTATGTGGTCCAATGGAAGGGCATGGTCTAGGCTGGACAGATTTCAGGTGAGGAATTGGAGAGAAAAAAAGTGGTGGATGAATTAGAGAATATCTCTTTAATGGAGGAAATCTCTTGGAGGGAAAAATTCTGGGTCCTTTGGCTGAAGGAAGGTGATAAGTGTACAAAAATTTTTCACCGTATGGAAAACTTTCATCGAAGAAATAATGCTATTGAGGCTCTTCATGATGGTGAATACATCATTTCAGATCAAGGTCATTAAGGATCACATTGTCAATTTTTATGAGAAGTTGTTTAGGGAAGAATAGTCGTGGAGACCAAAGCTTGATGGGCTGTTTTTTGACTCCATTGACCAGGTAAGTGCAGAATGGTTAGAGTGAACTTTTGAAGAGGATGAAGTTCTTGATGTGGTTAGAGGAATGGCAAGGGATAAGGCTCCGGGGTTAGATGGTTTCTCAATGGCTTTCTTTCAAGTTTGTTGGGACAGTGCAGGATGATATTACGAAGGTTTTTCTTGAATCTATACGTTTATGAAATTTGAGAAAAGTTTCAATGCTACATTTATCACACTTATTCCCAAAAAGGTTGGGGCTGCGGAGATGCGTGATTCTCGTCGAATTAGTTTGGTAAATGGGGTATAAAAGATCATCTCTAAGGTGTTAGCTAATCGTATGAGTATGGTGTTGGGAAAAATTATCTCGAAATCTCAAAATGCCTTTGTAAGGGGGAGACAAATTCTTGATTCGGTTTAAATTGCTAATGATTTGTGGATAGCAGAATTAAATTAAATGAATCTGGAATTTTGATAAAATTGGACATGGAAAAGGCATATGACTAGGTGAGTTGGGATTTCCTCTTGTACTTACTTGGGAGATATGGTTTTGGGGAGAAATGGTGTATGTGGATCAAGCACTGCATTTAAATGTTGAGATTTTCCATAATGGTGAATGGTACCCTGGTTGGATTTTTTATTAGTTCACATGGTTTGAGACAAGGAGATCTACTATCTCCTTTTCTTTTTGTTCTTGCCATGGTTGCATTGAGTAGAATGATTGAATTGATTGTAGAAGGAAGGTTCTTGCCAGGTTTTGAGGTGGGTGATGAGGATCGGAATAGCATTAAATAGCATCTTCTTTTTGCTGATGACACTATAATTTTTAGTGAGCCCAAACAAGAACGAACATCTTCAGTCTTTGAGAGCCTTGTTGTTATGTTTTGAAGCTGTATCGGGTCTCAGGATTAACCTTAACGAGTTTGAAGTTGTTCCAGTGGGTGCAGTAGCCAAAATTTTAGATTTGGCTAATTTTTTGGAGTGTAAGATATCTTCGTTGCCCCTGAAGTATCTTGGTTTTCCATTGGGCACTTCTTATAAAGTTATACTTGTCTAAAGGGGGACAAATTACTTTGATAAAGAAGAGTACATTGTCTAATTTCCCTACGTATTTGCTTTCACTTTTCCCTTTGTCGGCAGGGATAGCAAAAAAAATTGAGAAAATCTATCGTAGTTTCTTATGGGGAGGTATAGGAGAGGAAAAAAGGTTTCATTTGGTGAGTTGGAACAAGGTTTGTCAACCAATCTCTTGTGAGGGATTGGGAGGGAGAAATTTGAGGATGTTTAAGAAAGCACTTTTTGGAAAATGGCTTTGGTGATATCATGTAGAAAGAGATGCTTTATGGAAGAATGTTGTTGGGGCAAAATATGGGAGTTTTGGGGGGGGGGGGGGGGGGATTGATGTTCTAATGAAGTTAGAGGAGCGTATGGGGTGAGTTTATGGAGGTTCATTAGGAATGGTTGGGGGGAGTTTTCGAATCATGTTACATTTAAGGTGTGGGAAGGGAAGATGATTCTTTTTTGGCATGACATTTGGTGTGGGGAATCAACTCTTAATATTTTGTGGAATTTTGATTTTATTAGAGATGCAAATGATTGGGAATTGAATATTGTTTCTGATTTTTTGGGAAGAATTTATAGTTTAAAAGTGATGCAGGGAAGAGAGGACAGTTTAATGTGGGACCATGCTGAATGGCTTTGGTGATATCATGTAGATAGAGATGCTTTATGGAAGAATGTCGAGGGGGTGAAATATGGGAGTTTTTTTTTTTTTTTGGGGGGGGGGGGGGGGGGGGGTGCATATGGGGTGAGTTTATGGAGGTTCATTAGGAATGGTTGGGTGGAGTTTTTGAATCATATTACATTTAAGGTGGTGGGGGAAGGGAAGAGGATCCTTTTTTGGCATGACATTTGGTGTGGGGAATCAGCTCTTAATATTTTGTGGAATTTTGATTTTATTAGAGATGCAAATGATTGGGAAGTGAATGTTGTTTCTGATTTTTTGGGACGAATTTATAGTTTAAAAGTGATGCAGGGAAGAGAGGACAGTTTTATGTGGGACCATGTTGGAAATTCTAGGTTTTCAGTTAGTTCTTTTTATAAGGCGCTTACATGTCAGTCTGGCTGTGCATTCCCTTGGAAAAGCATTTGGAAAGTGAAAGTACCTACTAAGGTGGCGTTCTTCAGCTGGGTGGTGGCTCTAGGGAGCTGATACACATGACCTATACTCAAACCACATGACCTATACTCCAAAAGGACTAGGCAATGATACAATTGGAGCCTCATTGGAATCTTATAAAGAGCGAGAACTCCTCATTCCTAAGCAATGTGGAATCTCATTCACCACCTACCTTTATCCTTCCTATACTCAAACCACATGACCTATACTCCAAAAGGACTAGGCAATGATACAATTGGAGCCTCATTGGAATCTTATAAAGAGCGAGAACTCCTCATTCCTAAATAATGTGGGATCTCATTCACCACCTACCTTTATCCTTAGCATATGGGGTATCACAATTTCTCTCCCTTAAATTCCTGACCTGTCTGTTGTAGGTGGTACGGCTCAAGTCCCACATTTCTGATTGAGATATGCACTAATACCATTTGTAACGCCCTAATGGAAGGGCAAACCACATAGCCTATACTTCAAAATGACTAGTCTATGATATAATTTGAAACTCCATTGGAATCTTATAAAGAGCAAGAACTCCTTTTTAAATAATGTGGGATCTCATACACTACCTACCATTATCTTTATCATATGAGGTATCACAAGTATTGACTATGGATAACCTTAGAAAACGTGGTTTGTATATAGCTGACTGGTGTGTCATGTGCAAGACGGAAGGTGAATTTGTAAATAATCTCTTTCTTCATTGGGAGGTGGCAAACTTTGTGGAATGAGGTTTTTGGTCAGACTGGTATATATTGGGTGATGCCTAAGGAAGTTGTGCATCTTCTTGCATGTTGGCGAGGTTTTGAGGGAAGGTAAAGTGTAGCTGCAAGATGGAAAATGATCCCTTTGTGTTTAATGTGGTGTCTTTAATTGGAAATGAATGGTAGATGTTTTGAAGAGAGAGCGTTCTTTGGGTGAACTTCGGAATTTTTTTCTTTTCTACTTTGTGGGCTAAAATTTTTGTAAGGAATGATGATAATGTATTGAATCTGTATTATTAGCCTTTTTCCTGCTTTCTAGAGTGTAGTAGGTAATAATGATAATGATGTATTAGCCTTTGTATACATCCTGTGTACTTGGGTTGTGACTATTCTTGGTAATATAATATCCTTTTAATTTTTTTTAAAAAAAAAAGAAGTTTTCTATGTGAAACATCCAGTTTAACACTCACTACTATCAAATAGGCACTGTGGCCTTTTGTTTTTATTCGTAAAATGAGTTCTTTTTTGTTCTGCATTTGATTTCGAAGTGCATTTGTTTTTTTTAATTATTTTGGAAACTGATCCTGTTGCTGCATTAGTATAATTAACTTTGCAAATTGATTGTATAATTTTTTCACAACAATCTGTGTCCGTGGGTTGCTTTCTTGGTCATGGAATTTCAAAAAGTAATAATTTTGTACTGCCCTTTTTTGTTCCATTAGAAGTAGCCTGTTTTGTTTTTTTGTTAGTTTTAAAAACAATAATGGAATTCTTCCCTACCAAACCTCCTTGAATGCACTTGGCTACAAAAAGTACAAACCAAAAAAATAAAAACTTTCCCATCTGCTTGGGTTCAGGTTCACTGCTGGTGGTGAGGTGGTTGGTTTTATGCATAATTTGTGTTAATCTTTGTTCTCACTTGATTTTTGCAGGTTTTCGAACTTCCTTTCTGAACTTGTTAAGAGATGAGGATTGAACTTCTTTGCTAATAGTAATATTAGAAAAGGTGTAATTTAGGTGCATGTCAAGCCACTTTTACCAGAACGCTTTGTGAGGTTAACTTATATTGAAATTGTTTTGTCTCATGAAAATTAGATGGTCAAGGTTCAAATGAAGGTTTTAGGTAGCTGCTTAGGCGATCTGGTTGTGCTCTGTAAAGTTACTTGTTATGTAATGTCTAATGCCTAGTGATGTTGGTCAGAATCCACCAGTCATTTATTTCGTTGGTCTAGGCTATATCTAGGGACGGCCTAATACCAATTGAGATGTAGAGCAAAATTTAAATTAGTCCATTTTTGTTATAATATAATGAGATATCAATCATTATATTAAACATTTTCCAAATTTTAAAACTAAAATGCGGCTTTATTTGAACTTTTCAAATAAATTTTTGGAATTTTATATTTAATATAAAAATTTTAAATAAGGCCTCATTGTAACTTTTGTGCCTCAATTTAGCAAAATCTTAGAGCAAATTATTTAAAAATATAAGTTATTCATTGTATTAAAAATAAAATTTAGTATGACGGAGCATTGCGAACATTAAAAAACATAAAATTTATTTAATTTTTTATTTAATGAAATTGTTTATATATATATATATAGATATTTTACTATTAAATTAAACACATCTCACTTTTAATTTTGAGGACCTTAAATAAGGCGGCGCCGTAGACAATTACCAAAATGGCCTTAACCTACGGATGGCCTGGCTTACCCATGCTTGCTAATCTTTAACAGCCAAGTGATTCAAAACTTTCTTGGTCAGTTAAGGCTTAAGGTTTACCAACTAAAGAAAAGGATACAAGGTTGAAGGAGAATCGTGTGGTGTAAGGGTGAAGAAAGGGTTGTTTTCTATTACAAAAATTCTATATGCAGTCATTTTTACGTACTTTCTGCATACAATTAATATGATTGATTGCATCAATTTTTTTATTATAAAATAATTGATTTGACCAATCACCTCATTGGAGCTTGCAAAGAATACGTAACGGTGGATACCAAGACTTAGACTAAGTTTTTATACATTTGAATCTCATGTTAATTTATGATGCGTTTAGATGCGTTCACGAATTTGAGCACGAGGATTTTTATTGGAGTTCTTAAAATCCAAGTTTCTTGTTTGAATCATATTTAAAACTTGGATTTGGGTTTGCACCAAAGTCTTCCAAATTAAACTTTTTCAAAATCTTAGATAGGCTTTGTTTGGATAATGAGTTAAGATAAAAGTTAAATAAAATATTCTTAGAATATTATTTTTTCATATTGTTATTGTCTTGGATTTTGAAAATATTGAATTATTTATTATATTTTATTGTAAATTTAGAAAAGTTATAATGATGAGATGAAATTGGATGAGTAGAGATGACTTCTCAATCCAAATAAGGCTTTAAAGTCATGGTTGCCTTGAATCCAAAACTAAATTTAAACCTAAACCCAAATTAATTTATTCACACGTAAGGCTTTTTTAAAGGAAGAGATTATGCTTTCAACATGATGTGATATGTTTGTTGCAATATGGAAAATCTCATTTTAATTTCTCATTTGAGTGTAGTTTCTTTGAAACGACTCAATTGTTGTCGTGAAATATACCAACTTCTATTCGACAAACATGATGTGGATGCATTTTTCCATCTAGGCGAGAAGCCAACTATATGGTCGAATGTTCACAATGGTGTGATGGTTGGACGCTCTCATCCATGGTTTAAATATTAAATAAAGTGTAAATAGCAAGAGACAATGAGATTTAGGTAGCTCGGCAGAATGGTCTACGTCCACAAGTATTTTGAAGGTAAAATCTACTATATTTGATAATTTTACAGGCTCTCATGACTCATTTTAGTCTCAGTTATAGTGGAAAATATTGAAATGAGAAAATATTAGAAATGAAGAAAGCGCCTCTGATGTGTGGAAGTATGAGAGTTTTGAAGAAGTCTCTGCCCCGTCATGCATTTTCTCTATCTCTTTCATTCCCTTTGAGCCAAGACTTATACTTTAAGGTTTCGTTTAGTTATACAGATGAGATAAAATAAGATAAAAGTTATAAAATTAAGTAAAATATTATTAGAATATAATTTTTTTAAATTATTTTTGATTTAAAATTTAAAAAAATTGAATTGTTTATTATATTTTATATATAAATTTAAAAAAATTATAATAATTATTTAAAATGTGATAAAATGATTTAAGTAAGCCGGTCAGACTTAAGTCACGTCTTCCATTTTATCAACACAATTTCTTTAGGTCCTTTCAGTTTTGTATTTGGCAGGCCACTTTATGTCCCCTCAAGCCTAGCATGCCAGGTCACTTGCTTTTGTTATTACATTCTTTCTTTGTTGTGGGCTTCTAATACACCGTTGGGCTGAGCTTATCACATTATATATTTTATATAACAATCCACAAAATATTCAATGAATGAATTTATTTAGATTATATGAATATAGTAAAATTATGAAAAGATTTCACATAGATTTTATTATATATTTTACTCTAATAGCATAGTTAGTTTCCTATCCACTATGGTGAAGGAAGTGCAGTTTTAATTGTTTAAGATATTTAGTCTTAAAAGAATATTTAAAATTTTAGGGTTTAATAATATGTTGTTTATTTTTTGGAAGAAAAGTGCTTGGAAATATCTTTTCAATTATTTGGGGGCACTTAGGAGGTGAATTTTACAAAAAAAATTGCACCACTAAACTTGCTTGATTATTTAAGATTTTATGATGCAATGTTTGTTTTCGCCATTTTTCTAGTGAATAGTAACACCCAGGATATCAACATGTGACATCCGATTCAAATGATTGTCAAATCGCTGTGTGATTTTGTCCAAGTCAATCTCGAGAAGTTTTTAGTGGACAGTTGGCAAGATCTTTGTCACATTTAGTTAATAGTGTAAGACACTTGAGACTAAGAGGAAGCACGAGATAGAAATGTTTAGGAATGGAAGGACAATCAAACATTTTGATTATGCCACCTAAGCCAAATACTATTCTATCCAACCAAACACTTTGTGGCCAATTAAATGAGGGTTTCAAATTTAGTGAAACTCCAAACGATTGAGATCTAATTTAAACCCCAAAACTATGGTGGGAGACCAAACCCTAAATGGTCGGTTTTAGCTTAAGTCATTGATCACTTGCTTAAATCACTTTCACATACTATTAACCACTCAAGTACATACTATTACACCCTTATTTATTATTTTTTATCCTGGTAATTTCATTGGGTTAAGAAAAATTGGAATTGGACTTCATAGAAACCAAAATCCCAAACAAACTCTCCTTAAACCCTAAAGTGAGGCCTAATCGGTTAAGGCTCATTAAAGCCCATAAAAAAGTATCACCAATGCAAAAATTCTTGAGGAAGTTTCCTTCACCTACCTAGGCTGTCCTATGGCTGCCATGTCAGCCCAAATAGTGCATGGATGGGAGGCCAAACCACCACTCCTTTCGTTAGAAACAACTGAATACCATGAGCTTAGTTGGCCATGGTTTTGCCTTTTGTATTGGCTGCAAAACCTCCATCAAGTGGTCATTCACCCATCCCCCATCATGCCTCTCCTCCTATATAGAACGTCCATTTTAGCCCCTTCACCATTTGGTCACTTTCTTTCACTTACTTGAAGAGAACTTGAGGGGTGGTTTCTAGTAGTTGTTTTTTGCTGTTCTTGATCGATTTTTTAATAGCCTTTGTAAGTTGCTTCTCACAAAAGTACCTCAATAGGATTTGTTCCTATTTTATTCTAGTTTCCAATGATATATTTTATGTCATTTTTCATGGAGTATTGATTGGTGAAAAGTGGGTTTGAAAATGTAAAGGTCATATTGGGTGATAATTTGGATGATGGTGTGAAATCTTGATGTTTTGATTTAGTTTTTGTTAATTTTAGGGGTATATATTGATATAATAAAATACTAACGCATTATTATACATATTATGAGTTTAATAAAAGCATGTCATCATTTTTATTAAAGAGTTATACACGTTTTCTTTGAGGTTGAAACTGGAAAACACAAAACAGTTTATGTTTTGAGGTTGTGATGTTAGTTGGTTCTTGAAACCTTGTTTAATGGCTATGAAATCATTATATGATTTTCTTAAAACCTTCATTTATGTGTTAAGAAGTATATTTTGAATAGAAGTTGGTTTAAATCCTTATTGGAAGTAGGTTATGCATGAAAAGGTTCGGTTAAGCCACAAACACGAGGCTATTAGGTTTACTTGGAGCTTTAATGGAATTTTGACATGTGATCCTATATTAAATGCTCAGCTCAAGTTTGTAACTTGAATATGATGGATTTTATTTATTGAAGGCTTACTTCATGGAAGTTTCAGATTTAGTGTGTTTGTTCTAAGACAAAACATGTGTGGTACACGATTTAGACCTAGTATGCATGCTGAATGGTTTAAAATGAGTTTTGTCATTTTGGTTGTTGTTCCAGCGTGATTATCACCTAGGTTTGATCTATGAACATGTTAAGAGTGTGTTTATGAACTTTTGGAGTCCTTGGAGTTAATTTGAAAAGTATTTGATCAAGAACATCAATGGTTTGTTCTGTTTGACAAAAATTAAGTGTTTAAGCATTTTTATTGCTATGAGGATTTTTAGTTTTAATAAAATGATTATTTTGATGTATTACGACGATGCTTAGAACATAGGATATGATTTTTAGTGTTGCATGAATCGGTTTAAGTATATGTTTTGAATTTTGAAAGAATTGCAACAAAAAGCAAGACTTTCTTAATGTGAATCGGCTAATGGATAGTTTGTATGGTTTTTTTTTTAATTTAATTTTTTCTAATTGAAATATTGGATTTAAGACACAATTTACATGAGGAATGTAATTTTAGTAGAATTTGGAGTTTGTATACAGAGTCCTTAATTTAGGAGCAAAATGGTCATTTCCCGCAAATAGATAATTTTGCCATACATTAGTGAATTTTATGTTTTAAGTGTTTGGTGGGATATTCTGTGACGCCCCCAAATTCCGCTTGGGATTGAACGGACATTTGAAGCGTCGAGACATGCAACACAAGGTTACCTGCCCCCGTTCATGACATATAAGATGCAATGTTCCTAACATGCATCTAGCATTATGCAATATTCGCAGCGGATAATCTTTTTCTTTAGCAATACTATGCACCAAACTAAATATATCCCAAATACTTGAAATATAATTCATACATAAAGGCATACTAAAAAGCCGTGATCATCACACTAGTCCAAAATGGTTGTGATCAAAAGAATACTTGAGATACAACTCCAAAAGTACAAGTATTAACCTAAGTTAAATACTATACCATCATCAACATCGCACCGTGGCCTAGTCGACCGTATTCAGTTGGTCAGATTCCAATTCTCCTTTGGGTCCTGTAACAAGATCTACCATTCGGGGGAATGGTAGTTGGGACTACCACAGTGAGATTTGATTACAAATCTCAGTAAGTTAACATAAAACTCACACACAGGTTAAAAATGCATGCATGGCAGTAAAAGCATAAATGCATAATTATAGTCATACATAAACATAGTATAACTTGACATATAGCATGACTTAACCAGAACTTAAGCGTGAACTGAACTTGACTTAACATGGCATGAACTTAAGCTTAAAACATAACATGAACAAACAACATAACATGAACGTGAAACATAACATGGACTTGAAATATAGCATGAACGTAAACCTGCATAACATAAATAAGAACTTGAAAATAACATAAACTTGAACATAACATGTACGTGAGTATAACATAACATGGACTTGATCTAAAACTTGACTTATCATGTATTTGATCTGAAACTGGACTTAACATAGACTTGAAATCTTATTCAATTGTCTTGATTAATAAGTGCGTTAATACGTACTCCACAGTTGTTGTGGTCCCACGTATTCAAGTAACATAAAACATAATACGTACTCCACAGTTGTTGTGGTCCCACGTATTCAAGTAACATAAAACATAATACGTACTCCACAGTTGTTGTGGCCCCACGTATTCTACATGTCACAATTGCTGTGTCTCATGTAGTGTATGCTCCACAGTTGTTGTGGCCCCATACTTCATGTAACATAAAATATAATACGTACTCCACAGTTGTTGTGGCCCCACGCATTATAAGTAACATAAATATAATACGTACTCCACAGTTGTTGTGGCCCCACGCATTATAAGTAACATAAATATAATACGTACTCCACAGTTGTTGTGGCCCCACGCATTATAAGTAACATAAATATAATACGTACTCCACAGTTGTTGTGGCCCCACGCATTATAAGTAACATAAAATATAATACGTACTCCACAGTTGTTGTGGCCCCACGCATTATAAGTAACATAAAATATAATACGTACTCCACAGTTGTTGTGGCCCCACGCATTATAAGTAACATAAATATAATACGTACTCCACAGTTGTTGTGGCCCCACGCATTATACGTAACATAAAATATAATACGTACTCCACAGTTGTTGTGGCCCCACGCATTATAAGTAACATAAATATAATACGTACTCCACAGTTGTTGTGGCCCCACGCATTATAAGTAACATAAATATAATACGTACTCCACAGTTGTTGTGGCCCCACGCATTATAAGTAACATAAATATAATACGTACTCCACAGTTGTTGTGGCCCCACGCATTATAAGTAACATAAATATAATACGTACTCCACAGTTGTTGTGGCCCCACGCATTATAAGTAACATAAATATAATACGTACTCCACAGTTGTTGTGGCCCCACGCATTATAAGTAACATAAATATAATACGTACTCCACAGTTGTTGTGGCCCCACGCATTATAAGTAACATAAATATAATACGTACTCCACAGTTGTTGTGGCCCCACGCATTATAAGTAACATAAATATAATACGTACTCCACAGTTGTTGTGGCCCCACGCATTATAAGTAACATAAATATAATACGTACTCCACAGTTGTTGTGGCCCCACGCATTATAAGTAACATAAATATAATACGTACTCCACAGTTGTTGTGGCCCCACGCATTATAAGTAACATAAAATATAATACGTACTCCACAGTTGTTGTGGCCCCACGCATTATAAGTAACATAAATATAATACGTACTCCACAGTTGTTGTGGCCCCACGCATTATAGTAACATAAATATAATACGTACTCCACAGTTGTTGTGGCCCCACGCATTATAAGTAACATAAATATAATACGTACTCCACAGTTGTTGTGGCCCCACGTATTATACGTATCATAACATGTCTTATCTTTCTTAATGTATGAGATATTAATTAATATCATATACTTTTCTAACATGGCGTATACTTGTAAATGGCATAATATGATTTAATCATAAACATTTCATGGCATACATGTATCATATGGCATACTTAACATGGCATACTTATAACATACATCATTGTATGGCAGAAAAGATTATTTAACAGATAATTATTCATGAGAGATTAAATCATACGTAACAGATAAACATGTAATGACATAGCATGACATGGCATATACGATAACATACATACATAAATTGTAGTTCCCTTACCCATCACACATACACAATAAACTGATAGTAAGTTAGAGGCTAACTTACCTCGATCGTCGCGTTCTATGAGAATAGAGCGCGAAACACGAGGAACTGCACAACAGCTGGAAGAGGAACACTCAAGTCCTTAAGATTTTCAATTCTGAACTCAATTGCCATATTGTGAGCACTTGCAACACTACGGGCAACGTGAGGTTTCACTATACTCGAAAGAGATAATTTGACTTCAGAAAACCTTTGCACTAAAACAAGTTCATTAAAATTATCAATAATAACCAACAAACAATTCCTTTCTCAATCCATATACTCTTAGCCATAGTCAACCACAAGATGACACCAGTCACCCCAGACTATAATCCATAACACCACTGCTTCGGGACACTGTCATACAGTTTCCCAACACTACACCATACGCTCCACACTTCTCTGCTACGCCATCCAACCCTTCGTGACACGCCATCCGGTGTATCACGACTTAGTACAGAGTACACTCACGTGAACTCTCTTCCATTCACACTACAAAACCCATCACTGCGATACACGTCTCACGGTGCATCGCTACGCGACACGGAGTACGCGCTACGCGTACTTCCTTCGCTACAACACTCATCAACACGATGCACATCACACGATGCATCGCCATACCACACGGAGTACACTACATGCGTACTCCCTTCCTTCTACGACCCACATCACTACAGCGCACGTCGCGCGGCGCGTCGCTGCATTACACAGAATACGCTACACGCGTATTCTCTTCACACAACCCGCCGTATCACATCTACGGCATCCATCTCACGCCTATACTTCACAGCACAGTCCACAAAACTACAAAATCAAGCCTAACACTTCACAACCACACTTCGTTTCACAACTACGCAGCGAACTCCACAAACACTAACTACACAGTCTACAGCCAACCAAATCAACTATGTTAAATATAAATAACTAAAGATAGAGGGTTAAGACGAGAGAGATGTGATTGCTGTCGGGAAAGAATCCAAAACTGATAATTTTAGCGGGCTGTTACATATTCTACCCCTAGAATGATCTCATTTCAGCTCATGCTATTTTTCACTACTGTTACCTCACTCGTCATCACTGAAAGTTAGCCTATAATTTATTTTCTACTATATTTTTACATGTACGATAGTAAGCCATATTTGTCATACTATTGTAATTTACAATTATTATACATGTTCTAATATGCCATGCTATGTTAAATATTTCGAGTACAAGCTTATTTGTTACATGCCATGTTATGTCATGTCATATGTCATGTCATGTCACGAAAAATAGTATTTTCAAATCAATAGAGTCTTTTATCTTTTATTCATACCCTAAGTGCCAAGATGATGTATTATCCTAGTGAAACTCTATTGTTCACGATGGAGTGTTTAAACTAGTTTGAAATTCCATGAGTCGACAAAATACCGTTAATAGGCTTCGAATGGGATCTAAGTAACTAATTGCAGGCATGAAGTCTGGCAACTAATGCCGGTGGTGCCAACCTCATGTTTATTAGTTTCCTTTACCAATGAATGGAATTTTTCAGAGCAACCATGGATTTCTGGGGCTTGAGTGACTTAGGTTTTGAAGGTTCTAAGTTCACCTAGTGTAATAATAGAGAGAGAGATTAGTTCACCAAGGAGAGACTTAATCGTGTCTTTGGCAATCTACAATGTACCGAATTATTTGATAATTGTAGCATCCTGGCACTTGCAGCTCAAACTTCAAATCATAGCCCAATTGTGATGTTTTTGAGAAGTGGGAGAAGGAGTTTGTCTCATGAGGAAAGGGGCAGGGAGAAGCTTTTCAGATTTGAAGCCAGTTGGAACTTAAAAGAGGAATGTTGCAAGTCTCATCCAATCTAGTTGGTATACTCAATCTTCTTAGCAGGGTCTTTTCTTGAACTCATTTCAGAGAAACCTCGGCAAGTGTACGGCTTCTCTGGTTCAGTGGAGCAAACATTCTCTTCGAAAATAATGAAAGGATACTCAGACTAAGCTGCACCAGCTACCTAATCTGCAAAACTCTAATAATGGCTCAAACACAGTGGCAATCAAGGCTCTTCAGAAGGATATTGATAGATTACTTGAAGCGGAAAATATCAAATGGTTGCAAAGGGCAAAACAGACATGGCTTGAACATGGAGATAGGAATTCTAAATATTTCCATAGGTTTGCTAATTAAAAAGGGAAGACAAATGAGATTACAAAATTGGTACTCGATGATGGCAGGATGATTAATTATATGTATGGTATTGCTGAGGTTTTTTGTCATCATTACTAGGCCCTTTTCTCTTCATTTG
Organism: Carya cathayensis; assembly: GCA_011037825.1. NCBI lineage: Eukaryota > Viridiplantae > Streptophyta > Magnoliopsida > Fagales > Juglandaceae > Carya > Carya cathayensis. The sequence goes on from QGSO01000320.1 coordinate 1,248,762, forward strand.
GAACTGAAGCATTTTTAAACTAGATTCAGACTAGAGTAACTGAGGACATAGCAACCTCTCAAGTCCATTCATAGCTGAGGAAGTCAAGGATGCACTGTTTCAAATGTACCTGTTTTCTATCAAAATCACTAGGGAGTGGTAGGAGGTGATGTCACAAAGGCTATGTTGGAGGTTTTGAATCATGGAGGGGATATAAGTTCCATTAATGACACTTTTATTGTGTTAATTGCCAAATTGAAAAATCCCCAAACAGCACTGGATTTCAGACCCATTTCCCTTTGTAATGTACTCTATAAAATTATCTCAAAACTGCTATTCAACAAACTCAAGAATATCCTTCTACAAATTATTTCATCTACCCAAAGTGCCTTTGTTTCTGGGAGAATGATTCTTAACAATGTAATTGTTGCTTTTGAGGCCATGCACTCAATGAGTACTATAGGGAGAGTGCAACAAGGTTATATGGCTATCAAGTTAGATATGAGCAAGGCATACGATAGTGGAATGAGTTTTTTTAATGAAGGTTATGGAGAAGATGGGCTTTAATGCGAGGTGGATTTGTTTATAATTGTTGCTGAGGTGTTAAGTAGTTTGTGCAATCATGCTGAAGCTGTCAAGGATATCCATGGCTTTCCTATTTGTAGAGGCAAACTAAGCATTAACCATCTATTCTTTGCAGATGATAGTTTGCTATTTTTTAAAGCTAATACTAGGGAGTGAGCTTCCATTCACAGGTTACTTGTCCTTTATGAAGATGCATCAGGACAACAACTTAACAAGTCTAAGACCTCAATCTTTTTTAGTGCAAATACAAGGAAAGCTACCAAGGAGTACATTCTAAGTATTGCTGGAACTCGATCAACCTCTTGCTATGAAAACTATCTTGGTTTAGCTGCTTTAATAGGTAGATCAAGGCATGCTGCTTTGAAGGGAATCTTGGATAGGATGAGGAGTAGAATTAACAATTGAAAAAAAAGTTCCTATCACATGTAGGAAAGGAAATCTTATTGAAAGCCGTGATTCAAGCCCTTCCTACTTACTGCATGTGAGTGTTCAAATTGCCTAAGTCCTTGCTAAATGAAATAAATAGAGTGATGCATCAGTTTTGGTGGGGCCATATGAACAATGAAAAGAAGGCAATGGTTTCTTACGGACAAATGGGAAAAGCAAAAGGGGTAGGAGGCTTGGGGTTTAGGGACTTTGAGAGCTTTAATATGGCATTGTTAGTAAAATAATGATGGAGACTCATCCAATTTCCTGATTCACTGGCAACCAAGGTCCTTAAGCTGAAATACTTTCCCACCAATAATTTCTTTCAAACAAAAGTGGGTGTTAGGCCTTCTTTTATTTGGAGGAATCTTTGTGTTGCTAGAGGACTACTTGAGAAGGGTTCTCTATGGAGGATAGGGAATGGGCAGGATGCAAAAATATGGAGTTGCAGGTAGCTGCCTCGACCCTCAAGTTATAAGGTCCAAACTCCTGTCCATATTTTGAATAAAGAAGCTCAATTTGCTGAGCTTATTAATGAGAAGACTAAGCAGTGGAACGGAGGCCTGGTTGTATCTATTCTTGGAAATGAGGTTGCTAAAATTGTTCATAAAATTCTCATCAGTGTTTCTGGGGCTAGTTACAGACTTATTTGGCTAAGGACTAATGGTCAGCTCATAGTGAAAAGTGCTTACCACAAGCAGGAGCTATTGGAATTGCTTGAGGGTCAGGCTTCCTCTCGAGGCCAAAGGTTTAAGGATTGGACTTGATGTTGGAATTATCAGATTCCAAATGTTACTAAAGTTTTCATGTGGAGAGTATGTCTTGCGTCACTTCCTACAAGATTGAATCTGTATATGAAAAAGATAGTAGATTCTTCTTTGTGTCCTATAATTTATTATAGGGAAGAAGAGTCTACTACTCATGCTTTATGGAGTTGCTCATCAACCATGGATGTATGGAGCCAAAGACCAAAAAAAGACTCGGGGCGTCACATTAATTTACACATGATGTTCTAACAAGCTCATCAATATTATCCACTACTACTTTGCCTAGAATGGTATTTGTGTCCACCCATGAAGGGATGCTTCCAAATCGACTTCCCACAATTGGTTTGCATGGGAAAAAAAAAAAAAAAAAAAAAAAGAGAAAAAAAAAAGAAAAAGAAAAAAAGAAGCTCATCCATAATAAAAATAACTAGAAGGTCTTTGATATATCATAATCTACATCATTCATTTATATCGCCGCATGCCAACACCCTTTCTTTTTCGTTGGCGCATACGTACGGATAACGGACCCCAGCTATTATGCACGCGTGCATGCCCACCCATTGAGCTAAATGATTAGCCAAACACGACAGGGCGCACTCATACAATAGCCCACAAGGGCAAGTTAATTGTGATGTGCATTATATTTATATTATATATATATATATAAATTCTACGTAATTGTGATGTGCAAGTTTTGATATACGATTCCGGTCACAATTTACGTACTGATTCTCAAAATTTTAATAAGGAAATCATAATTTTAGAGATGGAATGAATATTAAATGATACTTTTTAAATACTGATAATAAAAGCTATATATAGATAGGATTTTAACTATTTTAAGACAAGTAAAATGCACGTCAATAACTCTACGTAGAATTTTATGGTCGGTAAGCTTTTGTTCAAAAATTTAACTATTTTAAGACACGTTAATGTAGTTAACAGGATTGTTGGGAGGGAGGCATCATCATAAAATGCCAAAAGAAGAAAAGGTTGAGAGAGGAAAAGGATTTGTCGCCTTTCCTTGATCATTTCTACTTGTTTGAAGATGTTCTATCATCGATTTAAAGTTTAACAAGCTCCCCACCAACCATCCCGGCCATCTATTTCAGTCGGCAATCATGCATGCATGGGCCCATGCCTTCTGCATTATTATATTAATGTTGGCCAAGCCACCTTTAATGACATTCAAAAGTTGTGCTGATTGAGAGGAAAAAAAAAAAAAAAAAAAAAACAAAACATGATTTCTCATGATTCTCATTATTCTCATCCCATACAAAAACAATATAGAATTATTATAGCTATTTCTTTTTCCTTTTGCATTGCTGTCATAGTTTGTTGGTAAATAGCCTTTTTTTTTTTTTTTGCCTTCTTTCTTTCTGTTTCTTTTTATGGCATTAAATTTCATTTGGTTCGAGACTATACATGATATAGTTTTCATTTATATGGCATAAAGCTGCACTCAAGTGACCCACTTTTCTTCTAACAAAAGCATGCCAATAAATGATCTCACAAAAAAAAAAAAGGCATGGCAATAATTGTTTTCCGAAGGAAAACCTTTATTGCTCATAAATAGGTTACATCATCTCACCTAACACAATATCATGAATACAATATCCTTAACATCCATGACATCTTCAAAAAGCTTAAAAGCATCTTTAGTAAGATTTTGAGCATCATAGTTTTCATCACGTCCAACATGTTGAAATGACCAGCTTGAGAAGCATTGCAACAAAACTCTGATGTCTTCTAGCAGAAAACCAGATTGGCTCCAGTGCCTCGTGCCCCTTATTTAGTGCATTGACCATTTGGAGTGCATCACCTTCCACAATGAGATTTCTTAAGCCAAGATCTTGATAAAATTTAGTAGACATCATCAGTGCATTAGTTTTAGCCAACATAGCATATGCTTGCATCTCTCTACATGCTCGAAAGGTGCCAATAACTTGACCTTCAGAATCTCTGACTATAGCCCCTATGCCAATCTTGCTCTGTGGCTTATCAACTGCTGCATCCCAATTTAGTTTGTAAACTCTCGTGGGAGGTTTATTCCATACTTGAACCACTTGAGGGGAAACTGGCGTTGAGGTTGTCTAAGAGACTTGAGCATTCCTAAAAGCTTGAACCTCCTCCCTGCCTTTTTGGTGAGAGTACTAGGGTGGGTGAAAACCCTGTTGTGGATTATTGAATTCCTTCCCAACCAAATCAACCTTGCAGTAACAGCTACCTCATCCAGCTCCTCAGTAGTCAGTTTTTGAACTAAGAGTGCCCATATTTCCAGAAATGACTCAGATTGTATAGTCATTAATTTTCTGAAGTTTATTGCAACTGCTACTCCAAACATTCATTCACTAAAGCACCACAACTCCATAAAGCATGGCCTGCAGATTCAGAAAAACATTTGCATATGGGGCCACGCATCATATTCAAGTATTTTTCTCTTGCAGAAATTTTCTAGAGTAGGTAATGCATTCTTGCAAGCTCTCCACATAAATAGCTTCACTGCTTTGGAGTCTTTAATTTCCAAATTAATTTCTTTCCAAACCTCATTTAGGTACTGCCCAGCAGAAGAAACTCCCTCAGCTTTAGCAGAAATCTCCTTATGCAAATGGTAGGCACTCTTAATTGAAAATAATCCATTTTTCGAAAAGTGCCAAACCAGTTTATCCTCCTTACCACCACCTAAGTTGATTGGGATACTTTTAATGAGGTCTACTTCTTCTGAAGAGAACAATCTACTTAGTTGATTTTCCTTCCACCATTTAAGATCAGCATCAATCAACTCAGCTACCATGCATTAGCATCGAACACAGCAATTGGGGACTGGATCTTAAATGTAGAAGGTCTTGGGATCCATCTGTCTTTCCATTCTTTAACAATTTCACCATTGCCAATCCTCTAAATCAATCCCTCTTTCATAAGTTTCTATCATGCTATTATACTTCTCCGTGCTAGTAAAGGGTTGCATGCATCCTGTTTTAGCACTTAAAAATCAGTAGATGAGAAATATTTGTGATGACCCGCTTTTATGTGTATTTTCACTGAAAGAATATTTTAATTTAATTAAATAGTTTATAGTGCTTTTATTTTAAATTATCGGGTTTTAAATGGATTTTATTGGCGGTTGAATTTAAATTGCGATTTAATTTATTTTGGCTTGTTTTTGGTTTTAAAAATTTAAATAGTTGGTTTTTACTAGTTATGTATTTTATTTTAACTTATCGATGTGTTTAAAATATTTTCTTGGTGTTTATTTATTTATTTGATGTAGTGTTTAATTTATTTTAGTCGATTTTATGTTTTTATATAGTTTTCGGCTGATCAGTCTTCGGACTTCCAACGTGAGGACTGGACCTCATTAATTTCCTTCCATCTTTTCTTTTCCTCTTCTTTTCTTTTTCTCCTTTTTCTTTTTTTCCCTTTTTTCTTTTTCCTCTTCTCTCTCTCTCCCGCTCGGACTCTCTCTCTCCCCGCGTCTCTCTTTCTCTCTCTCTCCTCACCCACGCCGTGAGCCTTCACCGCCCAGCCCCGCCGTTCGCCGGCGTCGTGCCCGACACCACCCCTGCCGGTCGACTCCCCTCCGGCCGGTGATCATTCCCTCCGATTCCCAGCCCCAACCGGCCGGCCGTTTGGCCGGAAAAAGCCCAACAAGCCGCACGGCTTGAAGCCCGATCCGCCGCCGTCGCTCCACCTCCGGCCACCACCTCTTCACCACTTCTTCCCCTACTCCTTGCCGACCTAACCCACCCATCCCCGGCCTCAAACGGTCACCGGAGCGGCTCCCACGAGCTCAACTCCGATTTGCCCTTTTTCCGCTTCTACCGGCGTTTTCGCCGCCACCCACGGCCAAAACTCACTTCCACTAGCTTCATAAACATCCCTAGACCATTCCCTATCAATTTGGTGTCTTGGTTTGTCCCCGGTCAAAAGTGGGTATTTTGCGACCCACGGGAACAGTGCATTTGCACTGTTACGTTGCTTTCGCAACGCCGTTCGCTTCGCGCCGAACCTTCTAAAAATCCTATATAGCGCTGTAAGTATTTTCCAAACTCTACTTTTAGATTTAAATATATTTTGCTCATACAATAATTTTATCTGGTTGGTTGGCTGATTCCGGACTGAGTCCGAGGAGTTCGGGGGTCGGGTGGATGGAGGACGGAGTTGTTTGAATTGTTGTGCTATGGTTGATTTTATTTGTCGAGCATTGAAATTGGCATTTACATGATGCATGCACGTGCATTTTATTTAAATTGAGAAAATCATGTTTTATTGGCGTAAAAGGATTTTTGGGTGCGTGCGTGTCACGAGCCCAAGCCGGGATGGGTTATTATCTCGGTGGAGCTCCTCTGGTCACTCGGGAGTGGTTAATACTGAGTGACATCCCCTGGGTTGTCGCTGGGCGACGACCGGATCGCACGATACGGTAACGCTGTCGTGTCGACTCCGTGGTCCTTTTAGTGGCGGGGACTAGAGGATGGCCTGGCCAGGTACGCGCAAGGTGGAGGCGCGAGTCTGGGCATCACTCGTGTAGGTGTCACACGCGTAGACGTTACCTGCGGTGTGGCACAGAGCCAGAGTGTGCGGATGATCCCTAGGGGAGATCATGGTGCATGCATAATTGGTTGGTTTTCATGGTTTTCGGATATGGGCCATTTTCTGGGAAAATGGCGATGGTCTTGTGATCCATTTTCTGGGAAAATGGTGGTTTGGGCCATTATCTGGGATAATGGCGAGGCTTGGTTTTAAAGGTTATGTTTTTAAGCCAATGGGTTTTTGGCGTGTGTGGAAAAATATGATTTGGAGTTTTGTGCATTGGCATTTATTCATGCATATTGTTTGAGTTTAATATGCTTTTATCTAGTGGTGTTTGGATTTTACTTACCTGCGGCACCATTTTTGGTACCGTAGATTTTGATGCAGTGTTCGAGGAGGAGGAGGAGGCTGAGCCCGAGGATGCGGCTCCGCCGGAGATCTGAGTTGGAGTTCATGCTTTATATTTGGTTTTGAAACAATATTTATATCTTGTAATATTTTATTATGTACCTTTGAACCGCTTTGTATTTTATTTAAGAAAAAATTCTGGTACTTAGTATTTGACTTTGCTATCCGCTGCGTATCTTCTTGTGCACATTTATCGCTTGCACACACTTGGCACTCTTCGATAGGGTGGTGACCCGTGATGTCATCATCCGGACGTCTCAATTTCTCCGTGTTGGTACGTGGGGATTTTGGGGGCGTCACAGGTGGTATCAGAGCGGTTTGGCTCTGGGTAAAACCACATGTCCCATAGGAGAGGTACCAGAATGTTTTTTTTTTTTAAGTTGTGTTTTAAAATTTATTTTAAGTAATATTGCTTTTTGACGTGTTTTAGTTGTTTTGAATTTATTTGAGCTTGTTTGGTTGTTTTATTTAATTAGTTATGTTATTGCTGCTGATTTGTTTTTGTTTTCTTGTTATGTGGTTTGGTTTTATGTTATTGGTTTTATTCGTTTTCTTAAAAAGGGGTCAAAGGTTGTGGGGATTTTGGGGGCGTCACAATATTTTTGCTTAAAAAACTTTTGCTGGAAGAGAATTAGGATTCTGAAGAATTCTCCAGCTTTGCTTTGCAAGCATTGCCAGGTTAAAACTTATGATATCTCTGAAGTCTAATCCTCCCATTTCCTTAGAAAGCCCCAATTGACTTCATTTCACCCATTGAGTGTTTGAATGATCCTCAATGTATCCCCACCAAAATTTCTTGAATATCTTGTTAATCTTCTTAGTAATAGTAAGAGGCAAAAGAAAAATCCCCATAGTGTAAGTTGAGATTGCTTGAAGCACTGATTTCAACAGAATCTCTTTGCCATATGGAGATAAGAACTTTGTCTTCCAGTTAATAACTCGAGCCCAAACCTTATCAACCAGAGAGTGGAATGCTAAGGTTTTTATCTACCAACCATAGCAGCTAAACCCAAGTACTTTTCATAGCAGCTAGTGAACTTGATCCCTGCAATCTAGATTACATTTTGTTTGGTATTTGAAGGAGTAGACCTGCTAAAAAATATGGAAGTCTTTTCTTTATTGAGCATCGGACCTGAGCCCTTTCACATACTTCTAGCAAATAACTCAAACGACTCCATTCAAGAGAGCTTGCCTTTTAAAAAAGGAGACTATCATCAGCAAGTAGAAGATGATTGATGCACAAATTACTTCTGCCAATGGGAACTCCAGAGATAAGATGCACCTCTATCTGCAGCTTGGTTAAGGAGAGAAGTTAGTGCTTCAAAACACAGGATGAACAAATATGGGGACAATGGATCTTCTTGTCTAAGCCCTTTAGATGGATTAAACTTTTGATGGGGGTCCCATTGATCAAAACTGAGTAGGAGACTGTTCTTATACAATTCACAATCAAACCAATCCACCTAGAGTCAAACCCCACTTTACACATAACTTCTTTAAGAAATACCCATTCTACACTATCATATGCCTTTCTCATATTAAGTTTGAGAGTCATATAAATAGATTTTCCATGTATTCGAGAACGCATAGAGTGCAAAGTTTCACAAGTCACAAGAATGTTATTAGTTATCAATCTACTAAGGACAAATGCACTCTGGTTGGGTGAGATGATCTCGGGTAGAATACTCATAACTCTATTGGCTAACACTTCAGCAATAATCTCGTACAAAACATTACAAATACTAATTGGCCTATAATTAGATGCCTTATGTAACAGCCCGCTAAAATTATCAGTTTTGGATTATTTCCCGACAGCAATCACATCTCTCTCGTCTTTACCCTCATCTGGAATCACGCGTATAGATTATCTTTTCCGTAAATCACGTATTTGTTCTTCACCGACAGCTGTAAAATCATGAGTCTTCCAAGACCACGCCTAGCCTTTCTCAAGCCCAAACTACCACTTTATGTGGTGGACAGCCACCGTACGCCGCCACGTACGTTCCTCCGACGCATGTTCGTGACGAACAACGAGCGACGCACGGGTTATCCCGTCGATGGTATAACCTTCTATCTCTAGTTATTTTACGTTTAAAATAGTTGGTTGGTTTGTGGATTGTGTAGTTGTATTTGTGGAATTCGTTGCGTAGTTGTGAAGCGAAGTGTGGTTGTGAAGTGTTGAGTTTGATTGTGTATTTTGTGGACTGTGCTGTGAAGTATAGGCGTGAGATGGATGCCGTAGATGTGATACGGCGGGTTGTGTGAAGAGAATACGCGTGTAGCGTATTCTGTGTAATGCAGCGACGCGCCGCGCGACGTGCGCTGTAGTGATGTGTGTCGTAGAAGGAAGGGAGTACGCATGTAGTGTACTCCGTGTTGTATGGCGATGCATCGTGTGATGTGCATCGTGTTGATGAGAGTTGTAGCGAAGGAAGTACGCGTAGCGCGTACTCCGTGTCGCGTAGCGATGCACCGTGAGACGTGTATCGCAGTGATGGGTTTTGTAGTGTGAATGGAAGAGAGTTCACGTGAGTGTACTCTGTACTAGGTCGTGATACACCGGATGGCGTGTCACGAAGGGTTGGATGGCGTAGCAGAGAAGTGTGGAGCGTATGGTGTAGTGTTGGGAAACTGTATGACAGTGTCCCGAAACAGTGATGATATGGATTATAGTCCGGGGTGATTGATGTCATCTTGTGGTTGACTATGGCTAAGAGTATATGGATTGAGAAAGGAATTGTTTGTTTGGTTATTATTGATAATTTTAATGAACTTGTTTTAGTGCAAAGGCTTTCTGAAGTCAAATTATCTCTTCTGGGTATAGTGAAACCTCACGTTGCCCGTGGTGTTGCAAGTGCTCATAATATGACAATTAAGTTCAGAAGTGAAAATCTTAAGGACTTGAGTGTTCCTCTTCCAGCTGTTGTGCAGTTCCTCGTGTTTCGCACTCTATTCTCATAGAACGCGACGATCGAGGTAAGTTAGCCTCTAACTTACTATCAGTTTATTGTGTATGTGTGATGGGTAAGGGAACTACAATTTATGTATGTATGTTATCGTATATGCCATGTCATGATATGTCATTATATGTTCATCTGTTACGTATGATTTAATATCTCATGAATAATTATCTGTTACATAATCTTTTCTGTCATACAATGATGTATGTTATAAGTATGCCATGTTAAGTATGCCATATGATACATGTATGCCATGAAATGTTTATGATTAAATCATATTATGTCATTTACAAGTATACGCCATGTTAGAAAAGTATATGATATTAAATAATATCTCATGCATTAAGAAAGATAAGACATGTTATGTTATGATAATACGTGGGGCCACAACAACTGTGGAGTACGTATTATATTTTATGTTATTTATAATGCGTGGGGCCACAACAACTGTGGAGTACGTATTATATTTATGTTATTTATAATGCGTGGGGCCACAACAACTGTGGAGTACGTATTATATCTTATGTTATGTTATGATAATACGTGGGGCCACAACAACTGTGGAGTACGTATTATATTTATGTTATTTATAATGCGTGGGGCCACAACAACTGTGGAGTACGTATTATATTTATGTTATTTATAATGCGTGGGGCCACAACAACTGTGGAGTACGTATTATATCTTATGTTATGTTATGATAATGCGTGGGGCCACAACAACTGTGGAGTACGTATTATATTTATGTTATTATAATGCGTGGGGCCACAACAACTGTGGAGTACGTATTATATCTTATGTTATGTTATGATAATACGTGGGGCCACAACAACTGTGGAGTACGTATTATATTCTATGTTATTTATAATGCGTGGGGCCACAACAACTGTGGAGTACGTATTATATTTATGTTATTTATAATGCGTGGGGCCACAACAACTGTGGAGTACGTATTATATCTTATGTTATGTTATGATAATGCGTGGGGCCACAACAACTGTGGAGTACGTATTATATTTATGTTATTTATAATGCGTGGGGCCACAACAACTGTGGAGTACGTATTATATTTATGTTACTTATAATGCGTGGGGCCACAACAACTGTGGAGTACGTATTATATCTTATGTTATGTTATGATAATACGTGGGGCCACAACAACTGTGGAGTACGTATTATATTCTATGTTATTTATAATGCGTGGGGCCACAACAACTGTGGAGTACGTATTATATTTTATGTTATGTTATATATGCGTGGGGCCACAACAACTGTGGAGTACGTATTATATTTTATGTTACTTATAATGCGTGGGGCCACAACAACTGTGGAGTACGTATTATATTTATGTTACTTATAATGCGTGGGGCCACAACAACTGTGGAGTACGTATTATATTTTATGTTACATAAAGTATGGGGCCACAACAACTGTGGAGCATACACTACATGAGACACAGCAATTGTGACATGTAGAATACGTGGGGCCACAACAACTGTGGAGTACGTATTATGTTTTATGTTACTTGAATACGTGGGGCCACAACAACTGTGGAGTACGTATTAACGCACGTTATTAATCAAGACAATTGAATAATATTCCAAGTTTATGTTAAGTCAAGTTTCAGATCAAGTTCATGTTTTATTATGCTCACGTACATGTTATGTTCATGTTCATGTTATGTTCCAAGTTCATGTTCACATCATGTTATGTTCACGTTTATGATATGTTCAAGCTCACGTTCATGTTATGTTATGTTTCACGTCCATGTTATGTTTCACGTTCATGTTATGTTGTTTGTTCATGTTATGTTTTAAGCTTAAGTTTATGCCATGTTAAGTCAAGTTCAGTTCACGTTTAAGTTCTGGTTAAGTCATGCTATAGGTCAAGTTATACTATGTTTATGGATGACTATACTTATGCATTTATGCTTTTACTGCCATGCATGCATTTTTAACCTGTGTGTGAGTTTTATGTTAACTTACTGAGATTTGTAATCAAATCTCACTTTGGTAGTCCCAACTACCATTCCCCCCGAATGGTAGATCTTGTTACAGGACCCAAAGGAGAATTGAAATCTGACCAACTGAATACGTACGACTAGACCACGGTGCGATGTTGATGATGGTATAGTATTTAACTTATGTTAATACTTATACTTTCGGAGTTGTATCTCAAGTATTCTTTTGATCACAACCATTTTAGACTATGTGGTGATCACGACTTTTTAGTATGCCTTTATGTATGAAATATGTTTCAAGTATTTGGGATATTTTTAGTTTGGTGCATAGTATTGCTAAAGAAAAAATATTATCCGCTGCGAATATTGCATAATGCTAGATGCATGTTAGGAACATTGCATCTTATATGTCATGAACGGGGGCAGGTAACCTTGTGTTGCATGTCTCGACGCTTCAAATGTCCGTTCAATTCCAAGCGGAATTTGGGGGCGTCACACCTTCTTAGGCTCTTTGATTTTTAGAACGAGATTGATGAAAGTTTCATTAATTTGCTGCAAAGAACGACCAAACTTGAGAAAATTCAGTGCAAACGTGCAAAGTTCCCTCCCAACTACTGTGTGCCAATTTTTTTTTGGTAAAAATGAACTGGAACCCATCTGGACCTAGGAAAATAGACTTTGCACTCGCCAAATAACCTATGTTTCTTTTTTGCATAATAAACAATCAAAGCCATTGGACCTTCAGCGTCCTATCAAAAACTTGTGATGTGTACTTTCTTGTAAGATCCGACCGTCAATATTATTCCATGTCATCTATTTTTCAATTTTCTTATTGGCCAGAATTCGAAGATGTTGCTGTTTACTATTTCTAGTAGTTTCAGATTGCCATGAATCAATTTTAATAATTGGATATGTAAAATATAAAACATCTAGCTAGAAAATTGACAGCTGTAAATTGTAATTTTCTTTGATAGATATGCGTGATGGGATGATTGTGGATGTTGAGGTGTTGAAGTCGAAGGATTGGAGAGGATAATATAACAAGGAAGGTATCTTTTATGACATTAGTTTTGCCCAATATTTGAGGTGCAATTTGAGTGCAATAAGGAAGCTCAGTGGAGGTACGAGCATCTAAAGTTGACCCCTATTCACAAAACAACGAGGAAATACACATCGTAATCAGCTTAGGGGCTTGCTTTATGTCCAATCTCTCATACTAATTTTCTTATTGAGTTATTGCTCGTTAAATTAAAAGAGCGAACCACCTAAACTTATAGAAAATGTTTCGTCCATTGACATGGTATACCGAATGTGTATCGAAATGTGTTTTTTTTTTAAGCATTTATGTACGTGTTTTTTTAGTTTTTTTGAAAATTACTCACACATGCATTACAAATAGAATACATGCACCTTGGATACCCATTTCGGTAACGACTGTACGTAGGTTAGAGTAGCACTCCCCTAAAATTATTTTCATGACACTTTAAATAATAATAACAAAAACAAAAGAGATCAACTACGGAGACTTTGGGGTATAGCATCCAGTTTGAGGTTCCAAGAGATGTTACTACTTACAAATTCACACCTAATTAAAATGTTCCTTTTTTTTTTCTTTTTTCCCAGAAACCCAAATATGCCATTTTTTTAATTTTTCTTATTGTAAATATCTTCGTATTAAATGAAAAATTTTAAATTATTCTCTGACACAAGTGATGAATATAATATATATATATATATATATATATATATATGTTATCTATCTGGTATTAGAATATACTAGTTGCGACGCCCCCAGCCCCTGCTTAGTATTTCGGCAAAAAGTCCCAGCTTCAGGGTTTGCAATGCTCGGCATTACACTCCCCATATCGCCTGTGAATATTTGTGCTTCTATGCTTAGCAAACAGGTGTATGAATTCGCAGCGGAAAGGAAACAAAGATGTGTATTTGATCTAACAAGTTATCAATTCCAAAGAAAAATTTAAACTCCAAACACGGCATCAAGTGCCATCCATAAGTCACCAATTATGTACGATGTCCACAGTAACCAAAAATGGTTCCAAGCCATAGATTGTTCCAAATAGTTTACAAAGGCACTCCCTCGTTTAAAAGGGATAATAATAATAATAATAATAATAATAATAATAATAAATAAAATAAAATAAAATTGATGGCCAAAATGGGGACATGACCCCCTTCTCACTCCTTGGGCTGCCTCGAGTCGTCCTGCTTATAGGTACCCTCATCACCTAAGTCTGCAATAAAGTCTCCAGTTTCGTCCCTACAAGTCATATGAATACTTGATAGTTGTTACACAAGTATAAGACGTAAAAATTTCGAGCAATAGATGCATGACTTTATGTAGTATGTGTAACTCCCCAGTCCTTGATGGGTCAAAGAGTTATTTCTTGTTACTTAAAATCATATCTCACCCTACAAATATAAACTTCAATTTCTCAATTACACATAAAAAATTTATTGTTACAAACCAACTACCTCAATATAATCAATCTCCCAAAATATCAATTCATCAAACATGACAAAAAAATTACCTAATAAAATCCAATAATCAGAGAAACCTTCTATACTTAATCCACCATGCTTAAATCATCTCATCCATACTCCCTATTCTAGATCTTGATCATCAACTGAATAATTCAAATTATCTAAAAAATATTGTAAAGATAAGGGGTGAGTTATCAACAACTCGGAAAGTAGAGAATATATACCAGTATGTAAATATGAGCATTTACAGAATTTAGAATGTAGAACAAAACATTTTGATTTTCATAATGCAGAATAAAAAACATGTTATAAAAAATATCAGAGTGAAAGTTTAGAAATATTCTTATTCAAGACTCATTTGACATATCATAACTGAAATATCACATTAGAACATAATTTCATGTTAAAGCTCCGTTGTAGGGTTTTGCAAAACCTGACAACCAACCGAGTAGAAACATAATGTGAAATCTTTCCTTTATTATTCATGGAGCCCCGAGTGTACAAACTGGAAAGACCACACAGAAAAGTACTTTGCTTCCGAAGTGGGTGCACCGGAAACAGAAAAATTGGTACCAATCCAAATAGAGGCCACAATTTTACACCTATGCTAAAGTTAAAATTGAACAAAAACATAATGTCATGTCAGAGATTTTCAATGGTCACATTATATCATATTAGAGTACAAAACATATTCAGAACACAACATAATCAGATCATGCACAAATTTCCATATTTGCTCATTTTTGCACAGTTCAAAAACAGAATGTCAAAAATAACTCATGTATACACCAATTATGACAAAAAATATTTTCTCTTTTATATAGATTTAATGAGTTGCAGAACAAATAACTGAGGTTGTTTCAAATTTCTCTTTAAAACAAAATATGCATATTTTTCATAAAATCAACCTCAGTCCAATCGTTTTATTCAAAGTCTAGCATATGAATCCGCTAATCTGAACCTTTTAGCTTTTCAGAATTTTTCCATAACAGTTCCGAACGAATATTAATTGTCAACTATAAAATAGTCATGTAATTTTTGTAAGATTTTAATTGAACACATATTTTGTAATTTAAACCTAGATAAGAAAAAATATATTTTCCTTGATATCTAAAAATCCTTGAAACCCTCGACTCTCCCAAAGTACTTTAAATTTTCAATCAACTTCTCCAAATAATTTCATGATTAATTCCTAAAACGAAAACATGAACCCGAAATATGTTTCTTAGGTGCAACCCATACTCCCAACACTAAATAACTCAAAACCCGTAACTCATTAACATTACAAATATAATTCGTATTATATATGATACTAGGGAGGGAGATAACATGATTTAGCTTATGTAGAGAGAGAGAGAGAGAGAGAGAGAGAGAGAGAGAGATAGAGAGTTTACGCCGAGAAGGAGGAGGGACTAGTAGAGTTAGAGGCAAAGGGTGACACAATGGAGTAGCGGCAGTAGTTGGGCAACGTGGTGCAAGGTGAGTATCATGGCGACTACGTGGTGGTCGAGCAGAGGAGGTTGGCTGGGGCTTAGTGGGTCACGAGGGTGGCTTAGGGCGGTTCCTACAGTAGTGTGGCTTTCAGCCTTCTTGTGGCACTATCGTGTAGTGGGTGAAGGTTGGGACGTGGTGATTGAAGCTGGCAGTGGTGCTTGGTGTGTTTTGTGTTTTGTTTTTGGTGAGGGGAAACAAGGCTTCCATGCATCGGTTGGGGCCATGTACGGTGGTTTTCATTGGTGTTGGGTGAGGGTGGTTGGGCACAATTGGGGTGGTGAAAGTGGGGTTGAGGAAAAAGAATGGGCTACTGCGGCGTTAGTTTAGGGGCTTAATGGAGGAACTCCTTGTGCAACTACACATGTATGCCATGAATATATAAGTGGTACCCTAGGGCAGAGAAAGAAACTTGCCATGTGATCTTGGGGTTGATAGGAATGAAAAGTGCCCATGAACATATATATATATAGTGCTACTATGAACCCTAGCAGAAGCAGACGTGCATGGTGGGGTGGGGAGTTTAAAAAAAAAAAAAAATTGCATGTTGGGTTTCCTGGTTTAGAGCAAATTGGTGTGGGCTCCTAATTATCAAGCTCAATGAATATTCATATTCCACCAAAATAAATTTTGGGACCGTACCCTATTTCAAAAATTCTCGTAAAAAAATAAGTGAGCTTCCCATATTAACCTTAAAAAATATATATAGAACCCAACTTGGTCTGGGCTTGGTGCTGTCTTGGTGTTATATTCTCCCCCCTTAAAAAAATTTCACCCTCTAAATTTGTTGCATCTAAAGCGAAGTCTACAATACTTAATCCTTCATACCCATTCCATGGCTATTTTAATCCTCAATCATTAAGTCAAATGTAATATTCTAATTTTTTTGTCTATTGCCTGAAATACCTCCTAGTCCTTTTGGCATACACATTCACGCACCTAGTGTCGATCGTCATACATTTAAGAGTCCAATCCAATCTAAAAAAATGAAATCCTCCACAACAGACTCAATTAAAAACTTAATAATAATTTCACCCAAATTCTAAACTTAACCCCATATGAAATAGTAAATAAAAATCTCAACATAAATATTAACCTCATATGAATAGTAAAATAAAACTCTCTAAAGTTAAGTACTAAGTGATCTCAAGTCACTAATTTCTGAACCACCACAAAGTTTTACCCTCAAATGACTCATACCACACTTTGATGGCAACCCGACTTCTCGTCTACCAAATCCATGCATACTCACTTATACTCTTAAATATTCTCTTTCATTCTTAGTTGCAATCAAAAACCTTAAATCTGAAAAGGATAATCTCTTATGTTGAATCCATAACCTCAAATGACATGAAATCGATTCTTAAAATCTGCAAAATCTAACACCTCAGCTTTCATAGGACACATTCTCTCTGAGTCCAATGGAGTAGACCATATCTCATTCTGACACTTCTAACTACCTCAAATAAATAAAGTCACATTTCTGGCACCATAGTGAGTGACTACATTGACTATGCTAACAAGTTAAAACCTATTCGATTGAGTCAATTTGTGAAAACTTTTAGATTTTCACGAGATTCCTAAAGTCTAAAGAAATCGTATTCAAAATTGATACAAGAACTAAAACAACCAAACCAATAAAGGAGAAGATGTTGCTCATCAAGCTTATTGTCCATCACTGGACGTATTGTCTGTAATACCCGAGTCTTACTACATGGGTCTTTACGTCATTTTATTTTATTCCTTAAGTTAAATATGTTCATGTAAATATTTTTATTATTTTATTAATTCAATTTATTTTATTCTAAGATGGGTGTGTTTTTATTTTATGTGAATTATTAAAATAAGTTGAGATCATGATTTTAATACCTTGAATATATTTTCTCTTAAGTCCTTAACTTTAAATTATTTATGAATTTGGCTCAATGATTTTACACCATTGGATATAGTAGTTGGAGGGAATAATCTTTTTAAACTTAATCCTAGCCATCCAAACAATGCTTTTTGGATAAGTTTTGACTAGTCTAGTAATTCCTTCTCCTTCCCGTTGGTTGCTTTGATAGGATAAGCTTCATTGAATTAATTATGGATTTGGCCACTAAACCTACACCATTGGATGGTGGTAGGTATGAGCATTATCTTCCCAAATTTAATCTAAGTCGTCCAACATCCACCTAACCAAGATAAGCTTTGACAACATTTTTCCTAGTGCTT
Source organism: Carya cathayensis (assembly GCA_011037825.1). Classification (NCBI taxonomy): domain Eukaryota; kingdom Viridiplantae; phylum Streptophyta; class Magnoliopsida; order Fagales; family Juglandaceae; genus Carya; species Carya cathayensis. The sequence goes on from QGSO01000320.1 coordinate 1,266,587, forward strand.
TCCGTAAGCTAAAGGCCAAGAGCTTGTATCTTCTTATCATTTCCTCAAGCTAGAGTTGACCATCACTCCCTCTCCTTCTTTCATCTACCAACTTAAGAGAAAAAGGCAAGGTTTCTTCTATCATACAAACCATGTGAATTCCTAAAAAAAAAAAAAAAAAAAGAAGGAAGAAAATTATTTCTTTTTCAAGTATTCTACATCTTTTCCCTACCACTTTGAAGTTTCTTATAGTTGGGAATTTTCAAGTGCTTTCATCTTTTAAGAAGTGAAGAAACTTGGGGTAAGAGTTCCTAACTTATTTCTTAGTATAGATGATATATGGGTTTTGAAATACATAAACCATCCTATATATATATGTTCTGTTTTAAGTGATTAAACACATGAAAGCTGTTTTAATATTCTGTTTTTGTGTATATATATGTATATGTTCTGTTTTAAGTGATTAAACACATGAAAGTTGTTTTAATATTCTGTTTTTGTGTATATATATGTATATGTTCTGTTTTGAGTAATTAAACACATGAAAGTTGTTTTAATATTCTGTTTTGTATATGTATATATATATGTGCTTTGTTTTAAGTGATTTAAAATGCATAGATGGGGTTGTTTTAATGTTATGTTTTCTTCTATAAGAGGCTAGATGTATTAAGATTATTTTGGCTATATGTAATCTTATAAATTTGTTTAAAAGGGGGTGTTAAGTGATTTAATTATAGACTTGAGCTAAAGGAGTTGAATTACTTAAAGGATTATTTTAGTTATTTCCTATGTTATGCCTTACTAAATAAAATGTGTTAACTAGGTTAATTATCTTCCTATATTATTCTTGTAAGGAATTGTTGAGAGGGTAGTCATTGAAGTAACATTAAGGGTAGAAAATGACATTAGGTTTATAATATTTTAGTTTATCGTTAAGTGGAGGTTTAAAGGATGTTGGATGAGTATTAACACACTTGTTATTTATTGGATTAGGATTCACTGAAGTTGAAGAGATTTCAACGGGTCGAGGTAAGTAGCTATGACCATGCGCCTACGCCAAGTCCTCTTGTGGAAGAATATTTCTCTATCTCTTTCCAAACGTTCCTCTAATTAAAGAATAAAGGAATTTATATTATGTACAAGCCTTTCTTGGTAGCCCCTGTTAAGCACCCTATTAATTATAATTGTTTGTATGTGTATATAGTAATGCATGCACGTAGATTCTAAGTCATGGAACTTTCATACATGCTCCTTGAAATAACTAAGGTTCTATTTATATGTAAGCATGACATGAAATGCTAATTTCCAAAATAAATGCATATGCATTGAACTAAGAAAGATAATGAAAATGATTGATTTCAAAGAAAGAAAAGAATGGAATGAAGGTTAATGTATGAAAATATGTAATGGCCATATGAAGGAAAGGGTACCATAGAAATGGGCAGATTGCAATGCCGGGTAAGTAGTACTGGTAGTGCACCCAGTGCTGCTCCCTGACAGAAAGGGGTTCCTAACCTGTGGCCACGGGTGGAATCCAGGTCCAATAGGACCGCTAACCCCAACACACGGGACGTAATAGTGTGTTGGCCAAAAGAAAGTGAAAGATTAAATTTAGTGTATGCATGAAGATATGATATATAAGTATACATGAAAATAAGAAATAAAGATTTGGCATAAAAGTATGAAGTGAGTATATACATGATAGTAAGAAGTAAGTGTATGCATGATGTTATAAAGAAAGTATATGCATGGAAGTATTGTCAGAGTTAGTATTGGTTTATGGATGCATGTTTTCAACAGAAAGAACTATATGCTTATTAAGTTAACAGCATGATGTACTGCTTACTGAGTATTAGACTCATTTTGTGTTTATGTTTTTAAACGTCCAGGTACAGATGAATCTGCTGAGGAGTTGGGTAGTGCTGAGGAGGGAGAGGCTGATTTTTAGTAGTCCCTGGATAGTTTGGTTCTTTATAATGTGTGTTTTATGGTGAGGTTATGGAAACTTATCTTGTTTAAAGTTAGTAGGAACTGAGTTCCTTTTTATTTAAAGTTGTTATGTTAAATAAATAGATGACGGACTCAGAGAGTCCTTTGTAAAGAAATGTAAAGGTATGTCTATTAGATGTTTCTTTCAGAAAAAAATAAAATTAAAAAATATATATTTAATAAAATAATAATAATACTAATAACAATATGGGCATTCATTTAGAAATAAATTTACTGATATAATAGGAAAAAAAAAACAGGTACGGGATCACAGTCTCGCTCTTGATAGGGTGGGGTTGTGACATTGTCATTAGTTGGTGCAGGCAGGGGTGAGTTGATATCCACATACGTGGTATGCTAAGGCAGATAGTTGAACACATCGTCCTTGGAATAATCATAAACAATGTTGCAGATAGTAGAACACGTCATCCTTGGAATAATCATAAACAATGTTACCAAAATGGCACAACCTCCTCATTATTGTTGTTAGGTATGTCACTCTGAATGAGTAATTGTCCTCAATGAGTCGACGACATTGATGATCCTGATGTCTCGGGCTTAGGATTTTTTGTGACACCCCCAGCCTATGCTTGGGATTGGATAGTGACTGAAGCGTCAGGACATATAACTCCCGGTTATATACCTCCGTACATAACAATTATGATGCAATCCACCTAAAGTATTTCTAGCAGTATGCAATAAATCGTAGTAGAAATAAATCTAAGTAATATAGAGAGCAATTTTTCAAAACATCATGGTACCATTAAAACTAAGTATTCCAAAATAACATAGTTATGTAGTCTCCCAAAAACATTAGGGATTTCCAAAGAAATCATAATCATAAATCCCTATAACACTTCATGTTTTTCTTCACTTCTCCCAAGCTTTCACTTTGCTTGGTCTCTATGGAAAATCTTTTTCAGTTCCTCAAACAACTTCAAAACTTCACTTATGACGCAGTCAGTCGCCTCAAGCCAATCTTCTATGGATGGCTCTGCCAAGAGCTCAGGACTCTTTGAGGCCTCCTTTGCGGATGGGGGATCCATTCTCTTACATTTCCCCATGGTCTGTATCTACACCTATCACAACTTCTACCATTCTAGGTTGGGGATCGTAGTAAAAACTACAATAGTGAAATTTCAAGAAATCTCAGTAAGTATACAAACAACATACAAATAGACAATATTAGCATATAAAGGCAAACCATGAGATGAATGCATGGACATGTACTTGACCCAAAACTTAACTTATGCAATTTTAACTTTACATAAACATATGACAAGATTTTTTGACATTTTGATAAAACATCTTTTAATTTTTACAATGAACTGTTTATTACACATCTTTTACTTATTGCCTTTTCACTTCTTGTAACATATGATCTTTACCTCAAGCCCCTATGCACTGTGGGATCCCTACTAGTGACCACATCACCTAATCGGCCCACTTGACCGAGGTGATTATGTCAAAGTCATTTTCTTATACTGCAGTTCACCATTTTCACTGTCACCGCATATAACACATGTGGCACCCACTAGCTTTAGGTGCTACCCTAATCCAGAACCCTTTAGAAGGATTTATTCAAGGTCCACCGACTGTACTTCGTCAACTTAGGGTTACCACTCCAATTTATGCAATCTAGAGTGGACAAAGAAGTTCCACCAGAACATTCTCCCATCTTGGCATTTGTGGTCATGATAAAATATGTATAGACTCTTTTCTTTGAAAAGCAGCACAACCTGAAATGCATGTGATATGAACTTGTAACTCTTTTTCTTTTCATGGACTGTATGAACGTGCAATGCTGAGGGCTATGTAATCATGTGACAACACATTGAACATTTCACGTTATGGTTTGAAAATATTAGAACATGCAGTTCACTTAATACAAAAGCATAGGCAATAGCATTCAACACATACCAAGGCATGCGGCATTTTCTTAAACCCAATAACTACTCATAACTGATTTATCAAGATCATATAAACATGTCCAACATCATGCCAAAACTGATTACACAACATGATACACAAGAATACAGTCTCTCAATGTCTATGTCTATGTAAGGCTGAATCAATCAAGAACACATAAGCAAGATTCACAAGAAATGGTTTTTGTATCTTTATCTCTAAGCATGTCCAAATTATCAAGAACACATAAGCATGTCAATTCATCATGTGAAACCAATTACAATACATCATATGGTAAGGGATATTCAACCAACAAAACTAGTTAACACATTAACATTCAATAATGAAAAGTTTACGCAACATATACAAATATCATCTGAGGGTAGGTTGGGAGTCTACTTACAAAAATTCAAAATAATATAACAAGATCAAGCAAGCTGTAAAAAGGTCCGTTTAGCTAATTAGAAACAAGAAAACATAACCCTAATCTTGCATGTGTGAAGGTGCTAGGGCTTTTTTTCTTGCTCATAGGCGTTCCAAGCATTCGGCCTAGAGGCTCTTGGTCGAAAGGTGGTCATGTTTTCCCTTGATCTTGGTTAGGTCTTGGGCATGTGAGTGTGTGCATGGCATAACTATGACGTGAATGTCATGCATCATGACCAAGATCCCTTGGAAATAGGATAAAGATTACAACTTCTAGTTTTCAGCCTCCCCTTTAGGAAAACCCTACTTTCTTCCAAGAAAACCTCTAAGAGTAAGATCAAACGTTTGTGTGTGGTGGCGATGTCTCCCTTGATACCAAGTCAGACCCCATCACCCCATCGTGTTTGAGCGTGTGTGTGTGGGTAGTGGGAGTTAGGGTTGCACTGTGTGGCTTCTCCCGTGAAAACGTGGCTCCTGGCTTCTTTCGTTGCTTGTGACTAGAGAGAAGAGAGATGGGAATGAGTTTTTTTTGAAGAGAAAATGTGGGAAAGTATGTTCGGAAAAGTGAGAAAGTGAAGGGACAAGTTCCTCCTAGGTTGGTCATGTAGGAGAGAATGGAGAGATGCAAGTGTAAAATTGAAATGGCACCAAAAGAAAAGACCCTTGGACTTTGGCCTCTACCCCTTTTATATGTCCCTCAATTTCCACACAAATCCTTCATTGGGTGCTAAAGAGCCTATGCATGTGCACCATGTGGCATACTCTCTTCCTTTGGTTAAAACCTTTCACTTCCCTCATGATCATTGCCTTGCTTTGGGAAAACCAAAAGCCCCTATGACATGTGGCATGTAAATGCTCAAAACCAAAACTGCATAATCCCTTTGGTGTCCCTCTTGTGCGTCTAGGTTCAATGAACATCTTGGGCATATATGTCTTTTTACCAAACCCTAAATTATCTTTGGAGAGTGGGTGTGTGCATGCTTGACAAGTGGCAAATGGCGTGTGAGTTACTCTAGCCCTAGCCGCCCACTTCTTCTCTCTCTTCCTCAAGTTCTACAAAGATTTCCTTCTAGAATATTGGGTGTGTGTGCATGTGGCCTTACCCAAGCAACCCTTCCTCTTCCTAATCATTTCTTCATTCTGGAATAGTTCCATCCCTAGTGCATGCATGACACTTGGCAAAAAGTTGGTTGGTCTTCCTTAGGTAAGCGTGAAGCACCCTTGGTTGAATTGGTAGCTTACTTAAAGGAAGATAGCTGGGGAACCTTTGACTCCTTGGATGTGGTGCTCTACAGGTAATAGTGGAACTTCTCATCATCAGTCATAGTAGGCACTTACCAACTTATCCAGATCCAAATCTGCTTGGCTCTTTTGGCGGGTTTGGAGGTCTCTTTACCAATGTTCTCCCTCTCTCTAAGCTAAAGTTGATGATGATTCCGGTGATTGGTTCCTCCCTCTCAGGTGCCTTCGTTGGGCCTTAGCTGCTTTCTTGGATTCTGCCTCCCTCTTAGATTCTCCCATGCATGTAATCACCCTTTCCTTTATAAGTTTCCGCTCTCACGCATTGAGCTTCTCCTTGTGTAGCATGGTTGGTCGAGCAAATATGACTTCGTCATGATAGTCTAGAACCTTCTTGCAATATCTTGCAAACCAAGCCATAATTCGTTGGCACTCTTCTTCAGCCTATCATAGCTCTTCTTGTTGCCTGGCTGTTTCATGCCTCTCTTGAATAATTCGGTTAATAACCGCTGGCAGTAGAATGGATTTGCACACAGTATGTCTAGTTCTAACCATGTTTAGTAAGTTCTCCAGAATGCTAATACAAGGAAGAAAGCACAAACATATAAACCATAGGTAATCAAAGCAGACCCAACATCACAAACATTTTTATCCATTAATCAAACAATAAAAGTTGTAATAAAGATGACCCAGAGTTATTACACACAATTTTTGAGTTTACAAAATCATAAACAAATAAGTTTACATCTCTCTCATGTCTTCTTCACTTTCCCAGGAGGCTTCTTGAACTTCTAGGTTTCTCCATAACACCTTCACTGGGGGCATTCTCTTTGACCTTAGCTTTTGCTCCTTCCAATCCAGTATTTGCATTGGGATCTCTTCATATCTCAAATTGGGCTAGAGTTGGATATCTCTAGGCTCGTCTATCCAGGGTTTCTAGTCCCCGAAACTCTTCCTCAAGGTGGGACATGTAACACATCATGCATGTTCCCAAATTACATTGGTAGCGCTACACTATAGGCCACTGGGCCCATCATTTCCATCACTTCAAAGGGCCTAACATATCTCTTCCCAAAGTGGTTTGCTACCTTCATGAGTGACACCTTGATGTACACCCAGTCTCATTCTTCAAAGGTCAAATCTATTCTTTGTGTATCTCTTTTGTCGACTTTGTGCTGCCGCCATCTTATCTAGTATGATTCGAACCCAACCCTTCATTTATTCAATTAAATCTGGATCAATCAGTTTACTTTCCCCAACTTCATCCCAATACAAGGGTGATCCACATCTTCTCTTGTAAAGGGCTTCAAAAGGTATCATTTGGATGATTGCTTGATAATTGTTATTGTAGGCGAGCTCGATAAGGGTAAGTGATTCTCCCAGCTTCCTCTAAACTCCAAAACAAACACCCTTGACATGTCTTCCAAAGTTTTTATGGTCCGCTTGGATTGACCATTTGTTTGTGGGTGATATGCACTACTAAACCTCAATCTTATGCCCATTTCAGTTTGCAAACTCTTCTGGAAATGGGAGGTGAAACTCAAGTCCCGCTCTGACACAGTGGTCTTAGGTAAACAATGCAATCTGGCTATCTCTTTTACATATAATCAGGTCAGCCTCTCCATGGAATCCATGTTAGTAATAGGGAGAAAATGAGCACTCTTAGTTAATCGGTTCACAATCACCTAGATCGAGTTTTTTTGACTTGGAGAAAATGAGAGGGTCACTCCTTACCTCATTGATATTCCTATTTATGTACACTTGAGTTTTACATAGAGGGTAGCTCCTCAGAGGGTGATTCCTCACCTACTTATATACAATGTTTTACTTAGAGGATTATTCCTTGCCATGCATCATGCATGTGATCATAGTTGTTTTTACATGAAACTGTTCATTACATTACCATGTACATTGTCTCTTTTCATATGAGTTTAACCTACCTATAGTTTTGTTTTTCAGAACTGTAGAATTTGATGCCGAGGTAGATCTAGAGGAGAGACCCAGGGAAGAAGGACCAAACCCACCCTAGCAATAGAAGTAGAGGCACGTCCTCGTGAATAGAGATTTTTTTGTTCCTTTGTATTTATACTATTTGGTCTGGTGGCCAATTATGTTCGGTTTGCTGTATTTTGGATTTAGGAAACAAACAACTAGATTTTGTATATTATATTGGGAGATGAAGCTATATATAGATATTTAGAGTAATTACTGAATGAAGTTATTTATGATTTAAACTTTGGTGCAAATAAAACTTAAACCTTTATTTATTCTACTGTAGTTTAACAACCATTTGCTTACATGTTGTGTGAACCTAGACTTTGCCAAGTCACCGTTTCTTTTATTATTTATCTTATTATAAAAATGTCTCTCAATCTTCTAGGAATAGAGATGGATAGAGCTAAGTGTGGGAATAAAAGCTCTTAGTAGGCCTTATTCTTGAATCTTAAGGACCCTTAGTTAGAAGGCTCTAAGGTAGGAAAAGTGAAAGGAATAAGGAGATTCAGCCATGAAGGGAAGTCTTAGGGTTAGAAGGCCCAAAATTTTTTCTAAGGATATAAGAAGGTGCTACATGGCAATGATGGACTATTTGGTCTTTTCTAGTAAGAAACCTAGGGAGAAGGCAAGGTGAGACACTTGTCTTGCATGCATAAGCTTCTAGAAGGAATGAGTGGAGAGTGATGTCATTCAAGCTAGGGCTTACACACCCCTTGGTAAGGTTATATCAAATTATGCCACTTGTCACACATGTGTGGAGTAAGAGGGAAACTTTTAGGGCTTCAAGAGATATGGTTGGGAAAAGGAAAGGACATGTTCTAGAAGGATTTGAGAAAAAGCAAAGAGAGAGAGAGAGAGAGAGAGAGAGAGAGAGAGAGAGGCTGACGGTTTTGCATGGGGGAAGGCCAAGAGATTGTCTTGGGAAGACAAAGGATCACCTAGGGGAGATCAAGAAGTTTTAGGCCAAATCAAGCAACCCACACTCTACTTTGCCACATGGCAACCATGCAAACGGTAAGGGAATCCAAGGAGGATTTGAATTGTGTTTTTACCTTCCAACCATTAGGTTCAACATATCTAGACAAGAAGAGAAGGGCAAAATGGGAAGGTGAGGCAAGGGGGGGTTTCCGTTTTGGTTCTACACGCCACCCTTGGACGAGGCTTTTGGGTTTCCTATGCAATCCCATTTAAAGGGAAGTGGAAGAGTTGCTTTGCCGAGTGGCATACATGCAAAGGGATTTGGTTCTTTCTAGAGGAATAGAAGGTTTCCTATATAAAGGGATAGCCAAAAATGAGGGAGGCCTTTTTGCTCCATTCTTCACTTTCTTTCTAAGGATCTCGGCACCATCCATTTCTCTCAAGTTCTTTGCACTTTCTTCTAAGTCGAGAATCACAAGAAGGATACTCTACACCATTCGACTTGGGAAAGAGTTCAAGGAGGTGAGAACCATTCCACCATTTTATTCACACACACATGGCCAAGAAGGAAATCTACCATTTCCATTCGGTTTTTAAGTTTTTATTCACAACCACACATTTTCACTCTTGTAACTAGGGTTTCCTCTTTGAACCCTAGATACATTTTATGTTTTAAGCAAAAGGAACCCGAGATTTGTAGTGGATAAGTTTTTGTTTTTATTTAAGAAAGAAAAAACTAGGGTTTCACTCCTTGAGAGGAAGAACCTGAGATGGATGTTTTAAGTTTCAACTTGTAAATGCATGGAAGAGAAAGAGGGAGCAAGGTCACGACCATAAACCAAGGGAAAAGCTAGAGTTCAATCCTCTAGGGTTTTGGACTCTAGGGTTTGCTTTACAAAGCTTTTTTGAAAATATAAGTACACACACATATCCATCCTTGCTTTGAGATTAGGGTTTCTCTAGTGGTTTCTAATTTGTATTGCAGGTACTTTTTCAGATTTTTCCTAAGTTATAGAATTGGATTTTTTTATAAGTAAACTTTCAACTTATTATTGAATAACTCTTGTATATGTATGGTGCGCTTTTGTTTGTTTCTTCTTTGGATTAAATATTATTGTATGGTAGGTTGCCTATTTGATTGTGATATTAGAATGAAATGCCATGTTTGGATGATTATGTCATTGTATATCTTGAATATATGGCGTTTAGGGTTTCGGCCTCAACCTATTTAGGGTCTCAGCTTTAACCTATTTCCATGCTATGTATGCTTGTTGATCCATGAATGTGTGCAAGCATGTGAATATGAAATGGGATGATGGAAACTCATGTTTAAAGGATTTGGAGGTTTTGGCCAAGGCTATTTTAAGGAAAATCGAATCTGTTTTGGGTTTATGGAAGTGTGATTCATATGTGTTTACATGTATTCATCCTAGGATTGCATGTTCTAATATTTTCAAGCCATATTGTAAAATGTACATGGTCATTTGGCTCATCTGTGTTTTGGATTGTCCATGGTTGCATGAGTGTAATTAGTTGCTATGTCATGTTTCATGCATTAGGATCCATGTTTCAAAAAAGAAAAGAGTCGAAGCATGTTTTATCACGACCCTAATGCTAGGACGGGGAAATACCCTAGCAGAACTCCATGTCCACTCAGGAGTGTTTAAAGTTGAGTGGAGACCTCTGGGTCGACGAAGTACATTGACAGGCCTCGAAAGGTTCCTAAGAAAGGATACTGGAGCTAGGTTTCACCTAAAGCCAGTGGGTGAGTGTTACTGTGAAGGCGAATTAAGCACACTATTGTATATAAAAGACCAAGTTATGATTAAGACATAATCACCTCAATCAAAGGGATTGATGGATGATACGGTAACTAGCAGAGAACACAAGGTGCTTAGGGGAGCCATGAGGTGTCCATTCATGTAAAGCATTAAAAGAACAAGGCATTTGAGCTTTATGGTAAGACACAATATGTTATGAAATGTTATGACAAGGCACGTCGATTCAAGATTCCGAGCACACGTGTTAAGAAGATTAAAAGAAGAAAGGAAAGTTCATGAAAAGACAAGTTGCATGTGTCAAGTTTCTATGTAAGAGTTCAAGAGTTCATGTTCATGCATTGATAATAAACTGCACTTGTTTGTGGTTTACTTATATATGCTTGTGTTATTTATTGTATGTTGACTGATTACTTGTTGAGATTTCTTGAAATCTTACCGTTGTATATTCCACTATCATTCTCTTCTCGGAATTGTAGAAGTTGTGGCAGGAACTCCCGACCTCGTAGAACTAACTATGAACCTATACAGCACGATGATTGAGGACAAGTACACTATCTGGGCTCCTCTGCATTATGTATCAGCTGTGTTGGAATCTACTATGATATCCGCTCCTTCTTTCTTCTTCGTTATTTATGAGCCTCGTTTTACGTGTTGAGTTTCGGTCTAGGTGCTAAGCCTCGATTTATGTGCTGAGCTTCGGTCTACGTGTTGAGTCTCATCCTATGTGCCAAGTTTTGATCTACATGCTGAGCCTTATCCTAAGTGCTGTACGTCGATGGCATATTCCGAAAGTTATCCACCGGATTTCAAAGTAAGATATAAATTTTAAAGCTTACGGATATTTTAAATAACATGAAAATATCTATAGGAGATATTTCCAGTATTATTAGATAAGCTTGTTTTAAAGTAACACAATTCTAATATTTTAATGAGCTCTGAAAATATTATAATAGTGGATAATTACTTAGATTAAATATTTTAGTTGTTTTAAAATATTAAGAGGTTTAACCTTAAGTTGAAAACTCTTAACTAATTTAAATGGTTTTATCCTGTTTGAGTAATTAACGATACTTTATCATTTTAAATAATGATGAAGAAATATTATTTTATAAACTTTAGTTTATAAAATAATATTCTATCTTAATTCCTCTCAGTGTTTTATTTAAGTGTTTTATTTTAAATAAAATATTTACGTGTTTTCAAATCAGTGTTTAAACTCATTGTTAGATCGTTTGAGGATCTCAAAGCGTAGGCTTGGGATTAAATACCCAGGCCCCTCTCTTTTCCTCCTCACTTTTTCTCTTTTCCTTTTTTCTCTGTCTCCCATGCACGTCTAGCCGAAGTACATGGTTTCTCTCCACCGTATTGCACTTTATCTTCACGGCCTAGCCACCACTGGCCACTGTTGGTCTCACCGCCGGTCACCCATCAGTCTCCACATGTCGGCCAACACTTCCCTCCAGCCGGCAAGCCACACACACTCTCTCTCTCTCCTCCCACGGCTTCACTAGCCGAAATGGGTAAGAACACACTTTCCTCCTCCACGCTGTCGTACACGGCAGTTATGGTCTCACCTTCGGTCACCGAATGACTACCACCCTCCGGCAATCATTCCCTCCCACCGGCGAGCCCCCACGTGCCTGATTACGCCCAAAGAATAACGCGGTAGTTGTAGCATAACTTTGGGGTGTCGATTCCACAGTGAGACAAATTAAAAGAATAGCAGAATGAACAAAGAAACTAAAGAAAAATATTAAATGATTAATAGAGAATAAAGATTAATTTTAAATGTAAATTAAAATGAAGCAAAGTGATCAACGGAAAAAGTACTCAAATTTGACGAACAGTAGAGCTTTGGGAATCCCGTGCACAAATCCAAATATTTTAATTATTTTTAATTCATTGGATAACTCAATTAGGAATTCAACTCCCCAAATTCTAAATCGGAAGGTATAGATTTATAAACCAAAATTAAACCAAATGTAACCCTTTGAAAAATCATTCACCACTTTTAAAATATGTAAATTACTATCCCTATTGAGAAAATTCAACGACGATAATATACTCAGGGAGTGATATTGCAGCAAAGAACTAAATCAATATAGATAAATAATTAATCCAAACATAATCAAAGAACCAATCCATTCAATAGAAAAAGCATGACTGAATCTATAAATAGAATAAATTCTATAATTATTCAGAGAATAAAATATCAACGATGAATTGAGAATGATAAAACAAAAGAGTTTTAGTAATTGAAGATCAAATACATAAATTAAAAATACCATCAAACATTCAAGTTCATCCCTAACCCTACTTGAGAATTTAGTTACCCATAAATATACTGGACAACAAAAATCTCCAGAGAAAACTGAAGCAAACAGTGGCCATGGAAGTGATTTTCTCCTCTCTTCAGATCTACCTCTTATGCCTCCTCCCCCTCTCTATTTCGTGCAAATGATATGCTTATATAGGGTAGGAAAAAAACCCTAATGTCCTCTTAATTTCCGCATAAAAAAAATTGCCTAAATTTTAGGACTTATCTTGGCAGCCACATACACACTTTAGGAGTCCGAATTTGGAAATCCTTATTAGAGATAAATTTATAGCCCTTTAAGATAGATTTATAACTCATCAATAATCACATCAATCCGATATGTGAGTAAAACGTTACGGTCAAAAGACTAAAGTATATCCAGACTGTCTGCTAGCGAATTTCAGACTTGGACTTCTTGTGGTTTTCTTTTGTGATTTCTTTTTTCTTTTTCTTTTCTTCCAAATTGCTCTCAAACCCCATGAAAGTCCTCCTTTGAATTTGACTGAGCTTGACTTGCTCTTTTATAAACTCTAAAATTAAACATAAAAAAACTGCTTTGGAGTATCCTAATGTAAATAGAAACTCAATTTAAGAATATGCATTAATTCCTACGATTTCTATTCACATTTTAGCATTTTAATCCAATAATAGGGTATTTAGAGTGCACTTTCGCACACTCATCACACCCCCCAACTTACTCATTGCTAGTCCCTAGCAATTTTCATGTCAAAACTACGAAAGAAACCAAAGAAAATCACACATAAAGGCCATCAAGTCACACTTTCCAGAAATAATCTAAGGAATCCAATAACTCAGCAAGATCAATCCACCTATAGCAATCCACTGAGTGTGTGTGTGTTCTCCAAGCCATAACCATCTTACCACTAACTTTGACACATGCAACATTAAGAACGTCTTAAGCAAAAGGTTCAACTCCATAACTCACGGGTATAATAGTGTTTCGTGTAAGGGCTCTCTCTATGGAGTTGACAATGGGTGTACACACACTCTCATAGGAAACTAGGCAATTATATACAAGCAACAAGCAAACATTGATCTTATGATAGGAATACTAACAAATGAGACTTCCATCACTCTTTCCAAAAGCTTACTTAGGATCAAAACAGTCAACACAAAGGGTTGTAACGTGACTTGGGTTCGGGGCTATATGAAAAAAAAGGATGAAAAGGATTCAAAAGACTTCCACGTACATACAAAGGAAATTTTATTAAATATCTCAATAGACCACACTTCTCAATTGATGTACTCTCCACTTGTCAGATCATCAAATAATAATACTTTTCCTTCTTCTTCCTCTTCTCCTTTTTTTTTTTACAATTTTATGGACAAACACATGCCACTTTGGTATTCTTTCCATTTCTACCAACCTTTTTTTTTTTCATCTTCATCTTCTTCTTTTGAATTGAAAATGATAAAATAAAAGAAAGAAAATAAAAATTCCACACCTAGTATACACTTGGAAGTAAAAAGGGTAGAAAAATCAGTATATAGGTTATACTCTAATGTGGAGAGGTATGGATGATATGGGCATATAAAAAGAAAAAGCTACGTGTTTATTGGCTCAAAGTTGGCTACTAGGGGTCTATGATGGAAAGAGATAGCTTAAAAGGCTCAAACGTTGATCCTAAGTTGACCTTCGTCATATCCCAAGTATATCCACCATCTTACCACAAACCATGTAATGATATTCTCAAAAGAAGTGCCCAATTCAACAGATCAATGAATGCTTATCACAATTTACTGCATTTGTAGGCTCTCAATCCTCTCCAAACTCACAAGAATACTTAAGCAAAAGAGTTCTCTAGCTACATATGTCAAACGACCATCTTACCACAAAACTTGGATGAGTGCTTTAAGGGTTCTGTGAATGCTTCAGCAAAACTGATTATGGTGGGTTTGGTGAATTCACAAAAATGACTATGAATGAGAATGAATACACATGTAAAAATGATGCATGTGTGATGCAAATTAAAAAAAATTGACACATGAAAGTATACCACAGAGTTTCAATATGTATTTTAAATACTGAATTTGCACCACCACCCCCCAATTTAAATGAAACATTGTCCTCAATGTTTAAGAATCAAAATTGAATTGGGAGTAATTGAAAATGGTAGAATATACCTGATGAGTGACGTGGGTAACTCGCTATGCACCAATGATGGTAACCTGAACTGACAAAATAAAACTAACCTACAAACAAAAACAAAGAAAACAACAGCAAATAAAAAGGAAAAGAAAGAAAATAAGAGAAAATAAAAACAAAACAAAATAAATAAAGAAAAACATACATGGATGGTGTGGTCAAGGTTGATAGACTGGATCCACAAGTGGAATGTCTTCCACTTCCGGAACTTGCCTATCAATTAATACTTTAACGCGTTGACCATTTACTTTAAAGATCCGACCATCGTTAGGATCTTCTATTTCTACTGCCCCATTTACAAAAATATTCTTTACTACAAAAGGGCTAGTCCACCTAGATCGAAGTTTTCCTGGGTAATTATGGAGTCTAGAATCATATAAGAGCACTCGATCAGTAGGCTTAAACGTTTTTCTCAAAATATGTTTATCATGAAACAATTTCATTTTAGCCTTATAGATTCTAGAGTTCTGATAAACATCATTTCTCAACTCCTCTAACTCGGTCAACTGAAATTTTCTAAGCTTACATGCTTCTCCCATGTCAAAATTGAAATGCTTGATGGCCCAATAAGCTCGATGCTCGAGCTCCACTGGTAAGTGGCAAGGCTTCCAAAAAACAAGCCTATAAGGTGACATGCCTAAGGGAGTTTTGAAAGCTGTACGGTAGGCCCAAAGCACATCAACTAGTTTTAAAGACCAATCTTTGCGATCTGGGTTGACCCTTTTTTCTAAAATTTGCTTAATTTCCTTATTTGCAAGTTCTACCTGTCCACTTGTTTGGGCGTGGTGAGAAGTAGAGATCTTATGTACCACTCCATATTTTTTCATCAAAGTCTCAAAAGAACATTTGCAAAAATGTGTACCCCAATCACTAATGATAGCACGTGGTGTACCAAATCGAGATAACACATTCTCTTTGAGAAATTTAATTACCGTCCTATTAACATTGCTCCTGCAAGCTACTGCCTCTACCCATTTTGACACATAATCTACTGCCACAATAACATATTGATATCCAAAAGAATGAGGAAATGGTCCCATAAAATCAATGCCCCAACAATAAAAAATTTCAATCACTAAAATTGAGTTTAAGGGCATCATATTATGACGGGATATAACTCCTAACTTTTGACACTTTTCACATGAGCGACAATAGATGTTTGCATCTTTAAATATGGTGGGCCAATAAAATCCACACTGCAGAATTTTTGCAGCGGTTTTCTTCATTGAAAAGTGGTCCCCACAAGCTTGGGAGTGACAAAATTCCAAGACGCTAGCAATCTCTTCATCAGGGATGCAACGCCTTAAAATTTGGTCAAGGCAGTATTTGAAAAGAAAAGGATCATCCCAATAGAAATTATGTACCTCAGTTATGAACTTCCTCTTGCCTTAGTGCTCCAATCCACCGGTATCTCACCTGCAGCCAAATAATTTACAATATGAGCAAACCATGGTAGAGAAGTAATAGATAATAAATGCTCATCGGGAAAATCATCCCTGATTGGCAGGTGGTCAAAGGTGTTCTCAAATGTGAGCCTCGAGAGATGGTCAGCCACTACGTTCTTCACTCCTTTCTTGTCTTTGATGGTGATGTCAAATTCCTGCAAAAGTAAAATCCATCGTATTAATTGTGTCTTAGCATCTTTCTTTGAAAGAAGGTACTTAAGGGTTGCACGATCTGTAAAAATAATAATAGGAGAACCAATCAAGTAAGCACGAAACTTATCCAAAGCAAACACTACAGCTAGCAACTCTTTTTCAGTGGTGGAGTAATTCATCTGAGCACTATTTAGAGTTCTACTAGCATAGTAAATGACAAAAGGCTTTCCCTCCCTTCCCTGTCCAAGTACAACACCTACAGCAAAATCACTTGCATTACACATAATCTCAAAAGGTAAAGTCCAATCAGGTGGTTGCATTATGGGTGCTGAGGTAAGCTTGCCAATTAGCTTTTTAAAGGCCTCTTGACAATCTTGTGTCCACTCAAATGGGGTATCTTTAGATAGGAGGTCACATAGTGGTCTAGATATGGTGGAAAAATTATGTATGAACCTCCTATAAAAGCCCGCATGACCAAGAAAGGATCTCACGTCCTTTACTGTCCTAGGTGTAGGCAACTTAGAGATTAATTCAATCTTAGATTGATCTACCTCTATCCCCCTAGAAGAAATAATATGCCCTAACACAATGCCTGAAGGTACCATAAAGTGGCATTTTTCCCAATTCAAAACAAATTCCTTCTCCTCACAACGAGTCAACACCCTCTCTAAATTCAATAAGCATGCATCAAAAGTAGATCCAAAAATAGTCAAGTCATCCATAAAAACTTCCATGCAATTTTTAACCAAGTCACTAAAAATGCTCATCATTCAACGTTGAAAAGTGGCAGGTGCATTACACAATCCAAATGGCATTCTACGAAAAGCATAAGTACCGAAAGGACAAGTGAAAGTGGTTTTATCCTGGTCTTCTAATGCAATTTCAATTTGATAATAACCAGAATAAACATCCAAGAAACAATAGAAAGGATGACCAGCCACACGCTCAAGAATTTGATCAATAAAAGGGAGAGGAAAATGGTCTTTCCGGGTGGCAGCATTCAATTTTCTATAATCAATGCACATCCGCCACCCAGTCACAAGTTTTGTAGGGACTAACTCTCCCAGATCATTTTTCACCACAGTAACACCTGACTTCTTAGGAACAACCTGTGTAGGACTTACCCATTTACTATCAGCAATAGGATATATGATTCCTGCATCTAATAGTTTCAATACTTCATTCTTCACCACTTCTTTCATAGTAGGATTATGCCTACGCTGGGGGTCTCTATGAGGGCTAGTTCCTTCCTCCAAATTAATTTTATGAGAACAGACCAGGAGACTAACACCTTTTATATCAGCAATGCTCCAACCTAAGGCTGACTTATGCTTACTTAGGATCTGAATTAGACTCAGACAATTTAGACGAGATAATAACAGGAAAAGTATCACCTGGACCAAGGAAAGCATGCTTTAAATCCTTAGGTAGAGGTTCAGTTCAACTTTGGGTGCTTCCACACTTGAAGGAATTTGTTTTTCCTCTTTCTCAGGCAACTCCTCAAACTTCGGTTGTCAGGCCCGAGTGCCATAGTCCTGAGTTCTATCAAAGACAGCACAAATATCAGCTACATCAGATGGATTACTGATAGAATCAAACTCAGAATTAACAAAAAATACTCAAGGGGGTCAAAATCATGAGCTATAGAAAATCCTATTTCTATGAGTGAGTCAATCATGTATGTCTGGTGGCTCTCATTATCATCTTCTGGTTGTTTTGCAATATGGAAGATATTCACCTCAAGAGTCATGTTTCCAAAAGAAAGCTTTATGAGCCCATTTCTGCAATTAATAAGAGCATTAGCAGTGGCAAGGAAAGGCCTACCTAAAATCACAAGAATTTTAGAAGTAGTATCAACAACAGAGCTATTGTCAAGGATTAGGAAATCAACAGGATAATAAAATTTATTAATTTGAATTAGATCATCCTCTACCACACCCTGGGGTACTTTGACTGAACGGTCAGTCAATTGCAATACCACAGTGGTTGGTTTGATTTCTCCCAACCCCAACTGCAAATAAATAGAATATGGCATTAGATTCACGCTAGCTCCTAAATCTAGCAAAGCTTGCCCAAACTCATGATTTCCAATGCTGCATGCAATGGTTGGGCAACCAGGATCCTTGTACTTGGGAGGAATTCACTGCTCAATTACAGCACTAACTTGCTCTGTCAGGAATGATGTCTTCTTCACATGGTGCTTCCTCTTAACTGTACACAAATCTTTAATAACTTTTGCATAAGTAGGAACTTGTTTAATAACATGCAAAAGAGGGAGGTTAATTTTTACCTGCTTGAGATTCTCCAAGATTTCATTGTTAGGATCCAAAGTTCGCTTAGTCAGTTTTAAAGCTTGAGGAAATGGTACTTTAACTGGGCTCTTTATTACCTCGGCTTCTTTGGGCAGCTCGGCACCACTATTGCTTTGATCCTCTTCCACATCCTCTAATTTGTTTGTTGTTAGGAGTCTAATGACTTACCACTTTGTGTCACAATGACATTCACATCCTTCAAATTCTCTTGTGCCATGTGTTGACCATGGGGTACGGATTGAGTTTGAGAATGAAACTTACCTCACTCATTCACACTCAAGGAGCTCATCAATTTGGACACTTGGCTCTTTATCTCCTTATTTTCTTCAACAACCTGCATAATCAAAAATTCAAACTTTTGGTTAGTCTTACCCTGTGCCTCAATAAAAGCATGCAAAGTGTCTTCTAAAGGACTCTTAGAAGATGAAGGTGCATGATATGGTGCATGATAAGGTCTAGGGTGTTGTGCAGGTGGCTGGTTTTCAGACTTCCAGCTAAAATTGGGGTGATTACGCCATCCCGGATTATAGGTATCAGAGAAATGTGTAAAACGCTTCTTGTACATACCTAAGGCATTACATTGTTCTTCATACATCCCTCTCATCTCAGCAAATGTGGGACACTCTTGGGCAAGGTGATCTACCTCGCCACATACAAAATATGGTCCAAAAGACTCTGCATGATTAGCCATGTGTGTTGGCTTTAAGTCTTTATTCTTCAACACCACTAGCTCCCTAGTGAGCATCTCAACCTTAGCCTTTAGGTTATCCTCTTCCCTGATATGGTAAATTCCACCACCATTTAGGTTTCCTGCAGGTCGTGACCTATTTGTGCTCTTAGTGACACTAGGTCCAGTCCAAGTGTGACTTTTTCAGCAAGCTCATTGAGGTATTCTATGGCCTCATCAGTATCTTTCTTTAAAAACTCACAATTACACATCATCTCCACAAATTGGCGCTCTCTAAGTGTAAGTCCCTCATAAAAATAGCTCACTAAGCGTCAATTCTCATACCCATGGTGAGAACAGATAGTCAATAGCTCCTTAAATCTCTCCCTAGACTGATACAAAGTCTCATTATCCTTTTGTGCAAAGGTGGAGATTTGCCTTTTTAAAGCATTGGTCTTATGTTAGGGAAATTATTTATTAAAGAAGACCTGAGTCATCTCATTCCATGACCCAATAGATCGTGGTCTTAGTGAGTATAGTCAACTCTTAGCTCTATCCTTCAAAGAGAAAGGAAATAACTTAAGTCTCATAATGTTTGTTATTAGTTGCATTTTGACTATGAAAAGTCGCAACTACTTCCTCAAACTCCCTAATGTGCATATATGGATTTTCATTTTCCAATCCATGAAAAGTAGGGAGTAACTGTATCATCCCTGTTTTAAAATCCAATTGGGTGAGTATTAGTTGGAAATATGATGCATGATGGTGTGGCTGTGCGTGTAGGATGGAGGTAATCTTGAATGGTCCTAGTGGGTTGATCTTCGTGTTCACTCATTTTCTCAGAATTAAAAAAATTATCAAATAAATGATTAGAAAAATTAGGCTCTGACTCTGATTCAAACAAAGGTCTACAAGCAAACCGACCCAAGGTGTCTTTATACCTGTGCATGCAAGGTAGAGAAAAACGCAACACTAAAAAAAACAAACTATAAAAAGAAAAAGAAAAAAAAATAAAGATGCAGAAAGCTAAAAGAGGGGACGAAGTTACCGCCTTTACAAACTGTTAAAAAGAAAAATTATTTAACAATTCTTCTACTGTCTCTCCGGCAACAGCGCCAAAATTTGATTACGCCTAAAGAGTAACGCGGTAGTTGTAGCACAACTTTGGGGTGTCGATTCCACATGGAGACAAATTAAAAGAATAGCAGAAGGAACAAATAAACTAAAGAAAAATATTAAATGATTAATAGAGAACAAAGATTAATTTTAAATGCAAATTAAAATGAAGCAAAGTGATCAACGGAAAAAGTACTCAAATTTGACGAACAGTAGAGTTTTAGGAATCCCGTGCACAAATCCGGTATTTAAATTATTTTTAATTCATTGGATAACTCAATTAGGAATTCAATTCCTCAAATTTCCAATTGGAAGGTATAGATTTATAAACCAAAATTAAACCAAATGTAACCCTTTGAAAAATTATTCACCACTTTTAAAATATGTAAATTACTATCCCTATTGAGAAAATCCAATGATGACAATATACTCAGGAAGCGATATTGCAGCAAAGAACTAAATCAGTATAGATAAATAATTGATCCAAACATAATCAAAGAACCAATCCATTCAATAGAAAAAGCATGACTGAATCCATAAATAGAATAAATTCTATGATTATTCGGAGAATAAAACATCAAAGATTAATTGAGAATGATAAAACAAAAGAGTTTAAGTAATTGAAGATCAAATACATAAATTAAAAATATCATCAAACATGCAAGTTCATCCTTAGCCCTACTTGAGAATTTAGTTACCCATAAATATACTGGAAAACAAAAATCTCCAGAGAAAACTGAAGCGAACGGTGGCCATGGAAGTGATTTTCTCCTCTATTCAGATCTACCTCTTGTGCCTCCCCCTCTCTATTTCGTGCTAATGATATGATTATATAGGGTAGGAAAGAAACCCTAATGTCCTCTTAATTTCTGCATAAAAAAAAAATCGTCTAAATTTTAAGACTCATCTTGGCAGCCACGTACACACTTTAGCACTCCGATTTTGGAAATCCTTATTCGAGACAAATTTATAGCCCTTTAAGATATCTTTCTGACGCATCAAGAATCACATCAATCAGATATGTGAGTAAAACATTACGGTCAAAAAACTAAAATATGTCCAGACTGTCTCCTAGCAAGTTTCGGACTTGGACTTCTTGTGGTTTCCTTTTGTGATTTCTTTTTTTCTTTTTATTTTCTTGCAAATTGCTCTCAAACCCCATGAAAGTCCTTCTTTGAATTTGACTGAACTTGATTTGCTCTTTTATAAACTCTGAAATTAAACATAAAAAACTGCTTAGGAGTATCCCAATGTAAATAGAAACTCAATTTAAGAATACACATTAATTCCTATGATTTCTATTCATATTTTAGCATTTTAATCCAATAATAGGGTATTTAGAGTGCATTTTTGCACACTCATCAGTGCCCTCCTCCTCTCTCCATGGCACCACCCTCAAAATAGGTTTTACACCCATTTTCTCCACCTAGAGCCACCATACATGGCCAAAACTGCCACCAAGCACCACTGACTCGGTTTCGAATGTGCTTCCAAGTGTAGAAGTGTCAAGTTGTATCAAGGATAAGTCCAGGATCGTATTCCACAGGGACAAAGGGTTATCAAAGCGTATATGAGATTTTTGAGTAACAAATGTGTTGACTATGAGAAATGAAAATAAATTTAAAATGCAACGCAAAAAAAAATAATCGAAGTTGAAATTAGAGTTTCTAATCAAAAGGGCAAATTAACGAACACTTGGGTTGGGTTTGAGACTCTCTTTATTTCGGATTCTAGATAATTTTCTCGATTAACAACCCAATCAAGGCATTGATAATCGGAAGATAAAAAGTTAAGCTCAAGTTTTGCAATATTTTCCTAAGGGATTCTCTACTTTACTAGCCAAATACACATTAACAATCAATCGAGAGAAGCCTTGATAATTTTCAAGCTTTTGTTGTGCCTTACGTCAACAACAAAACAAGAGCAAGAGCCGCAATCTATTTTCAATTTAAATCCAACTAGTAATGTAGTGAAATCAATCTTTATCAACAAAATATTGCATTAAACTAGAATCCTAAAATAAATCAAGTTTCATTCCACAACCCAAGTTTTAAAAATTAGTTACACATGATATTTCTAACAGTGAAAATTAATCTAAACAAATCCATAAAAAAAATATACGAGAAGAAATATAAAAATAACCAAGAGAGAGCTCAACGCCGACTCATATGTCTGAACCACTAAGAATTAATCAAGTAAAATGTGAAAACCAAAAAAACAAGAAAAAGGTTGAAAACAGCGCCGAAGGTCTGTGTCTCTATCCAAATGAAAACTAAAAGAAACCGCATTCAAAATGAAAATGCCAGTCGTCTCCCCTGCGTCTCTAAAGGAACGAAAACGTGAAAAAAATAAAAAGAAAACAGCCAGAATAAAAATGAACCCGAGAGAGAGAGGGCCTTCCGTCCGAACTGTAAAAGAAAAAAATCAAAGCAATCAAAATAAATCCCAGCCGAACCAAATGATCTGCACTAAGAACCAAAAAAATAATAAAAGCTACCGCCCCTTTAGTTCTGCTACTTTTAGCATAAACAAAAAAACAAGAAGAAGGAAAGAAAAACTAAAACTGCCGCCTGGTCTGTAAACGAAGGCTTCAAATGAAATAAACTGCTGCCCAAAACTACCGAGAAAAATAATGAAACGTGAAAGCAGGAAGAGAAAAAAAAGAAACCAGCCGCCTCCAACGTGTTCTGTAAAACGAAAGAAGAAACTAACGCTAAAACTGCAAAAAATGAAAAACACCTCCTCAAAACATGAAAAAGAAAAAAAAATTCCAAGCCCAAGCTCCTTCCGTAAACTGCAGAAAAGCAAGAAATAAATGAAGCTGAAAACTAAAAACTGCTCCCCTTCCCCGGTCTGCTATCTCAAGAAAAGAAAAATAATAATCCCCTCACTCCTGCTGCCTTCCGTTGGTTTTATAAGGTTTTCAACCTTATAGCCAACTCAATAAAGTAACAAAACAAACAGAAAAAAAAAAACAAAATCTGGAGCCCGAGTTGCATGTGAACCGTGAGTGATGCTGCATGTGTTTCTTCATCTATTTTTCGTTTAATCGGGCACCACACTTCAATTTCAGCTTCTCTCCGTAAATCACTCATCCCAGCCGAAGTTATCATTCCATTTTCTGCATGTGTGGCTGTCGTGAAAGACTTTCTGCATGTGTGAGTTGAATTTCTGCTGCATGTGTTTCTTCATTGTCTGCATGTGTAAGCTGTCGGAGTGATTTACTTTCCTTTTATTTTCTGCTTTGTGTTTGTCTGCTGTGTGCTCATTTCCTGCATTTTCGGTTTGTTGCACTGCTCTGCCGTGATTGTTGATTTTTTTTTTCTCATGTGCTGGTTGCTTGCCGTAAAGGACTTTTCTTTGTGCTGAGTATAAGCTACATGTACATTTGTTTTGACTTCCTTTGAGTTTGCTTTCTGCAGGTGTTTTCAACTTTCCACATTGGTGAGCTGCATGTGCCGTGAGCTGCTATATTTTTCTTCTGCATGTGGTTTTTCTCCCTGCATGTGCATGTGTTTAAAAAAATATATTTCTTTCAAAGGCAAATATAGAACTTTATTAAAATATTGACATCAATTAATTTGACATTCAATATTAGAATTTGATGCATAATTAAGTGTTCAATCCTTATTTGATAAAATAAATCAGTCATTTAAACAACTTAATCATGCAATTCTAAGCCTTTATCAACCACCAATGGATTCACCACATCATGGGCTTCCTCCCCATGTCCTCCTTTCTCCCTAACTCTCTCTCTTTCTCCGATGGGTCTTCACTCACACATGTACGGTTGCACCACCGTGCACCACTGTACACGGCTATCCACGGTGTTTTACCACTACCACCTTGTTCCTCTCATCACCACGACCTTCTCCAACAAATTTCATGTCCAAAGGAGCCGTGTACAACTCTCACTCTCTCCCTCACTCTCCAAGGCACGAAGTTAACTTCTAATGGCCGATCCACTGCTGTGAGCCACCGTATGGCCACCACCTCGCCACCACAGCTCCACCACATCTTTCTCTACCTTTCCCTAGCTTTCTATGAAGTTCTATGACCTTCCTCTACCTCAAGAAAACTCCCACCATTTCGGATGCATTGTTCAAGGCGTGATACCACCTTGCTCTGCCACCTTTGACCAACACGAGGCCACCTTGAGCCTTTTCAAGACCACGCCTAACCATTCTCAAACCCACACCGCCACTTTACGTGATAGACAGTTACCGTACGCGGTGTTACCGTCACGTATGACTCCTTCGATGCATGATCGTGACGAGCAGCGAAGTACGCATGGGTTATCCCGTCGATGGTAAAGCCCTCTCTCTCTAGTTATTTACGTTTAAAGTAGTTGATTGGTTAGACTGTAGACTGTGTAGTTAGTATTTGTGGAGTTCGCTGCGTATTTGTGAAGTGGAATGTAGCTGTGAAGTGTTGGGCTTGATTGTGTAGTATTGTGGACTGTGCTGTGAAATATGGGCAAGAGATAGATGCCGTAGTTGTAATACGGCATGAGGTGTGAAGAGAGCATGCATGGAACGTACTCTGTGTAGTGCAGCGACGTGTCGTGTGTCTTGGCGTAGAATGTAGGGGGTGCGCGTGGAGTGTACTCCATGTTGTATGGCGATACACCGTATGTTGTGCGTCGTGATAATAAGCGTTATAGTGAAAGGAGTATGCGTGGTGCGTACTCTATGTTGTGTAGCGATACATCGTGAGACGTGCATCGTAGTGTGGATGGAAGAGAGTTCACATGAGTGTACTCTGTGTTATGTCGTGATACACCGGATGGCGTGTCACGAAGGGTTGGATGGTGTAGCGAAGAAGCATTGAGTGTATGGTGTAGCATCGGGAACTGTGTAACAGTGTCTTGAAGTAGTGGTGATGTGGCTGTAGTCTAAGGTGATGGGTGTTGCCTTGAGGTTGACTTGTGGCTAAAGGTATGTGTGAAGCAGTGAAAAAGTATCAGAGAGTACAGCGGAAGCATGATGGGCATTGTGCTTTTATTTGGGAATTTTTCTCGAGCTGCATAGTGTGATAGAGGTGCATTTCTAGATGCAATCATCTTGTTAAGTGGCAGGAACTGTGTAACAGTGTCCCGAAGTAGTGGTGATGTGGCTGTAGTCCAAGGTGATGGGTGTCGCCTTGAGGCTGACTTGTGGCTGAAGGTATGTGTGAAGCGGTGAAAAAGAATCAAATAGTGCAGCGGAAGCATGATGGGCGGGGTGACGGGTGTCACCTTGTGGTTGACTATGGCTAAGAGTATATGTAAGTGGTGGAAAAGTATCAGAGCGTGCAGCAAAAGCATGTTGGGCGCCGTGACGTGACTCAGGATTAGTCTTGAGCTGCGTGACGTAGAGAGGTGCATTTGTGGATGCAATCCTCTCCTATCAAGTGTTGGGATGAACTTGTACAGGGCCGGGAAGTAGGAAGAGTCCTATTGACTGGGTCTGAACAAGTTGGTATTGGAGTATAGAGCTTGTTTATTCAAGCGGGTGTTCATTGGAATTATACATTACTCTTAGGTGATAAAAGGGGATGAGATACATGTGCCTCTAGTGAGACACGTGTGTCGGACAGGTTCACCATATGTAATGGGTAATCTGTTATCAGTATGGTTACATGATATTTTAGCCCCAGAGTTGGCTTGAATTCATGTAGCCTGACTGGATGGGAATGAGGATTTAGTATGGGCTAGGATATGTGAAGGTAGTGACAAGTATATAAGCTAAGGTTGGGACGTATGACTCTGTTGGTCAGAATCATGCATCGGAATGTGGAAATAGAAGAACGTGACGGAGGTCTTAGTGTCTTAACCCTAAGGTGAATCACGAAGATTCACTTTAAGAAATAAGACTCCGAAGGTTTTAGCATAGTAAATGGCACGTAAGAGCCCAGGGATGGACGGAGAGTATTCTAAGTGAGGCATAGTTCTATTTTTAGAATAGTTCCTTATGCATTAGATAGATGATGACATAAGGTTATGTGTATGCATGTAGGTTGCCATTTGACACACACACACGAATGGACTGCATGGATTGAGTATGGCATGAAGTCCAGGTAAGTATTACGTCCATATTCTTCTAGAGTTTTCTTTATACAAATGAAGAAGAAGACTAAAGCTTTTCTCTAAAAAGGAAAGCGAAACTTTTCTCCACGAGACATGTTTTACGAAAGAAGAAGAACGAAATGTAAGTTTTCAAGTATAAGTATGTAGCGGCCCTCCTTGGTAGCCCCTTTTTACGCACCCAAAGTATGTACGCTTATGCATGTGAATGGATACCATAAGTAGTATGTATTGTATGTATGTTCATGAAAAGGAAACGAAATGAAGCTTTAAAAGACGTAAGAACTGTTAAGGAATGTAAGGACTGAAACTATAATGAAAAGAAAGAAAAGAAAAGAAAGAAAATAGATTTTTTAAATAACTCTCTTTACTAAAAATGATTTGTTCTAAAACAACTTTTTTAGACTCTTTCTGAACAACTTTTCTTATAATAAAAGAAAGAAAACCATTTTCTCATAAAGAAACTTATTTTAAAACAACTTTTACTAAAATAACAGAAAGAAAACCATTTTTTTCTTAATTAAAACTTTTATGAACCAAAAGAAACGAAGAACCGTAAGAACTGTAAGAAATGTAAGGATTGTAAGGATTGAAATGAAAGAATGGACTGTAAGGGAAAGGAAAGGACTAAAAAGAAATGAACATACTGAATGCATGATGTATGAAAATACATAAGGGCCACATGGACTGGAATGGAAATGGTACCAAATGAATGGACTGGATGGGGCAGATTGCAATGCCGGGTAAGTAGTACTGGTAGTGCACTCAGTACTGCACCCTGACAGAATGGATTCCCAACCTGTGGCCATGGGCGTAATTAGGTCCAAAAGACCACTAACCCCAGCACACGGGGTGTAACAGTGTGCAATGGCCAATGAAAGTGATAAGAATGAAGGATGCATGTTAAGAATGAATGCATGTATGTATGTATGAATGGACTGAATGCATGAATGTACGTAAGTAAGAAAAGATGAACGAATGAACGTATGTATGCATGAATGTACGTAAAAAGATAAATGCGTGAAAAGACTTTTTAAGAAATGAAGGCAGCAATGCGTGGAGAACTGTTTTAAAGAAAAAATCATGTTTTAAAGAAAAACTCCACCTCACAACGTTTTTCAAACGAAAAGAAAGACGTATGCGTGCTAAATATGATATGTATGTATGGAATGATAAGTGCATGATTGAAAATCTATATTATTATATTTTGACTGTATGAAGTAATGCTTACGAGTCATTGACTCATTTTAGCTTTTATGTGTGCCCTCCCAGGGACAAGATGAGCATGACAGGTTAGGATGGGCACAGCCCAAGGGAAAGAGCACGAAGGCCTAGGTAAGATGTTTTATACGATAAACTTTAATTATGAAATTTAATGTTTTCCGTTGTAATCTTTTTATTAAGAAAATGAATTTTCTTTATAGTTTGGAGTCATTTGTATCCTGACATGAATGGAAAAGAATTTTAAAAGGAATAGTAATTTCCATCGATTTTTATCAAAATCGAACTGAAAAGGTCCCACCACAAGGACAGGCATGACATCTACTATCATGCTTTTTCAAGAAATCTTAGACAGACTTAACGACCTTAAGTTTGATGCTCTGCTTTCAAACCCCCCTTGGGTGTTGAAGTTTTCCTAGAATATGGGCCATGTGACTCATGTCCTCCAGGAAGCTAGTTGGATCTATCTTAAGGGAAAGAAGCTTGCTGATGATGTTGGGCTTATATCCCAGAGTTACAAAAGTCACAAGGAGTGTGTTGGATTTTATCCTCGGATGGATCTTTGGTTTTGGGGAAGTTTCATAGTGAGAACTTGGGAAAGTTTCTATGGTCCCTCTATTACTAATTAGACCTTGAGTAATGCCTTTGGTGATGGAAACTTAAGGGTATTTTGATAAAGACGATATTTTGGATGGTCCCTTGTTTTGGGGAAAAATGTTTCAACTATTAACTCTTTTGGAAACTTATTATGAAAGTACTATCTTTTGGGATTGTACATTGGTACCATGTTTATTCATTTTGCCATTGTCCTTAAGTAAGCTAAGAATTTTTAAAATCACTTCGGGAAGTAAGCACAGTTAGGTGTGATTCACATCATCCTTAAGTAAGCATAGTTAGGTGTGATTTACTACATATTGCTAGAATATAGGTGCATTGCATCTTAACTATCATGTACGAGGGATATATAACCTTGTATTACATGTCCCAACGCTTTAGGCTTCATCCAATCCTAAGTGGGGCTGGGGGCATCATACACATGCACTTCCTTATGAACATTGCATGCCTAGTTTCGACTTGAAATTTGGGCGCTGCTGACTAGCTAGTATCCTTGACACCACAAATACTAACCAGACCCTTTACTGAGGAATGAGGTGCCACAATCTCCATTAAGCAAAAATCACTCAGGAATGAGCCATCTCAATCAAGTAAAAATTGGAAGCAATTTTCAAATGACCCTAGTTTGTCTCTCTAGAACTCGTTATTTGGATTTTATTCTCACTAAAAATTTTGGACCCCACAAAACTCATCAAAATCCCATGAAGATCCCAATAAATGAATAAGCAGGGACACACTTTTCTTGCTAGTCTTAACCAAAAATAAGTCCAGACAATCCACGTTCCAAACAAGAGACTTAGGAAGAACAAAAGGAACAAAGAGGATGCAAAATGGCACTCAGCCCCCACCAGACAAAAAGTTTGGAAAGCATCCACTTAACCTAGAGCATTAGCTATGAGGGTTCCATCAAGCACCTCAGCTCCTTATCTTCACTAGATTAGAGGCACACATCAAGCAACAATGCTTGCCCTAAACATACGACACCCACTCGGACCTACAACGCTCGTCCCTATCAACAAGGGAACTCTCTGAGCAACAAAACTTCCTTGAGGAACAATGCTCTTCCCAAGCTACCAGGCTCTTCTGAGCAACAAAGGTTGGCCTAGAGTGCTTGCTTAGGTGTAACAGATCTTGATTATTACCAAGATCCTCAATTCTCACTTTGCACCTTGAGCCCTCACCACACCCTAGCAACATGACTCGAGTATATCATCTCTGACTATTGATTTCGATTATTTTGGTGAAATATTCTCAGCGCCAGAACTCGAGAATGCTCTAGTTGAAAACGGTCAAGTGCTTGTTCTTGAAACTCGCCGACATGGCCTTCGGGCCAATCCAGTGTTTGAGAATGTCTCTCACTCAAGCCGACTGAGGGCTTGGTCTAGAACATTTGTCACTGAAGTAGGCTGAGAGCTTATTCCTGACACTCACTTGATGTAACCTTCGGTCCAATCTAGCGGTCGAGAATGTTTCCTACTAAAGTGGGCAGAGTGCTCGATCTTGACACTCGCCTGATGCAGCTTGGGGCCAAGCCAATGGTTAAGAACATCTCTTGTTGAAGCAAGTTGAGTGCTCATTCCTAACACTCGCCCGATGTGGCCTTTAGGCTAAGCTAGTAGTCAAGAATGTTTCCTGTCGAAGCCCTCCAGGTGCTTGTTGCTAACACTAACCTGGTGCTGCTTCTAGGCCAAGCTAGCATTCATGAACATCTATCACAGAAGCTGGCTGAATGCTTATTGCTGAAACTTTCCCAATGTGGCCTTAGTGCCTAGACAGGGGTTGAGAACGTTCCCACTGGATTCGGCCAACTGCTCGTTTTTGACACTCGCATATTGTGGCCTCTTGTCCAAGCCAACAATTGAGAATGTCTCCTGTTGAATCTGGCTGAGTGCTCATTGTTGACACTCACTTGATGTGGCCTTAGACTTGTACCAGCAGTTAAGAGGGCTCCCGTTGAAGTCGGCTAAGTGATCATTCCTGGCGCTCGCTCTATGCAGCCTCAAAGCAAAGCTAGTGGTAAAGAACGTCTCTTATTGAAGCTAGCTGAGTCCTCATTTCTCACACTCGCTCGATGCAGCCTCTAGACCAAGCCCGTTGTGAGGAGCTGCATGCTACCAAAAGGGTAGACCATTCTTGGAGTTGAGTGGAGAAAAAAGATGAAAAATACTTAGTGGTCTAAGGAATTAGCAGCATATGTTGTAAAGTGCACACAATTCAGTAGATGAGCGAGCAACCACCTTGCAAATGCTTGACTAACACATCCTAGATCAAAGTGGAGAAAGTGTGTTGTTTCACTAAAGGTGAGCACGAAAAGGATACCTTACCAAGAAGGCAAGAACAAGGAACCACAAAAGTCAATAGCTCTGACAAGACAAAGAGTTACCCCCTAAAGTGAGTTGCTGTCTAGGAGAGATTGGGTAAGTGAGGGAGCTTTCTAGAAGTACATGGAAGTGCTAAGAAAAGTGTTAGTTAACACACAAAAGCCCCACTCCATCCAAAAGATCACTTCCAGAGTGGTTTTGAAATGAAAGATAAAGGCTTGACGGGTAATGTCGTCTACACGTAACAGTATGACTTAGGCCACAACCAAACCCTCTTTCGAGGAAAGTTAGAGGACCAAGCATGTGGACCATGCTTAGTAATCTATCTCTACCATCTTGTTGTGTGATAGAGAATGATAAAATAAAATCCTTATCGTAGATCCAGAGTAAGAAATGAGTCAAAAAAGGACATCTGACAATCCTACCCAATTTAAAGGACCTAGATGTGGGATGAGATCTCACTTTTTAGACTTTATTCACCAAAGAGCTTGTAAAGTCAACAACATGAGAGCAAACACCTGGTGGTCATGAGGGAGGATCGTTCAAACTTGTTGGATAGGGACTAGAAAGAGCGCTAAATAGGATATCGGATGTGTTGGAACAACAATATGAGTTCCTTAATTAAGGGAGGAAGACACTCAAGTCCACGTGATTAATATTTAGAGAAGTATACTATATATCATGATCAAGGCCAAAGAATTGTCATTTTCGTTCATTCCGTTCCCTTGTTAAAGAAACATACATCAGCATGATGTCCCTAACCTTCTCATTAAATGACCAGACATCATTTAATGCTACAATTTATCATCATAATTAAAACTTAAATAAGTTACAAGAATGAAATTAATTAATGCTAAAACAAGTTAGGAAATAGTATTAAAAATTGGAATTAAAGCTGTCTTTTAATTCCTTTGATCCATCCAGTTTGCTTTACAGCTTGCCCCCACAAGTAATTATGCCACATCAATATCATAGATAACCCTTAATTGCATCAAGCTAGGTAAACCACCCTTATTAAAGCTTTGCCTTCTTCTTTCCCCTTACATATATGTACGTACGTACTTGATTAAAATTAATAATAATCGAAAAAGATTATGTATAAACAACTTTACACAATCGAGTTATAAACAAAATTAAAAAAAAAAATAGAATTAACAACTTAACAAATGTGTTGCGCAATATCGCTCGAGTGTACGACTAAATTGTCACCAGAGTCCTTATAAGATCTTTGAAAATACGTTGTTTGGCATTTAAAACAAAACATCGTCTTAGAAAGATGTGTCCTTGATCTGTATTGACATTATTCTATGGTTTAACGTCTTAGAAAGATGAAAACATCGTAGAAGCCCTGAAGGCCAAAACAGTCCTTGAGCTTAAATATTTCTGCCCAGCTCTGACGTGCCTTCCATTCTATCCATGCATCCACCATGTGATTTCAGGATGCTACAACAGGTACATACCCTGTATATATATTTAATACAAAACTACTTGTCTCTTGCCATAATGATCAAGTGCATGCATGCGCCCATTTGAATGTCCTTGTCTCCTTGATCAGTAACCTCGTTTCAGTACTCATCATCTGTCCTCATAATTTTCTTTTTCTACAAATACTATTCACTTTTGTTTTTCTTTTTTGAAAAATTTGTTACTGTTAAATTTGCCGTGATTTCATGCAGATAAATATATACCATTTCACATCGATGTAATTTTTGAGATATCATATAACATGATCGATCAGAACTCTTATTAGGTGCACATGCTTTGATCATTTGTGTGATAAATCTTATTTTAAGCCAATTCATGACCCGTGAAATATATATATATATATATATATATATATAAGTTTTGGCGTGGACGATAAAGATAAGCAAAAGATGACCCATATGGTCTGATTTATGAGAACTTTGCTGCTTGGCAAGAGGCCATAAATCTAATTACGTGCATGATACGTACTCCCAACTATTGCAAATTCAATTGCTTAAAATTCAATATTGGATCTTGCGCTATTTAAGATATATCTTTAAAATAATTACGAATGTTATTAATTTTTTGAATTATGAATATCCCTGTTGATTAAAAGATGAATAGAGTGTATGAGAAATAATTACTGGATTTTTATATATGGCTAGTGATCAACGATCAATTATTAGAAAATCGAGTACCTTTGTTTTAATTTAGTAATTAATATATATATATATATATATATTTATAGCATTTAAAACTTCTGCTTTATTATTCAAAGTGATGAAAAGCCTCACCGAAAGGGCGAAAGGTACTACCCCAGGACCCCATCTATATATGGATCCATGACCTCGAGTCTCTGTCCCTCTCATTCCTTGTATTTTTTCGACTAACATTAATGCAGGCAGGAAATTAAAACCAGACCAAAAAATGAACACGCAATGCACTCACAAATCTTCCCAATTTCTTTCTTTTATTAGAACGCGTTCGAGTTCGCTTGCAGCAATCTTGTTGGCAAGTGGAGCCAATCTTAATAAAAACTCTCTATTTTTTTTAATAAAAAATAAAGAAGTAAAAATTTGAGTAATGTCCTTCGCATTGTAATGCAAGCAAACAGTAAAAAATCAAATTTTAATTTCAACCCCAGCACTCAGGTGTTAGGGAATGGTCTCGCTTGGGATCCTTGCAATAGTCATACACCATATGGTGGCTTTGAACCCATCTCATGGCCGAGTTTTGTTGTCGAGTCAGCCCACCGGACCGGTACGGAGAGATGGAGACTGGGCGACACCAAGAGGGTGCAGAGGCAGAGCAACCGCTGGCTTTGAAATTGGTGTACCTTGCCACAAATGGCTGGTACCTATAGTCGGCTTTATATTTGCCATCTTCGGTGGCCCATGAGGAGGCATCCCATATGGAACCATATATCCACATTGGCCTCAGTGGAAAGGTTGCTGCACTCTTCCTCGGGTACCTCCTTATGGGAACATCATCCACGAGGAATCTGAAAAAGGGAAGAACAACAAAACAAAGTAATGTGAGAATACCAACGATATTGACACTCGATATTATATGAAAGAATATACCATGGTTTTTGAGACCCTATAGTAAATAACCAACCAATCAACTTCGATCTATATATGCACTCACATGACATGAATATCAGTTATAATCAATACATAAAAATGAAAAATAAATAATAAAAAAATCTCATATTTTATTTTAAGCGAAATTGAGAGAATTCTATTTCGAGGGGACAAGACTATTTCTTTGATATTCCTATTGACAAATCATTTAGAGAAATATAAATGTTACTCGCCTCTTTCCGATTTTAGAGAAATGTAAATGCTACTTGCCTTTTTTCGATAGTCCTGTAATAATTCATTTGGGAAACAACCATAATTCCCCAACTCCAAATGTCGATCATAACGTATTGAGAGAATTGCTTAATAGATTAGTTTTGAGAGAGAATGACATTCGATCAAAACTCAAAATAAATGTACTTACATGAGTTCTTTAGGACTCCACAATACTGCATAGTGATGAAAGTCTTGAGTGGGATCAAACCATAAATGAAACTTCATTTCTCTGCCAATAATCCTGCCATCCCCACTCCCTTTGACGTAGACATTTGTCTGCAAGGTATAAGGCTTCCCAAATGTAGTCCCCAGGAACTCAATGTCAACTTCATCGTGGAAACCCGGATGAGCTTCACTGTTCGAGAGCTGCCATTGATCAATTCAATAAACGTACAACAAAAAAAGAAAAAAAGCTATTATTCTGAAGAACTCTCACATAGAAAGCTGTTATGACTCCTGCAGTGTAACCCGATTGAAGCTTAATGGAGGCACCAAAGTACCCAGATCGAAATGCACGGACAGACTTGAACCCACTTCCTGTTATTAAACAACAAATAGATAAAAGTAGAAAACAATCAGGATTTCCACAAAAGAATACATTACAAAATAGCTGAGTGAGTGAGACCTGAGGTACGATCAAGCCAGATTGTTAATGCATTTTGGTCAAATCTTTGGTGAGTTGGACCCCAGAGGTTTCTATATCCGTCGTAAAAGCTCATGGACCTGAACTTAGAGCTTGGCCAGAAGCCAGGTGAAGGTGGCCACTGAGCATTGCTTCTTGAAAGGATCATAAGGCTTAGGATTAGGAATTGTAAGAAAGCCATAAAGAGGGAAAGAAAATGAAGAGAATTGTCGATAGAAAGTGGAATGATTGAGTGTCTGTATAAATGCAGGGTGAGAGAGTGAGACAGAGATCAGAAGAAAAGGAGTGTACGAAAGAAGAGTATGGCTACACTGTAACAGTGTTGGACATAAATAAGAGGATTAGTGGGTCCCGGAGTAAGATAGATTAGGAGGAGAGGCAAGAAAAAGATTAAAAAAAGAAAAACCCAAAGAAATTGCTGACAAATTTAGAATAGAAGTGGGGTTGAAAAGCTCGATAGGACAATAATAGACTCGGCAATAAGTAGCAACTATTTGTAATTTTTTTTACCCCCCGTACGACTGCAGCTTTGATCCCCACCCATAATCGAGAAACGCGTTAGCTAGCTTAATTTGGTGGGCATGGAATGCAGAAGGAGATGGTATATCTCTCAAATGTGCTTTCCAGACGTTATGTGTAGTGTTTAATCATTTTGTGTCAATTTCCTGCTACAAGCATTTCTGTCTGTGCCTTTAAAGCAACAATGTCGGCCTATTGAGTGAAAACCCCAACTTGTGCACTACTTAACCATTCCATTTTCCCTGGTCATAACAAAACAGAAAAATTATACATATTAATATAAATATATATATATATATATGTGGAAAGAAAAATTCTACTTAAGAAAAATCCTCGAGTGTATCAAATATTTATGTGCAGCAGTCAGATTCTGACCCAGTCAAATCTCACGAAGCAAAAACGTAGCTACTCATTGTGTGTTCGAACCTGTGAACTGCATTAATGGAGGGGAGGACCATGAGGTATCAAAACTGGGCCCATTTTGATGTGATAAAAAGATGAAAAATTATAGTTTTTCTTTTGGATATTTAAAGGAAATCATAAAATATTTTGAACTTGTTGATTACTGATCCTTTTTTTTTTTGCATTCAATGAAACCTTCTGGTTGAGATCTGACTTTTATTTTGGCTATGAGAAACATTTAAGATTCCATATGTTTTCCTCACCGCATAGAGAGAACAGAATAAAATTATATAATTGACATAAAAGAGGCATCACTTTGAGGGTTCAAACAAGTCCTGGCTTTCTCTGACATTAACCCAAGATTACTCAGACCAAATAATAAATTATAGTCATGAGATCGATGTTTGGACGTATCATTCGAAAGCTTGATTTCTTGGACCAAGCCTCACGAGCATTAGTATTCATCTAATCATGCATGTACAGGGAATTGCATGTACAGCAAACGTACTCTGAAATTTTGTTTATCTAAGCTTTATTTATACACCAAACCAATAACGATTTGTACAATTTTAAAATGTGCGATATTGAAATAATCTCTTCAAAAAAAAGGTGGAATACATCTGTGCTGATCATATGAGAATTTAATTTTTTCATGAAGGGTTCTACTTTCTTGAGAAGAATTAGCACCATCGCACAACAGTTAAAAAACCATTAAAGATATTTACAGAAGTAATATGCATGGTAGAACTTTAGACCATTAATATTATTTACAGATCATGATATAATCCTACTTTATATATGCTTTCTGACTTTGAGGACTTGTACAGAAATCCATTATTTTGAGTCATTTGCTTTGGTTCAGTCATTGTCACGTGGGGATACCTAATATAGCCGTTTATAATACATCCAGAGTGTCAAACCAACACATCCCCGTTGGGCGTCGCGGCTATTCATGTATTGACAAAAAGCGAAGTACTTCTCCTGCTACTGGAGATCATGATCTCCATTAACCGGGCTAATATCTTCATTAATTAGAGTTAAACACTTGCTTTAATCTCTAAGGTTCCATCTAAGGTGTCTTCTCTGAATTACGTATTAAATAAATGGATATTGCAGTAACAATTCAGCAGTTGTTGCATGTACGTACCAACAATCAGTACCGTTACCAAAAGTTTTTTGGACGGTTTACTATTTAACAACTGACCAGTAGACTTTACGTACGTGAACGCAGGGATTGGCTTAATTTGGTAACCCGGGAAGGATTGCACGGTGGGGAAGGGGGATGAATGGGGATGAGTAAGGAAAGATGGTTTGCTGCGCATGCATGCATTATGAGAAGGCATGCATTATGAGAAGGCTAGAAGGCTACCTCGCTCTCATGTATGGATTGCATCTTTGTCAACGACAAAAGCTACAAAACCTACTGGAGATTAATGGAGAATCTGATTTGAAGGTTGTCGTTAACTGGCTTCATGGGAATCGCACTGTGCCTTTATATCTCAGAAAGAATTGAGATCTGTTAGCATGCCAAAGTACGTACTGTATTTCTAAAATGGGCCATGTGTGTGTCAGTGTGTGTGTATGTATATATATATATATCGTGAAGCTAATTACCTAGTGGCAGATCATCAGGCTAAGTTAGAGATCAACTTTACAAAAGGAGATTGTGGGACTTTTTAAAGTACTCGATCTTGCTTGTGTTCCCTCCCGTGGGTGATTCTGGGCCGCTACTTTTGTGTCTCATATTTAATTAGGAGAGTTTTATCTTTATGAGTCCTGCTATAAAGAAAGCCTAATTATTTTGCACACTCCGCATACCCTAACGTGGAGGTGATCAGGTAGAGCCTTTTATTAATAAAAAAAAACAAACAAACAGAAGTTACAAGCGTTTTGGGCATAGCATAGCATTTCTGATCGACCGAGTGGTTTTTCTTCCCTTCTTCAACAACAGCTAGCATTTTTGGTCGTTGGAGGGTAATCACAAATTTCCTTTCTAATTTTCTCTAGTCTAAACAATTTTTACCACTCACGAACAAAAGGAATATGAAGGTGGTTTCACCGATTTAACTAATCAACAACCGCATGGCATTTCTGGGCATAGCAGTAATGAACTTTCCCGAATAGAATTTGGTTTCGCCATATCTGAACTCTCTCTCTCTCTCTCTCTCTCTCTCTCTCTATCTCTCAGCTCAAGTTGCATATAATGGATTTTCGATTATGTATTTGATTTATTAGCTTCACAATTGTAAAGCAAAAGGCCCTAAAATCCCTCTTAATATCTGATGGGCCCAAGGCGGACTAAGTTGTAACAGCCCGCTAAAATTATCAGTTTTGGATTATTTCTCCGACAGCAATCACATCTCTCTCGTCTTTACCCTCATCTGGAATCACGCGTATAGATTATCTTTTCCGTAAATCACGTAATTTGTTCTTCACCGACAGCTGTAAAATCATGAACAGTTTTATCCTAAGCGTTGTACCTCGATGGCGTTTTCCCGGATCTTATCCATCGAATTTCAAAGTATTAGATAAGCTTTTTTTAAAGTAGCACAATTATAATAATTTAATGAGCTCTGAAAATATTATAATTGTGGATAATTACTTAGATTAAATATTTAATTGTTTTAAGATATTAAGAGGTTTAATTTTACGTTGAAAACTCTTATTTAAATTAATTGGTTTTATCATCTTCGATTAATTAACGGTACTTTATCATTTTATATAATGATGAGGAAATATTATTTTATAAATTTTAGTTTATAAAATAATATTCTACCTTAATTCATCGTGGTGTTTTATTTAAAGTGTTTTATTTAAAATAAAACATTTACGCGTTTTTAATCAGTGTTTTAATTCACCGTTGAATTATTTGAGGATCCCAAAACGTAGGATTGAAGTTTATTACCTAGGCTCCTACCCTTTTTCCTTCATTTTTCCTTTTTTCTTTTTTTTCCTTCTCTTTCCTCTCCTTCTCTCCATGGTCGACTTACACCCTTCCACCATAGCTGATCGGTTCTAGCTTCCTACCGGCGCCACCTCCGGCCGCCGTGCCTCACCTCCACCTCCGGCATGTCCCTCCCTCACCGGCGAACACATCTGCACCGGAGGTGTGCAACGCCGGCCACCAATTCTCTCTCTCTTCCCGTGCTCTTCCTTCTTGTCTCATTACCGTCGCCGCCCCTTTGACCGCCCGTTTCTCCGCCGTCCGGTGGAGGTGTCGTACACCACCCCCGCCATTCTCTTCCCCTTTCACCATAGTTCATACACACCAATTTTCAGAGCCATCGGACCAGCCGTTAGTCGCCGAGAGCCCCCGGAAGTTGCTGCCCCTGCCCTGTTTTCTCCCCTGTTGCCGATTTCTTTCTCCGCCCAGAACCGCCGCTCGCCGGCGGCGTGGACTACACCACCCACCCAGATTTCTTCCCCTCTCACCGGTGAACATCCCCACCAAGTTTCACCTCCATCCGAGCCACCGTTAGCCACCACTCTCGCCTCCAAACAAATGGGTTTTTAAGGCTTTTCACCATTTTGGACCACCATACACGGCCAAATCAGCCACCAAGCACCACCATTGGATTCACCACATCAAGGGCTTCCTCCCCATGTCTTTCTTTTTCCCAAACTCTCATTTTTTTCATATGGGTTTCTCAAAACACCCGTTCGGTTGCACCACCGTGCGCCGCCGTACACGGCCACCCGTGGTGTTTCACCACCACCATCTTGTTCCTCTCATCCTCATGAACCTCCCCAAGAAATTTCATGGCCAACGGAGTTCGTAGAGCTCACACTCTCCCGCACTCTCCAAGGCCAAAAATGGTTTCAAACGGCCGATCCGCCGCCGTTAGCCACCGTCCGACCACCACCTCGCTACCACAGCTTCACCACATGTTCATCTACCTATCCCTAGCTTTCCATGAAGTTCTATGGCTTTTCGCTACCTCGCGTCTCCTCCGCTCACCGTTCGGAGTTACTGTTCACGGCGTGATGCCGCCGTGCTCCGTCACCTTTGACCACCACGAGGCGACCGTGAGTCTTCCAAGACCACGCCTAGCCTTTCTCAAGCCCAAACTACCACTTTATGTGGTGGACAGACACCGTACCGCCACGTACGCTCCTCCGACGCATGTTCGTGACGAGCAGCGAGCGACGCACGGGTTATCCCGTCGATGGTATAACCCTCTATCTTTAGTTATTTATGTTTAAATAGTTGATTTGGTTGGCTGTAGACT
Source organism: Carya cathayensis (assembly GCA_011037825.1). Lineage (NCBI taxonomy): Eukaryota > Viridiplantae > Streptophyta > Magnoliopsida > Fagales > Juglandaceae > Carya > Carya cathayensis. The sequence goes on from QGSO01000320.1 coordinate 1,306,330, forward strand.
GTGTAGTTAGTGTTTGTGGAGTTCGCTGCGTAGTTGTGAAACGAGTGTGGTTGTGAAGTGTTAGGCTTGATTTTGTAGTTTTGTGGACTGTGCTGTGAAGTATAGGTGTAACAGCCCGCTAAAATTATCAGTTTTGGATTCTTTCCCGACAGCAATCACATCTCTCTCGTCTTAACCCTCTATCTTTAGTTATTTATGTTTAACATAGTTGATTTGGTTGGCTGTAGACTGTGTAGTTAGTGTTTGTGGAGTTCGCTGCGTAGTTGTGAAACGAAGTGTGGTTGTGAAGTGTTAGGCTTGATTTTGTAGTTTTGTGGACTGTGCTGTGAAGTATAGGCGTGAGATGGATGCCGTAGATGTGATACGGCGGGTTGTGTGAAGAGAATACGCGTGTAGCGTATTCTGTGTAATGCAGCGACGCGCCGCGCGACATGCGCTGTAGTGATGTGGGTCGTAGAAGGAAGGGAGTACGCATGTAGTGTACTCCGTGTGGTATGGCGATGCATCGTGTGATGTGCATCGTGTTGATGAGTGTTGTAGCGAAGGAAGTACGCGTAGCGCGTACTCCGTGTCGCGTAGCGATGCACCGTGAGACGTGTATCGCAGTGATGGGTTTTGTAGTGTGAATGGAAGAGAGTTCACGTGAGTGTACTCTGTACTAAGTCGTGATACACCGGATGGCGTGTCACGAAGGGTTGAATGGCGTAGCAGAGAAGTGTGGAGCGTATGGTGTAATGTTGGGAAACTGTATGACAGTGTCCCGAAGCAGTGATGATATGGATTATAGTCCGGGATGACTGGTGTCATCTTGTGGTTGACTATGGCTAAGAGTATATGGATTGAGAAATGAGTTGTTTGTTTGGTTGTTATTGATAATTTTAATGAACTTGTTTTAGTGCAAAGGCTTTCTGAAGTCAATTTATCTCTTCCGAGTATAGTGAAACCTCAAGTTGGTCGTGGTGTTGCAAGTGCTTACAATATGGCAATTGAGTTCAGAAGTGAAAATCTTAAGGACTTGAGTGTTCCTCTTCCAGCTGTTGTGCAGTTCCTCGTGTCTCGCGCTCTATTCTCATAGAACGCGACGATCGAGGTAAGCTAGCCTCTAACTTACTATCAGTTTATTGTGTATGTGTGATGGGTAAGAGAACTATAATTTATGTATGTATGTTCTCGTATATGCCATGTCATGCTATGTCATTACATGTTTATCTGCTATGTATGATTTAATCTCTCATGAATAATTATCTGTTACATAATCTTTTCTGTCATACAATATTGTATGTTATAAGTATGCCATGTTAAGTATGCCATAAGATACATGTATGCCATTAAATGTTTATGATTAAATCATATTGTGCCATTTACAAGCATACGCCATGTTAGAAAAGTATATGATATTAAATAATATCTCATGCATTAAGAAAGATAAGACATGTTATGTTACGTATAATACGTGGGGCCACAACAACTATGGAGTACGTATTATATTTTATGTTACGTGTAATGCGTGGGGCCACAACAACTGTGGAGTACGTATTATATTTATGTTACTTATAATGCGTGGGGCCACAACAACTGTGGAGTACGTATTATATTTTATGTTACTTATAATACGTGGGGCCACAACAACTGTGGAGTACGTATTATATTTTATGTTACTTATAATGCGTGGGGCCACAACAACTGTGGAGTACGTATTATATTTTATGTTACGTATAATACGTGGGGCCACAACAACTGTGGAGTACGTATTATATTTTATGTTACTTATAATGCGTGGGGCCACAACAACTGTGGAGTACGTATTATATTTTATGTTACTTATAATGCGTGGGGCCACAACAACTGTGGAGTACGTATTATATTTTATGTTACTTATAATGCGTGGGGCCACAACAACTGTGGAGTACGTATTATATTTTATGTTACTTATAATGCGTGGGGCCACAACAACTGTGGAGTACGTATTATATTTTATGTTACTTATAATGCGTGGGGCCACAACAACTGTGGAGTACGTATTATATTTATGTTACTTATAATGCGTGGAGTACGTATTATATTTATGTTACTTATAATGCGTGGGGCCACAACAACTGTGGAGTACGTATTATATTTTATGTTACATGAAGTATGGGGCCACAACAACTGTGGAGCATACACTACATGAGACACAGCAATTGTGACATGTAGAATACGTGGGGCCACAACAACTGTGGAGTACGTATTATATTTTATGTTATGTGTATTCATGGGGCCACAACAACTGTGGAGCATGAAGTATGGGGCCACAACAACTGTGGAGCATACACTACATGAGACACAGCAATTGTGACATGTAGAATACGTGGGGCCACAACAACTGTGGAGTACGTATTATGTTTTATGTTACTTGAATACGTAGGGCCACAACAACTGTGGAGTACGTATTAACGCACGTTATTAATCAAGACAATTGAATAAGATTTCAAGTTTATGTTAAGTCCAGTTCCAGATCAAATACATGATAAGTCAAGTTTTAGATCAAGTCCATGTTATGTTATACTCACGTACATGTTATGTTCAAGTTTATGTTATTTTCAAGTTCTTATTTATGTTATGCAGGTTTACGTTCATGCTATATTTCAAGTCCATGTTATGTTTCATGTTCATGTTATGTTGTTTGTTCATGTTATGTTTTAAGCTTAAGTTCATGCCATGTTAAGTCAAGTTCAGTTCACGCTTAAGTTCTGGTTAAGTCATGCTATATGTCAAGTTATACTATGTTTATGTATGACTATAATTATGCATTTATGCTTTTACTGCCATGCATGCATTTTTAACCTGTGTGTGAGTTTTATGTTAACTTACTGAGATTTGTAATCAAATCTCACTGTGGTAGTCCCAACTACCATTCCCCCCGAATGGTAGATCTTGTTACAGGACCCAAAGGAGAATTGGAATCTGACCAACTGAATACGGTCGACTAGGCCACGGTGCGATGTTGATGATGGTATAGTATTTAACTTAGGTTAATACTTGTACTTTTGGAGTTGTATCTCAAGTATTCTTTTGATCACAACCATTTTAGACTAGTGTGGTGATCACGGCTTTTTAGTATGCCTTTATGTATGAAATATGTTTCAAGTATTTGGGATATTTTTGGTTTGGTGCATAGTTTTGCTAAAGAGAAAAATTATCCGCTGCGAATATTGCATAATGCTAGATGCATGTTAGGAACATTGCATCTTATCTGTCATGAACGGGGGCAGGTAACCTTGTGTTGCATGTCTCGACGCTTCAAATGTCCGTTCAATCCCAAGCGGAATTTGGGGGCGTCACAATAGGCGTGAGATGGATGCCATAGATGTGATACGGCGGGTTGTGTGAAGAGAATACGCGTGTAGCGTATTCTGTGTAATGCAGCGACGCGCCGCGCGACGTGCGCTGTAGTGATGTGTGTCGTAGAAGGAAGGGAGTACGCATGTAGTGTACTCCGTGTTGTATGGCGATGCATCGTGTGATGTGCATCGTGTTGATGAGTGTTGTAGCGAAGGAAGTACGCGTAGCGCGTACTCCGTGTCGCGTAGCGATGCACCGTGAGACGTGTATCGCAGTGATGGGTTTTGCAGTGTGGATGGAAGAGAGTTCACGTGAGTGTACTCTGTATTAAGTCGTGAAACACCGGATGACGTGTCACGAAGGGTTGGATGGCGTAACAGAGAAGTGTAGAGCGTATGGTGTAGTGTTGGGAAACTGTATGACAGTGTCCCGAAGCAGTGGTGTTATGGATTATAGTCCGGGGTGACTGGTGTCATCTTGTGGTTGACTATGGCTAAGAGTATATGGATTGAGAAAGGAATTGTTTGTTTGGTTATTATTGATAATTTTAATGAACTTGTTTTAGTGCAAAGGTTTTCTGAAGTCAAATTATCTCTTCCGGGTATGTGAAACCTCAAGTTGCCCGTGGTGTTGCAAGTGCTCATAATATGACAATTGAGTTCAGAAGTGAAAATCTTAAGGACTTGAGTGTTCCTCTTCCAGCTGTTGTGCAGTTCCTCGTGTTTCGCGCTCTATTCTCATAGAACGCGACGATCGAGGTAAGTTAGCCTCTAACTTACTATCAGTTTATTGTGTATGTGTGATGGGTAAGAGAACTACAATTTATGTATGTATGTTATCGTATATGCCATGTCATGCTATGTCATTACATGTTTATCTGCTACGTATGATTTAATCTCTCATGAATAATTATCTGTTACATAATCTTTTCTGTCATACAATGATGTATGTTATAAGTATGCCATGTTAAGTATGCCATGAAATGTTATGATTAAATCATATGGTGCCATTTACAAGTATACGCCATGTTAGAAAAGTATATGATATTAATTAATATCTCATGCATTAAGAAAGATAAGATATGTTATGTTACGTATAATACGTGGGGCCACAACAACTGTGGAGTACGTATTATATTTTATGTTACTTATAATGCGTGGGGCCACAACAACTGTGGAGTACGTATTATATTTATGTTACTTATAATGCGTGGGGCCACAACAACTGTGGAGTACGTATTATATTTTATGTTACTTATAATGCGTGGGGCCACAACAACTGTGGAGTACGTATTATATTTATGTTACTTATAATGCGTGGGGCCACAACAACTGTGGAGTACGTATTATATTTTATGTTACATGAAGTATGGGGCCACAACAACTGTGGAGCATACACTACATGAGACACAGCAATTGTGACATGTAGAATACGTGGGGCCACAACAACTGTGGAGTACGTATTATATTTTATGTTATGTGTATTCATGGGGCCACAACAACTGTGGAGCATGAAGTATGGGGCCACAACAACTGTGGAGCATACACTACATGAGACACAGCAATTGTGACATGTAGAATACGTGGGGCCACAACAACTGTGGAGTACGTATTATGTTTTATGTTATTTGAATACGTGTGTGATGACCCGCTTTTATGTGTATTTTCACTGAAGGAATATTTTAATTTAATTAAATATTTTATAGTGCTTTTATTTTAAATTATCGAGTTTTAAATGGATTTTATTGGCTGTTGGATTTAAATTGTGATTTAATTTATTTTGGCTTGTTTTTGGTTTTTAAAAATTTAAATAGTTGGTTTTTACTAGTTATTTATTTTATTTTAGCTCATTGATGTGTTTAAAATATTTTTAGTGGTGTTTATTTATTTATTTGATGTAGTGTTAATTTATTTTAATCGTTTTATGTTTTTATACCGTTTTCGGCTGATCAGTCTTTGGACTTCCGACGTGAGGACTGGACCTCATTAATTTCCTTCCATCTTTTCTTTTCCTCTTCTTTTTCTTTTTCTCCTTTTTCTTTTTTCCCTTTTTCCTTTTTCCCTCATCTCTCCCGTTCGGTTCTCTCTCTCTCCCCGCGTCTCTCTTCCTCTCTCTCTCCTCACCCACGCACGCCGGCCTTCACCGCCCAGGCCCGCCGTTCGCCGGCGCCGTGGCCGACACCGCCCATACCGGTCGACTCCCCTCCGGCCGGTGATCATCCCCTCCAACTCCCAGCCCCAACCGGCCGGCCATTTGGCCGGAAAACGCCCAACAAGCCGCACGGCTTTAAGCCCGATCCGCCGCCGTCGCTCCACCTCCGGCCACCACCTCTTCACCACTTCTTCCCCTACTCCTTGCCGACCTAACCCACCCATCCCCGGCCTCAAACGGTCACCGGAGCGGCTCCCACGAGCTCAACTCCGATTTGCCCTTTTTCCACCCCTACCGGCGTTTTCGCCGCCACCCACGGCCAAAACTCACTTCCACTAGCTTCATAATCATCCCTAGACCATTCCCTATCAATTTGGTGTCTTGGTTTGTCCCCGGTCAAAAGTGGGTATTTTGCGACCCACGGGAACAGTGCATTTGCACTGTTACGTTGCTTTCGCATCGCCGTTCGCTTCGCGCCGAAGCTTCTAAAAATCCTATATAGCGCTGTAAGTATTTTCCAAACGCTACTTTTAGATTTAAATGTATTTTACTCTTTCAATAAATTATTTGGTTGGTTCGCTGATTCCGGACTGAGTCCGAGGAGTTCGGGGGTCGGATGGATGGAGGACGGAGTTGCTTGATTTGTTGTGCTATGGTTGAATTTATTTGTCGAGCATTGAAATTGGCATTTACATGATGCATGCACTTGTATTTTATTTTATTTGATAAAATCCTGTTTTATTGGCGTAAATGGTTTTTGGGAGTGTGCGTATCACGAGCCCAAGCCGGGATGGGTTATTATCTCGGTGGAGCTCCTCTGGTCACTCGGGAGTGGATAATACTGAGTGACATCCCCTGGGTTGTCGCCGGGCGACGACCGGATCGCACGATACGGTAACGCTGTCGTGTCGACTCCGTGGTCCTTTTAGTGGCGGGGACTAGAGGATGGCCTGGCCAGGTACGCGCGAGTTGGAGGCGCGAGTCTGGGCATCACTCGTGTAGGTGTCACACGCGTAGACGTTACCTGCGGTGTGGCACAGAGCCAGAGTGTGCGGATGATCCCTAGGGGAGATCATGGTGCATGCATAATTGGTTGGTTTTCATGGTTTTCGGATATGGGCCATTTTCTGGGAAAATGGCGATGGTCTTGTGATCCATTTTCGGGGAAAATGGTGGTTTGGGCCATTATCTGGGATAATGGCGAGGCTTGGTTTTAAAGGTTATGTTTTTAAGCCAGTTGGGTTTTTGGCGTGCGTGGAAAATATGATTTATGAGTTTTGGAGCATTGACATTCATTCATACTTGTTGTTTGAGTTTAATATGCTTTTATCTAGTGGTGTTTGGGTTTTACTTACCTGCGGCACCATTTTTGGTACCGTAGATTTTGATGCAGTGTTCGAGGAGGAGGAGGAGGCTGAGCCCGAGGATGCGGCTCCGCCGGAGTTCTGATTTGAAGTTATGCTTTGTACTTAGTTTTAAAACAATATTTATATCATGTAATATTTTATTCTGTACCTTTGAACCGTTTGTATTTTATTTAAGAAAAATTCTGGTACTTAGTATTTGACTTTGCTATCCGCTGCGTATCTTCTTGTGCACATTTGTCGCTTGCACACACTTGGCACTCGTCGTTAGGATGGTGACCCGTGATGTCACCATCCGGGCGCCTCGAATTCCCCGTATCCGTACGTGGGGATTTTGGGGGCGCCACAGGTGGTATCAGAGCGGTTTGGCTCTGGGTAAAACCACATGTCCCATAGGAGAGGTACCAGAATGTTTTTTTTAAGTTGTGTTTTAAAATTTATTTTAAGTAATACTGCTTTTTGACGTGTTTTAGTTGTTTTGAATTTATTTGAGCTTGTTTGGTTGTTTTATTTAATTAGTTATGTTATTGCTGCTGATTTGTTTTTGTTTTCTTGTTATGTGGTTTGGTTTTGGTTTGGTTTTATGTTATTGGTTTTATTCGTTTTCTTAAAAGGGGGTCAAAGGTTGTGGTGGCAGGAAAAATGGTGAGACCGAGGAAATCTACACAAGGGCCGCGGGATGATACTCAGAGAGATGATTCTATTGCCCAAGCTATACGGCAAATGACGGAATTTATGCAGCAAAATTTTAGGCCTCAGCAAGGAGTGCCTAGCCCACAACCTGGAGGTCCTTGGCCGCAACAAGGAGGACCTTGGCAGCAAGGAGGGGCTTGGCAACAAGGAGGGCCTTGGCAACAAGGAGGGCCATGGCTACTACCAGGAGGGTCCAGTGGAGGAGTGCAAGCGGGGTGCACGTATGAGCGCTTTCTGGCGCATAGGACTCCCCACTTCACTGGAGACGAGGATCCACTACAAGCTGGAAAGTGGATCAAGGACTTGGAGAGGACTTTTGAGGTATGTGGTTGCACCGAGGCGCAACAAGTTCTCTACGCCAGCTATCTGTTACAAGGCACTGCTTTTGATTG